>CAUYUJ010016173.1:0-72500 GCA_963575745.1 Prorocentrum cordatum | reverse complement strand
ACGGTGCGAAGTGCCTGGGGCAGAACATGGGCGAATGAGAAGGGGGTGAAAATAGTTGCGACAAGCGCTTGGTGGCAAAGGGGCGGAGGAGAAAGCTGGATTGATGAGGGCTCGGATGGTGGAGGGGGAGGGCGAAGCTGGATCAGGGCGTCCGCGTATAGGGGAGGCCTTTCCTGAACAGCCCGTGCAAGCTCCGGCCCACTGCCTGCAGCCCCCGCGCCGCGGCCTGGAGCACTTCGGCCCGCTCAGCGACGTCGACTCGCTCCGTGGGAGGCGGGCAGGGGAAGGGATGCGATGGAAGGGCATTGCGTGGGCAAGGTCAACATCATTGAAGATTGGGGCAGCGTCCACAGGCTGACGGGGAGAGGGCGTTTGCTCGCCTCATCCTGCGGCACGCGTGCTCGCATTGGTCAGCCTCGGGCCGTTGGCGGGAGCGGGGCGAGGGCAGGTCGCTCGCTGGCGCTGGCACTTCCTCGACGAACGGCTTCGTCACGTGCTGCTACTCCCCGGCCCTCGAGGAGGACCCTGAGAGCCTCGAGCTGCACGGCCCACCTCCTCCCGTTGCTCGTCGGCTCGGCGTTCCGTCGTGCCGGGGCACGTGCGAGGCCCCGGGGGGGCGCCGCGATGCCAGCGCCAAATCGGAAGGGCATGATATACGCAATTACACATGGCACACGCACACACTGACCCACACACATACATATGCATTCTATGTACATCGATATATGCGAGCACACATGTGTGGACATGCCAGCATGGCACGATGTACTTACATGCTGACTTGGAGAGAACTCTGTGTATGGGGACACAGTTGAGAGCAATGCTGCTGGATATTTATTTCTGCGTGTACATGCCAAATGACAATAATTGGTGCACATTCGTCGTGCGCGTAGGTCAACGCTACTAAACAGTACTAGATGTGCACGCATGGTCACCTACACACGTCTGTGACCACCCACTCTTATCCTGAGACGTTGCCTTTGATGCACCCAGAGCGCGCGGGGGGCTCAATGTAGAGGGTGACGCGCGTGGATTGCCCAGGCGGCATGGAAAGCGAGGGAGATACACATATAGAGACAGAGGGGGGATAGGAACAGAGCGAGCGAGAGAGAGATAGAGACAGAGGATATATATATATATAGAGAGAGAGAGAGAGAGAGAGAGAGAGAGCAAAAAAAAAAAAAAGGAGGGCGAGAAGGAGAAACATATGGAGGGGGAGGAAGGGGGCCTGGCCACGACCGAAGTCGAACAGAGCCAGGGAAGCACGAACCAGCGGCATCGAGGGCCTCGTGCGGGGGCCCTGCAGGTGTGCAAGAAGGGCCGCTCCGGCTGCATCAAGTGCAAGCGCTGCTGCATGCACCTGGATCGGGTCGGCGGGCCAGATCTGCATGGACAGGTCGAAGATGAAGAGGCGATGAGCATCCTAGTGAGAGCGTTGCTGCTGCCGCTGATGCCGATGTCGCCGACGACAGTGGCGGCAATGGCGACTATTATGATGATGATGGGGATCATGATGGCGATGATGATTAGACTGAGTATGATGAAGGCGATGTAGATAACGGTGGCGCTGATGATTATGCTGATGCTGCTGCTGATGGTGGTAATCTGACGAGTAGGATGTTGATGGCTGTGAGGTGGAGGTCCCCGAGGAGGCGGGGGAGGGGGGGGGGAGGAGTGGGTGCGCGTTTCGGGGGGGAGGGGGGGGGGGGGGGGGGCGCTTTGGCGCTGCACATGGAAATCGGCCCTGGGGCGCAGTGGCGGTTGGAAGGGGAAGGGCGTTGACGGCCGAGGTCGAGAGGCGGTGGAAGGATGCCTATGGGGGGCCATCGAAGAGGCGGAGGAGTGCAAGGAGGTGGAAACGCGGACGAATGCTTTGGATCGCGCGGTGCGGGCGTGAACTGATGGGGGGGCGTTTCGTGGCGGACGCAGTTGATGGGGGAGAGCAGGGGCATCGTTGGCGGCTCTCTATCCCCCCCCTCGCCCTCCGTCATCTTGCCTCCTGTCTTTCTGGGGCCGTTGCCCTCCATCTCTGCTTTAACCGACCCGCCCCTCGGATCTCGCAGTGGGCGCCAGGCAAGCGTGGAGACGCCTGATGGCACCGTGGAGTATCTGACGAGCAGGTTGGATAAAGTGCAGATGGAGATCGACAGCCTCGCGTGGGATGCTGCATTCGACGCGGCGGGTATCCCTGTGGCAGAGGCCGTTTTCTGCAGTATTTCTACCCTCTCTCTTCCTCCGCAGCCCGCCCCATTCCCTTCTCTGTCTCCTCGGCGACTCATGCGACGAACGACGTCGGCGCCAGCGACCTCCGACATCATTCGTGCGCAGGGGGAACTCGGGCATCCAGTGGTTGACCCTGCGCGGCGAGGGTGGACGGGGGCGGGGGAATGGCGCCATTATCGTCAGAGGTGCGGCGCAGCAGAAGAAACCATATGGGGCAGGGCGGGGGCAAGGCGACGAGGAGGTCGACGGGGGGGGCGCAGAGACAGGAGGTTCACGGCAACGAAGGGGGAGGGGCAAAGATGAGAGAGCACAGGTGCGGGGGCAGAAAGGGAGAGCGGGAGGGTCGACATACGAGAGGGGAGAGGGCGGCGCCAGCCGCCCCCCGATCATTTCATTTCCACGTCAATTCGAACTCCTCGTTCTCCCTCTTCCGTCCGTGCACGTCCACCCTCCTCCGCGATTCCCGCCGTTGCCTCCTTCTCGCCCCGCGGCGCTGTCGCGCCCTGCCCCCCCCAGCGTGGCGCGCCGTTGTTGAACGCGCCTGGGTGGGGGCCCTGCTTTGCTGCCACCCCTCTGCCCCTGCCGCGCTCGTCTTCGACTCGGCCGCCTTCTTCCGCGGGGAACCCCAGTGGGCGCGGGGGGCGGGCAGGGCGTCAGCGACAATGGCCCGACCGCGTACGCCTTCAATCAATGGCACCGCGCGCCCGACTACCAGAGCGCCTTCTTCGTGATCGAGGGGGCCTGCTGGCCCATGCGCGGCGGGCTGACCATGGTCGCCGACGCGAAGGTCGTGGCGCACGGCGTGTGGGCCCCCGCGACGACGCCGTACCCGTGGTTGGGCTGTGGCTTTGTTGCGAAGCAGTGATGTGAGGAGTGAGTGAGCGCACATCATGCACATCATGATCAATGATCACGTGCACTGTGCGCTGTACCGTCTGGGGCAGGAGTCTGCGAGGAGAGCGGGGAGGGAACTTCAGCAGTTGGCGGGGGGGGGGGGCGGGCTTGGAGATGTGAAGACTGGGGCGGGGGGGGGGTCAGCAGTTGGTACGCGCCGCGCCTGTTGCAGCGCAGCGCCCGCGCTGCGCGCCGCGGCCACTGCGTCGCCATCGGGGCTGCGCGCCTTTGGGGCGCCCTGGCCGTTTAAGGGCAAGGGCGAGAGCAAGGTGTGCAGCTGCAGCATCTCTTGTGTTTGGTGTCGCCGTGCGCCGAATGCTTATACACACATATATATATATTTATATATATATATATATATCTGGGTCCGGGCCTCGGGCCGTCGGGCCCCCCTCGACGACTTTGCAGGCGCATTCGCGATAGCAATGTGCGATGTGCTTGGAGCGACCGTGGCCGCTCTTCGTTCAGCGGTGGAAAATGTGGAGTCAGCTGGCAGGGGGCCGCGCGGGGCGGGCTGCCCAGAGAGTTGGCGCAGAGTCAAACACCTATTGCGCGATTCTCCTTCCCAATCGCCACCTTTCTCACCCCTGCTCCGTCAGCTCCCCTTCCCTCGTCTCATCCCACTCTTGCCCTCACGATGCTCGGTCCGAAATGCTCCGTGGCGTCGCAACAAAATCTGGTTTCGGGGGGGGTCGGAGAGGGAACTCCAGCGAGCTAGCTCCTGCGACGACCGCGTGCGAACGGAACGAGCTAGCTCCTGATGCGACGATTCGAATGAGCAAATTCCCGCATCGCCAGGACACTCGAACGACGAACGAGCTAGGTCCTGATATGACGACTCGATTCATCGGAGCGATCGACGCATCGACGCCGAACGACAGCATGCCGCTGCCAGCGAACGCTCGGGCGGTTTTCGCGCATGTTTCTGCCCGCTGCCCTCGCTCACCCCCGCCGCGTTCGCCATCTAGCCTGTGGGCTCTTGGGCGGGCCGAGACGCCCCCCCCCCGCCGATCCGCCCCCTGCTCGGGGTGGCCGCCGCCGACGAGCTTGGCGGCTTGGCGACGCAGCTGTTGTTCCAGGCTACGTGCCCGCCCCCAATCCCGCCACCGTCGGCTTCGCTGCTGCCGCGCTGTCTCTGGTCCTGCTGCTGCAGCCGACCCTGAACCTCGTCGCCGTCGCCGTCGTAACCGTCGTCGTCTTCCTCCGTTTTCGTCGTCGTCGCGTCGTCGTCGTAGCCGTCGTCGTCGTCGTCGTCGTCGTCATCGTCGTTGTCGTTGTTATCGCTGCCGTCGCGCACGTCCTACTCTGCGGGCATTCGCCCTCCCGCTCTTCCTCGTCCTCCGCTCGAGCGATCCTCGCGGCCTCGCAGTAGTCATTGCGGGAGTCGTCGTGGCGCCGTCCTCTTTCTCCGTTCCCCCTCCTCATGCTTCGCCTCCCCGTCGCCGTCGCGACTATCATCGCCCCCCGAGGCTGTTGCTGCTGCGCCCCCCCGTCCTCCCGCCTACCCCCTCGCCCCCGCCTACATCCCCCATGTCATCATCCTCTGTGTTCTCATCTGTCTCGCGCTGCTCCGTCAACTGCTGCTGCTGCTGTTGCTGGTGTTCCTCCTCATTGTCTTCCTCCTCTCTCTCTCCGCGTCCTGGGGCGGCTGTAGCGGCAGCGATCAGCGATCGCCCCCCGCCCTCGGGCGACCGCGGGCGCCTGCAGGGCGTTCGGCACGTTCGGCGCCCCCCACATCTCCGGCATCTGGATCGCCCTCCTGTTGCGCGCAGGCGCGGCCGAGGGCCGAGGGCGGGCCGCGAGGCCGTGGGGGGAGACGGGGGGATAGCGGCGCGGGCGTGGATGGCCAGAGGAGGGAGGAGGATGGCGGCGATGATGATGACGGAGATGATGATGAAGCTGATGATGATGGTGGGGATGATGATGATGATGATGAGGACGATGGTGATGATGACGATGACGATGCCGATGATGATGATGAGGATGCTGATGATGGCGAAGGCGACGAGGACGGCGATGGCGAGAACGATCGCAATGATGAGGTTGGGGAGGACGAGGGGGAAGGGGAGGTAGGAGGTGCGGGGGCGAGGAGAAGGGCGACGGCGAGGAGAGCGAAGTGCGTAGGCAAACGCAACGGAAAGGGTGGCCGATATCGTTCGACGGAGTCTCCCTACCTGTGGCCCCGAAGCACGCCGATGCTACATGCTAGGGGTAGGCGCAGATGTGTGTTCGTGGTGTGGCATGCGTGCTAGGGGAGCTGCTTTGCCATGCTACGACCCTGGGTGCCAGACATTGTATAGCGTCTGACATGCGTTGCTCCAGAGTGCGTGTCGATGATGATGTTGCCTCGCAGGTAAGGTGTTACACGTGGGTTATGTTGCGTTGCTGTGCATTTTCTCGCATTACTGAATTGCCCTGCGCTGCTGTGCATTGTTTAGCAGTGGTGCACATTGCACTGTTTAGGATTATGCCTTGCATTGCTTTGCATCGCGCTCGAGCGGCTCATGGGCGACCATGCGTTGCAGGGGCGCGTGCCCTTGCATGCGTTGCATGGCGTTGCATGCAGAGGCCACGGGATATAGACTATGCGTTGCACAGGCGTGTGTCCTTGCAGGCGTTGCATGCCCTTGCGTGCGTTGCATGTCCTTCCAATGCAGAGACGCGTGCCCTTGCCCACGCTGCACGTCCTTGCATGCAGGGGCCATTGGATATAAACCGCCCGCGAGGACCTGGATTCTTACTCGACATGGCGCTCGAGAGGCTCAAGGATGAGATCGCCAATTTCATCATCGACAAGAAGATGATGGGCGGCATGCTCACGAAGGGCGTCGTGGCGTTTGGGGACGCTGCTGCCTTGGTGTTGCATATTATCGGGCACAGCGACGCGTCGGGCCCCCTCTCCAGGAGAGGAATGAGGGAATCCATCCGCAAGTACGCGGCGGCCGTCGCCGCCTCCCGCGACGACGCTCACAACCTGAGGATGGAGGCTGGGGCATTCGAGGTCGACTTGTTCCCGGACGTGCTGAATGCCTTCGCGAATGTCCAGCTGAACCCGCAGGACATGGGCGACATCTACGCGGCGGTGGGCCCACCACCCGAGCAGCCGAAGGCGAGGCGCTACGTGAGGAGATCGTTTCCCAGTGCCAGCGCGTCGTCGCGGGCGCTGGCGCCACCGCGGCCCCCAGATATCGGCGGGGCCATCGCGGACGCATCAGCCGAGGACGGCATTGTGTCGGTCGCCGCAGCCCCAGCGGCGGCGGCGCGTGGGCCGATGGTACCAGCCAGCTCTTGCAGCCCCTACCTCGACCTCGACGAGGACGTTTTGGCAGAACGCTTGGAGCAGAGGGACGATGAGATCGCGGAGCTCAGGGAAGAGCTCCGAAAGACCAGGCGGAGCAGGGCCCTCTTCATGGAGAAGGCAGAGGCCCTCCAGGTGCAGCTTTATGATGCCCGCCAGGAGGTTGCTACTTGGACCGCGGCCGTTCATATCCGACCTGGGCGCAACGTCACTGTGCACGGAGGATATACCCTCGCCGTCAGGAGAAACATTGGGCACGCTTCCACCGCTGCAAGTGCGGCGATGGTGACGGGGGGTGGGGCTGGCAGCGTCAAGGACCCGAATACGGTGGTGAGTTACGAACATCGCGCCGTGGCCGCGAAGGTCGTCCGATCCCAAGCGTTCTACGACGACACCGTGGGCGACTTGACGGACCAGCTCGAGATCCACGCGCTGAAATGTGATGGGACCAACGCAGAGCCCATCCAACGGAAGAAAGTGCACGTGTCCATGATCCACAGCTCCATTTGCAACCTCTCGCACGCTGCCGCCATGAACTCAGGGGGGGGGGGGGGGCGCGGCAGAAGCTGTCGGCGAGGCTGTCGAGACCCATTCGATCACGGGCGACCTCCTGCCAATCGAGGAGGACAACGGCCCCGAGACTCACGCGTTCATGCTGACCCACCTGCAGTCCGTGGGCTGCCCCGCGTGGAGGTCTCGTGCAGCGGTGCTCCCGCAGGATAAACCATTCTTTGCGGCCGTCTACGTCTTCGGAGTAGACGCGGGCCCAGGTAACCAGTGGGCCTTGAAGAAGGTCCGCCATGACCTGGACGGCGCGCCAGCCCGCGTTATGTTTTGCGCGGTCTTCTGCTTCATGCACCAGCTCCACCTCGTTGTTAAGGACTTGCTGGACCGCGCGGAGGGCTTCGACTGGGGGCCGCTCACCGACGGCAGGCGCTACTGGGGCACGGTGGCGACCGTCGCCAATGTGTGGCGGTCGTGCGGGGCGCCGACTCGCATTCACCAGGCCGCCATGGACATCCCTGGGGGTGGTCCAGACGTCGCGCACAACTTCTTCAGGAAGACGCCTGGTCGGCCCCTGCGCGGCCGATGGGGCAGCGTGGCGGGGGTGGAGCAGCTGATCATTGACGCCGAGACCTTCATCGGCGCAGTCTTCAAGAAGGTCTTCGGTAAGAACGAGGCGGGGCCAGCTCCCCTTGGCAAGGCGAAGGCGAAGGCCAAGCCCAAGGCGGCCGCCGCCAAGGCGCACGCCAGAAAAAAGGTCAGCCAAGGCCGGCGAGGACGAGGAGGCCGCGCACAGGCAGCAGCAGGGCGACTGGAGGGGGACCGCGGTCAGGATGACGGGAGACTCCATGTGGCTCGCCATGGTTCACATATCCTGCACCGTGAAGGAGCCCCTCACGACGTACCTGTACTCCTCGCAAAAGAAGAAGGGGGAGTACGAGAAACGGGCACACGCTGCCAAGCCTGCTGCGTTCATGGGGCCGACCCCGCTGTCGCACTTGGTTGCCCGCGATGGGGGCGGGGCGCGCGTCTACCGCGACCTCCAGGCGCTCTTCTCGGACGATGCACAAGGCGCTGGTGGTGTTTGGGCGCCTGTGCGGGGGCTACTTCCTGATGGCACCGAGCCCCGCGCCCGACTTCTCATTGTGACGCTCGGGTTGAGGGCGCTGGCGGGTTGGTCGGCCAGGATTATGAAGCGCATTGGGGAATTCCCGCTCTTGCTCCTCCGAGTGCTGGACGACCCGCGGGACGAAGACTCGCCAGACCGCAGGGGACTTGCAGATGCGCTGCTTCGGCGGGACAGGGGTGCCTTGGTGAGTTGCAACGGCGACATCGCGGCAAAAGTCCGCGATTTGTTCCAGGGCGACTGGGAGGACATGCGGGTCTCTGGCAAATGCAGCGCCAAGCTCCACACCTTCTTGCTCATCTGGAGGAGCCGCCTGCCACATGATACCCAAGACCTGGAAGGCGCGAACTCCGTGCTGCAGCGCATGGCTAAGTTGGCGCCGAACCTCCACATCCCGCTGGCCTCTGACCGCCTCCGCCTGAAACTGGGGACCCCCATCTTGGCTGCGGACTGCGTCGCCCTCCACCCAGCCGTCATGGACCATTTCGGCAAGCAGGAGTTCGCGGACAGATTTCTTCCACTCGTGGTCGCAGATGGCCCAGCCTTGGATGCCCCTCCGCCGCCGCCCGCGCTTCCGCGGTACGACGCAGCCGTTCGAGCTGCAGCCAGATGCGCCCACGCCGCGGGGTCGCTAATGCCGAACTACGCGGACACGGCGTTCACGTTCTGAGGGCGCAGCAGAGGAGAGGCCAGCCTTCTTGATGTGCTGGAGCTACAAGGCGAAGGTATCGTACGCAGTTGGTTCTCTGCGCCCGCTTGGAGGCGACAGCTGGTTTTTTTCACTTAGACCGCCCAGTGCGCATCGCCTCGCTGGTGGAGGTCATCGGGGACATGGCGATGGTCGGCAAGGGCAAGGGCAAAGTGGGTGCCGCCGCGCCCTTGGCAGTGCGGTCGGGCTCCCTGGAATGGGTGTCGCTGGACCGCGCTCGGTTTGCCGATGAGATCGTGACGGAGGTCAAGCCGAAGCCGCCGAAGAGGAGCAGAGACGGCGAGGTCGACGACGGCGGCCTGGAAGACTTCGTGGCAGCAGCGATGGGGGACGTCATGGAAGATGACGTCGATGAGTACGCGGGCCCCGTCGGCGGAGGCGGCGCAGACGACGGCCTGGGCGGCCATCCAGAGGATGAGGAGCTCGACGGAGAGGGCCACATCATTCCCGAGCCAGAGGAAGTCGAGCCCGAAGAGCCCGAAGGGCCCGACGGGTCCGACGCGCCCGAGGGGCACGCGCCGCCCGACGATGATGCGGGCGACCACGGGCACGGCGGCGACGGCGGGCATGCGCATGGCCACGGGGGCGACGTGCACGACCACGGCGGCGGCCACGGTGGCGACGATGGGCACAACCACGATAGCGACGACGGTGCCCCTGCCCCTGGCACTCCCGTGTTGGGGAGCAATGGTGCCCATGAAAACAAACTGCTCATGCGACTGCGCAACAAGGCTGCGCGAGACCTCCGCAACGCCCACAAGAACGCCGATGCCAGGAGGGGCGTGGCAATGAACTACGGTGATGCCGGTTTGATAGTAAAGCCAGACGGGAGGTGCTCCTTCGTGTTGTGGACAGTGGTCGCTACGCGGAGGGCCAGGCCCGTGCGCATCGACCCGCAAGGCCGCATCATCTCGATGTTGCATTTTGCACAGCCCGAGGGCGACTACGCCGACGCCGACATCGTGGTGGGAAACACGGGCCTGGTCCAGACATACCAGAAGCGCCCGCACGAGCGGCCTTACGTCGATCCCTGGTTGTTGCTTCTGCAGCTAGAGAGGAACACCAGATTTTGCCAGGGGCCGCTCCTTCTCCTGGACAACAACCCCCAGAACTGCGTGAACTGCGCCTCCAGCCCGAAGGAATTGGAAGTCATCGCTGGCGCCAGTGATGATGCAGGTGCGCACTGGTACAGATGCTCGGTATGCCTGTGCCTTTGGCACCGAGCATGCGTCTGCAGGTACTTGGAAGACGTCGATTTCAATGCGTTCGTGTGCCCCGCCTGCGCCCCGCGAGTCCTTCGAAGAAGGCAACCATGGGTGGCTGGGCCAAGCTGATGGTCATGTGTGGCTTGGGCACACTTGGGCATGGCGGTGCGTTGTCTCCAGTATGGACAGCGACAGCAGCGCCTTCCTGCTAATGCATGGGGTTCACCCATTTCGGCCGCCAAGGCCTTGTATGTGCTAATGTACTGATGTGCTGTTGTGCTGTGTGAAGCGCGTCTTGGGGGACGCGTTCGGTTCGACTGCGTCTGGGCGAGCTTGGGGGCGCGTGTTCCCGCGAGGTGAGGTGGCTTGCGCCGTCTCCTTCTTGCGCGGCGCCCAGCTTGCACCAGGACAGTTTGCCTTCTTTGCATTGCTTACTGCTTGAGGGGAGCGGCAGGGGGGAGGCAACGTGGGAGCGATGGCCTCGAGCTCTGGTGGGCCTTCTTGCGGGGGTGGGTGGGCCGCGACAGAGGTGTTAGCATGTCCAGGTCGTCGTCGTCGTTGCTCAGGTGTTCGGCGCTCGCGGAAGCGACGTGGGCTGGTGGGAGGGCGGGGGGAGGGGGGCGAAGAGGGCCACGGGGTGGGGGAGATCACGGCGAGGACAAGGAATCTGATGGTCTCGAGAAAACGATGGCCTGGAAGCGGGCGAGGGCGAGGACGAGGACGAGGAGGATGAGAATGAATGGGGCATTTGGGAAAGAGCGGAAGGAGGATGACGAGGACATCATGGACGCAATGGGGCGATGAGGACGGATGGCGGGGCAGAACGATGACGATGCGGATGGGGGGGGGGGGGCGCGGAGGCGGGGTAGGGTGAGTGATCTTGGAACGCGAGGGGGGTAGTGAGATGAGGGTGGGGCCGTGGGGGGCGGGGGTGCGAATGAGGGTGCGGAAACACAGAGGAAAGGGCGAAGGCAAGGAGAGCGTGTGGAGGGATGACGACCGTGAGGGGGGCAATCAGCATGCGTGCAAGAATGCGTCTGTTTGCTCGTAAATGGGCTTCTCCGCCGCTTGCTCTCGTACTCTCTCGGCCCCGTCTTTCGCTTGCGACATGGTAGTCTCGCAGTATTGCGAGCAGCTTGTGCGGCGACGGCGGCGAAGACGACGACGACGACGATGCAGTGTTGGCCCCCCTCCCTTCGTCGTCTTCGTCGTCGTCATCGTCGTCGTCGTCTTCGTCGTCGTCGTCGTCGTGGGATCGGGCGTCCAAGAGGGGGGTCACACTCGTGCATCGTTGCGTGGGTTCCCAGTGGCCCCTGTGGCCGCCTCAGTCGCGCGCACCCCCCGTCCGCGTTGGGCAGGAGCAAGTTATCTGGTCATCGTGAACAGATTCAATGTCAGCGGGTACTGGCTTCCAGATTGTCGAGGCGGTCGGCGACCGTCAAACCGTCGAGGCTGGCCCACGCCCGTGCGTTCCGTGCCTTGTCCATGCACGTTTGTTCTGCGCGCGCCCACACCGACTGCCTGCGCGCGTGCAAGCATGGCTTCGCATGCACCGCGATCGTTCTCGCCTTCAGGGGGTTGGCAGGTTGTGTCGCACGTGCCGAGGAGCAACGCGGCGCGCGCACGTGCGAATCACATAGCTAGTTGGCGTTTTGCAGCTTGGCCGCCCATGCACGGCGCACACAATTCCTATCGGTAGGAGGTGGTGCCTAACTCGCGCGCCTGGAGCGCCACTGCCGGAACGCGCGCACGCGCGCTGGCTGGCGCTGGCCGCGTTTTGGTGTCGTCCGGGCGTGGGCCGCGGAGCGCGCGCACGTCCCTCGCCCTCGCTCGAACGTCGCGTCGTGCGAAGGACCCGCCCCGAGCGAATCAGGTTTCTCGGGTGACCTGGGCCGTCGTTGCTTCGAAGTTGGGTCCCTGGCCCATCGCGGATTGGCGATGGGCGCCGTCGATGCTGGCCATCGCGCATGCGTGCTGGCGGCGGGGCCCATCGCCGTTTGGCGATGGGCCCATCGCCGATCGACGATTGGCCCCACCGCCGATCGGCGATGAACCCAGCGCCGCTAAGCGATGGGCGCGTCTAGGATCGGCGATGGGCCCATCGCCGATCGGCGATGGGGCCATCACCAACGGCGATGATAGAGGGTGCCCATCGCCAATCGGCGATGGGCCCATCGCCGATCGGCGGCGAGGCCCATCGCCGATCGGAGATGGGCCCATCGCCGATCGGCGACGGGACCTCCAGGTCCCATCGCTGATCGCCGATGGGGGCTTCAGGTCCCATCGCCAATCGCCGATGGGGGGCCCATGTCCCCATCGCCGATCGGCGATGGGAGCTGGGTGCCTCCATCGCCGATCGGCGATGAGGACTGAAGTTCCCATCGCCAATCCGCGATGGCGGGCTCGAGGTCCCATCGCCGATCGGCGACGGGTGGGCTCATTTCCGAGCGCCCCCATCGCCGATCAGCGATGGGCCGGGGACCCCATCGCTGATCGGCGATGGGCTCCTTATAGGCCCCAGGGGCCATCGCCGATCGCCGATGGGGAGGCAGATTTTCAGACTTCTTTCGCATGCGACGGAAGAAAAAACATTGGTGCGACGATCAACCTTCACCAAAAAAACACGCTCAGCACATTTGAACAAAAACGCCGAACCACTGTAAGTATTTGGGGGTGCATTTGCCGGTCAGAGTTTGCGTGTTAGTGAATTTGGTATCGGGTAATCGCAAAAAACAAATCATCGACATTGTTTACAATTCAATGGACGCGAAGTTTATATTTCGGAAGGCTTTGTATTTTAATTGTGAATGCGTTTGTCAGTCAGTGGTGGGTATGAGTTGGTATTCCACGTTTGGGTGATGTACTTCTCGTGCCCCCCCTGCCTACACAATCAGAATATTTCTAAATTTAGCGCATGTGCACCGTGGGGTCGCGGCTGCCCATGAACGCGCCCCTCCCCTGCCAGGAACGGTACGGCGTGGGCCTCAGCAAGATTGAGTACGTCGAGCACATCGACCACGAGTTCAAGATTTCGGGGGACGCCACTGTTCCCCTGCTGAACAAGGGGGAGTTCACGATCGTGGGGAGGGGGGGGGGGGGGGCAGGGCTTCAGAGGGGAGGTGTGACGGCGTGATGCTTTGTGCAGATGCTATTGCTACCGATACGGTGTGCATCTAGTGCGCGTGGCAGGGTATGCGCATCGATTTGGGATGTCGGGGCTATTGGAGCGTAGATGGCAATGCGTGTACTGGTCCCATGAGGGTGCATTCGTGTTTAGGGCATAGGCGTTGGTGATTGTGTCCCGCCGTCTGCCCGCCTTCAGGGTCCTTCGCACTCGAATCGTTATGTTGCTATCGTAGTGCGATGTGGAGATCTCCATGCTCGCTGTTGTTTCCAGTGAGCGTCGCCCTGGAGGATGTTCGGTTTTATTTCTACGTGTGCAGCGATCACTAGCGTCCTCTGCTGACGCCGAACCATCTCGCATTTTAGCTGCGGCCAGATTCGGTGCATCCACCATCTCGGGGGGCAGGGGGGAGATGCGTCGGCGCTGTCGACCATCTGCGAGCGTTCTCTTGGGCGTAGTGGACTCAGAGGCGTACTTGGTCTCTCTGGGCTCACACGTCGGTAACCTGTTCAACCCTCCTTCATGGCATTGCTGTTCTCTGCAATCGCGACGCGTTCGTTTGCTGCCGAACGTGCGGATGGGCTGGGCAGTCGAGACATCCTTGGAATGACCGCGGGGACGAAGCTAGTATATTGAACCGCAAGCAGTCGGTCGAGCAGGTTGGGCTATTGTGGGAGAATAAGGGCGGAGCCCACCTGATTCAAGAGCCAGATGAAAGTAGAGAGGCGGGGAACAGGGGTGTAGCATTAAGAGGGCTAGCAGAGCCTGAGCAACACATGTGCGTGTTCGTGTCAGTCGAACTACTGCATGTGCATGCTCGCGGTTTGACTCGTGCACTGACTGTTTGTCTCTCTCTCTCTCTCTCATGCTGCCCGCGCGCAGCTCAGCAGTGTGTCTATGCGCAGTTGCCATTTCAGAACTGACTGCGCGTGCAATATAGGGCGCGTGCTTGACTTCAGCTATGTGGCGCTCACGCTTGTCTGCCTCTGGACGCCGCTCGCCCTTCTTGTCTTGCAGGGGGAAATGGGGTGCGACGCGCGTGGCGCCGTGGGGGGCAGGGATTCTGGTGGGCTATGCACGGTGCTACTTTGGCGCAAGGAATGAAACGAGCTTGGGAGGACGACGTTAAGAAGGAGAATCGTAATGTCCAACGGTCGGGCAAGGGGGGTAGCACTGGACACGCTGAGTACGTGCATGCGGGGTGATTGCGTTAGTGTGCCGATGCGGCGCGATGACCTTATGGCAACTGTGAGCCAGGCATGTCGGGTCTCAGGTTGGTGGGAGTAAGTGCGAGCAGCTAGCCGCGTTGTGGGTAATATGGGTAGTTCAGTAGTTCCAGCTGTGTGCATCTCAGGAGTAGGCATGTACCTCGGGTGCGCACGGTAAGTGTAGGTATGTGTAAGCATGCGATGCCGTCTATATGTCAGCAGGGGAGGTCTATGCAACGTGGGCGGGCGCATTGTAAGCTGTACAAAAGAAACATGCCACAAGGAATCGTTCAATTTCTTAAGGAGCTCGGCAATGAAACGAACAAGGCCAATGCAGTGACAGCAATTTTGGAAAAGCTCCGCGCCATTGACGACATCGAGATCGGCTGGGACAACCTGAAAAACAAAAACAAGAACTGGGCATGGAAGTCGCTTGGCGCAGCTGAGTTCCGGAACAAACGCTTCATATTTGTGGAGGTGGGATGGGGGCAGTGGGGCATGACATGTTAGGATGCATGGGGCCGCCATGGGGCCCGCCGCGAAGCACGCTGCACATGCTCTTGGGCCGGAGGAGAGCATCATTGATAGCGCGGAGTGTTCTGAGGCACGCTATATTTTGAGGAGCAATGCGGGGTCTGATGGGCGCGGGCGTTTGGCGCCGACGAGGTTCTGGAGCGCAGGGGTGCGTGTGATGCGCGGGCGGTGGTTGAGTCATCCCCCATCCTCCTTGACTCGCTCACCTGGAGCGCCGATGAGAAGGATGAGGAGGAGGAGGAGACGATGACATGGGGGGTTGCGGGGTGCTGACTTACTAGTAGACAGTGGAAGGTGGCCGTGCAAGAGCCCGTGCATCGCGTCGCGGTAGGGGGGGGGGGCAGGCAAAGAAGCCAGGGTGGTTCAGTGGCGCCACGAGCTACGAGAACATCGCCAACTTTAGGCGCGAGTGCACCAGCATAGTGGTTGACGAGTCGACGCAAATGACAGTGTGGCAGTCCTTGGAGAAATCATGTATGGAACAAGTCGATTTTCCTCGACTGGTACAGGAGCAACACGAGAGGGTCTTCAAGGTCCTGGCCACTACGCAGCGGGTGCCACTGAGGGTTGCGTGGGCAGCGGGCCTTTGACTTCTCAAAGGCGATGGCGACGTCGACTGCAAGGGCGATTGCGACGGCGACGGTGGCGACCGACGAACGACGAAGGACGAACGACGACGACTACGACGGCGACGACGGCGGCGGTGGCGTCGGCGGCGGCGGCATCGGCGGCGACGGCGACGATGCCGACGACGACGACGACGTCGCAAGTGCAGTGCAGAGATGTTTCCAGCGGCTAGGTTGACGCCATCACATTCGGCGAGTCTTGAGCATGTCGGGGAATTCCGCCTACAGTTATTTCCTAGGTGGGGCGCTAAGATTGCAATGGGATGAGGGAGGGCCCTTTGACGCTGCCCCTCCGTGCGCCCGCTCCGCAGGTGCTCAAGAATTTGGGGAAGCCGAAGCACATCGTGAACATCGCATTGTTATCAACTCCTCGCTTGGGGACGGCCTGGGGCACGTGCGCTCTTCTTCCAGGTTTCCGTTTTTCTTTGCATTGTTCGGCGCCTGCGGGTTGCGGGCATGAGGTAGAGGGGGAAGGGGGTAAGGGTCGGCGGAATGATAGGGACAATGGGATTCTGGACGAGGGCGAAGTTCTGGGGTCGAGGGTGCCGAGCAGGATAAGAACAGGCAGCAGAAGAACGGGAGGTAACAACGATAGGGTGAGTATGGTGAAAAAGGGGCGGGGAGCGGCGACACGTGCATGCGTGGTTATGTGGTCCCTGTCCCGCCCCTGGGGCCCTCGCTGCGATCCTGTGTCTTGCAGGCGTCGGAGCGCCAGAAAGTACCCCTTCCGATTGTAGGTTGTATGATTGTTGCCGCCTGTTCCTGGTATTTGTCTTGGGCGTCTTCACAGACAGCTACATTGCACATGCGCATCGGCCTCTGGCCAAAACTTCGGCCACGAGCTGGCCTGCCCATCCTGAAGACCGTCACCGACGAACGCCTGTCCGCGATGTGCGAGCCCTTCGTTGAGAAAAAAGAAACTAGCGAGGCCAAACGGTTAGCTGCGCGCCAGAAAGCAATCGACAAGCTGCAAGGAAATATGAAGGCCTTCCACAAGAAAATTAGAAAGCAGAAGAAAAAGGAACTCAAGAAGCAGGAAAAGATTGCCCAGCAGAACCAACACAGCAAAAGCAAACCCAAAACACCAACGAAGGTCAAGAAAGGCCCTGCGCTCAAGGCAACCAAGGTGCCGCTAGCCCTGATTGAGAATGAGACCTGTGGAGCGGACTGCGACTATTTCGACCACATCGATCATGCGATGGCGTACCTCAAAAAATAAACCATCGCTTGGATGAGCTATACGCTGCGTTCCAGCAGATCGCCCTGTACATGGGCGCAAGCGGGCCTGCAGGGGTAGGGCTTCGTGAGCGCGGGGTGCTCAGTTGGAGCGAACGGAGGGGGGCGCGAACGACATCGGTGAGAAGGGGGGTGCGCGATGCGAAGGAGTGGACAGGAAGGGGGGCGCAGGGGGTGGAGGAGGGAGGGCGCGGGGGCATCATAGGAAGGGGGTGCCGCATGAGGAAAGATGATCCACAGCAGGAAGCCAAGCAACCCAGCAAGCCCAGCGACGGGTCTCCGCAGGAGGGAGGGAAGGCATGGAAGGCGGGGGATCCCCCCCGCTCTCTTTAGGCCTCTCTCGCCTCGCCCTACTCTCTCTCTCTGCCCCTATCCGATTATCCATCGTTTGGTCTCTCTCTCTCTCTCTCTCTCTCTCTCTCTCTCTCTCTCTCCCCTCTTTCCTTCAGTCCTTCTCTCCCCGCTGCTGTCATCACTTCTCTCTTCGCCTTCCGCCCCATGGGCCCCATCCCTCTCTCTCCCTTTCTCTCTCTACTTCAGTCTCTCGCTATCTAGTTCTTCTCTATAGATATTAGCACAGGGTTGTATAACTCGATGTTGTGTTCCTCATCCCCTGTCTTCTCGCTCCTAGGCTTTTTGTTCTCATATCGTCTCCCTCCCGCGGCTATCTTCTATTTCTTCAATTCACTAGCCTCCTCTTCCATTGCCCCCAGGTGCTCCCGCGATCTCCCCGCCCCCCCGTTCTCCGACCGCTCGCCTTGCTTCGCGGGGCGCCCAATTGCCCCTCGCCGCGTTTCCCCGCGGGCTCCCTACGTCGCTTCGCCCCCTCTTTCCGTCTGCCCCTGCTCGCCCCCCTCCCGTCGCAGCCTCTTGCGCGGGGGGCCCGTCACCCAGCCAGATGACGCTGGAGTCCGCGACCCTTGCTCGGCAGGATGTCGCCCCGCAAGACTCGCCCTCAGCCCGATTCACCACCCCAGTCTCCCTGGAGCGCCCTTGGTCCTGCACTCATCTCGGCTTCCCTCTTGGGCGGGGCGAGGGGAGGCAACCGTCGATTACGCTGACTACGAAGGCTGGGCAGAAAGAGGCTAAGGGCTGGTCGTCCTTGAAGGCGCACTTCAAGAACTACGCCTACCAATCCTCGTCGCTCACACCCAGGCTCGCAGACCGCCCGGGGGCGCCGCCGTCGGCCGCTGGGGTCTGGAGAGAGGGGGTGCGATTCGAGGGGGGAGAGAAGGGGGGAGGGGAGAGGGGGCGGGTTGCGCTAGATAGGGGAGGGGAGGGCGACGAAGAGGGCGGCCAGGTGTAGAAGGGAGTGCGCTCACAGACGGGAGCGCCTAGAGCAGGGCGCGCTCGCGGTCGAGCCGCCGCGGTGAAGTGTAGAACGCAGCGACCCCGCGCCCCGCGCGGAATGCAGCGCCCCCCCCCGCCCCAGGCCATCCGACCCGGACGCCTACGACGTCTTGAACTTGCGCGAGGGGGCGGACGAAATCGTGGAGGCCATGACTGACGCGGAGGCCATGGAGCGGGTGGCACACGGCGCGGATGTTGCGTCGAGCATGTTGGCGGCTTGCACGAAGTGCGCATTCTTCTCGGTACCGTTTCAGGTGGGAAATCGTCGTCGTTGTCGTCGTCTTCGGCGGCGTCGTCGTCGTCGTCGCGGTCATCGTCGTCTTCGTCGTCGTCGTCGTCGCTGTCTCGTCGTCGTCGTCGTCCTCGTCGTCGTCGTCGTCGTCGTCGTCGCCCCAGTGGGAAGGCGCAGTCCACCGTGGCCGACGCAGCGAACGAGGTGGTCACGGCCCTGACCATGCAGGCGGTTCAGGCTGGAGGAGTCTGGACATCTCTGAATGCTGCCCAGTCCTCTTTCATAGGAAAGGCCACCGACAGCGCGTTGCAGATCCTGCCTCTGGAGTGGAACTCCACCCTGGAGCTCATCGAGAAGCTCGCCCAGCACAACAAGACCTCCCACTGCAAAGGTACACCCTTCGAGTCGATCATCGAGGCCAAGTTCACCCGTCTACACCTTTTCATCGTTAGGCTGAGTATGATGTGCTACTTGTGTGCGAACCTAGGGAAGATGATGATATGCATCATGAACGAGGGCAAGGCTGCCCCTGGCTCGTACGTCTCGGAGTTTAAGGCGCGCAATGTAGCAGATATCGGCACTCAGCACCAACGTGCATAACATAAAACATTTGAGCAGTTCTCAACATCATGTCATGGTTGTTGTATTGCACATCGTATTGAGCATCGTCGACCATGCCCTCGTCGTGTCCATGTCGCAGCTCTCTTCGGGCCCCCGTCGTTGTCGCGGCAACCTGCCATGCCCATGTATCCCAGAACTGCCTCCACAGCGGCCCGTGATGCCACATGCTTGGGCCAGCCTTGCAGCAATCGTGTTAAATTCGGCTATCGTTGGGTTGCGCGTGCATTCGGATGCGCGCTCCGCTTCGCCCCCCCCCCCCGCTCAGCAACGCGTCTACGGTGAGCTGCACGGCCACTTGGCGCTCTCGCCCGAGCCCGCAGGGCCAGACTTTCTGCTGCTGAAAACCAAGGCGGGCCAGGGAGGGGGGCAGGATGAAGGGAGGGTGATGCCATGCAGACATGTTGTGTAAGAAGCACCAGCATCTACGCTAGATGCGCGCGGCCCTCGCTAGTGCAACGCGTTGTGGGCATTTCCCGTGTGGCCGACAGTTGCGCGCGATTGGTGCCCCGTCGTCGTGATGAGACTGCATTCGCCGCATTCGCGGGCGCTGCCTTGCCAATGGCAACTCATTGATCTGTCAAATGTCCATGATTGCCATTAGCGCGGTAGCGCCCCCTTCTGGGCGGGCGTGCGACTTTGGCATGAGTGCTTCTGGCCGCCGCTCCGGGCGTGCCAGGGCCCGAACCCTGATTTCGACGAGGTCAGTCTCTTCCAGAAGGTTCACGCCGTCCTGGAGGACATGGAGGTCCAGCTTGCGAACGGGGACCCTGCGGGCTTCAAGAGAGAGCTGCAGGTCCTGACCAAGAAGCTCGGTGAGTGCCATGGTGCCGAGCAGCTCCAAGTGGTCTGGGGGAGGCGATGTAAGGAAGGGATGTATCAGCAGCAGGGTGTAGTAACATGTTTCTTCAGCGGGCCTCTGACGGCTGAATTAGCTTGTTTCGCAAAGTGCGGAGTCGGTGGTAGTTTTCGGCGCCAGCAGTTCGGTTATTTGTAAGAGTGGGGATGCCATGCCAGTGAGCCCGGACAATAAGTCTGGAAGGGCCAAGGGGAGGTCGTGGCGGAGGTCGGCATCGAGGATTTCAAGTTCTCCGCTGACGTCGGCCTCTTTCGGACTAAGCGGGAGTCGCAGATCTCGGAGGCCGTGAAGGCCTGGCGTCAGCGGGGGTCTCGGGACGAAAGGGCTTCGCTGATATCGGAGGACCCGCTCAGCGTGTTGGGGGGTAAGTTCATGGAGGAGTACGGTCCGAAGGGCGAGGCGGGACATTCAGGGGTGATTTCCTTGCGATTCGAGGTATAATCTATTGCGGTGATCCTTCCATCCCTTCTTCCAGAGTCTCGGCCTCCATCTCAATTCCTCGTCCAAGTGTGCCCCCCCCCAGGGTCTCGCCATTCCTTGCGCCCGCGCGCGCCCTTCCTGCCTCAGTTGCCGCGGCGGTGGCGGCGCGCGCAGCGACGCAAGGATATCGCCAGTCTTTAGGCGACAACCTGCGGGATCAGCCTTCCAAGAGAGAGGGGTCGGAGGGCCAGCGAGCGACTGGGAGGGAGGATTGATGGAGGGTGGCAGGCGTCGCTGTCCGATGTCGGCACGGGCCAGCACCAGCAGCAGAGCGACGGCAAGAAGAAGAAGCATGAGCAGACGGCCATGGACATCTACAGCTTTCGGAAGAAGCTTCTCGACGAGGAGGCTGACGATGACGACTTCATGATGTCGGCTGCCCATGCCAAGCAGGCGGGGCGCGGGGTGCAGCTTGCGGGCGGATGAACCAGCAGTGCGGTCACGTAGCGGGAGGGGGGTTGGGGGCGGGGATGCAGCAATGCAGGAAGTCGAGAGGGCGCGGGTAGATGGGGGAGCCGACAGGCATGCATGTGTATATATATATATATATAAATACACATTTATAGAGGTATGCAACTGTACATTTATTTATGTATATATACATACATGTATTGGGGGAACAGTCGTACTTCGAGGTGGGCAGGGAGAGTCGTGGAAGGGGTGGGCGCCCGTGCGTGCGTGCTTGCGTCGTCGTCACCGTCGTCGTCGCCGTTGTCGTTTTCGTCGTCGTCGTCGTCGTCGTTGTAGTCGTCGTCGTCGTCGGCGTCGGCGTCGTCGTCGTCGTCGTCATCTGTCTAAGATGCAATGCACCTGAATTGTGGCAGAACGCTCTCGGGAGAGCCGCCTCCGAAAACCTTCGCATCCCAAGCCTATCGGAAGTGGGGCTCCCAGGTCCCTCCCAGGGTTTTCGGGCGCCGCCTTGCCGAGGGTTCTCGGGCCGCAGCGCCGCGGGGCCCTGCGGCGGCGAGGCGGCCGTGCGAGTGCAGCGCGCTGCTTGTAGCCAGGGTGCTGTTGAGCACGCGCGGCGGGCAGCAGGGGCGGGGAGGTCATGGGCGCGCTGGCCGCTCGCATCAGCGGCCGCCGCGGGAGGGCGCATGGCAAGGGGGCATGATGAGAGCAGGGTCATGACGAGTATGGCGCTGATAATGACGATGGTGACGGTGATGATGACGATGCTGATGGCGATGCTGACGCTGATGATGATGGTTGCGACGTTGCGACGCCTGCGATGATGAAGAGGATGGTGCGTTTGACGATGACGAGCGCTGATGAACGCGAGGGCTAGGACAGCCGGGCTAGGATGATCATCGTCGTGGCCGTCGTCGTCGTCGTCGTCGGGGAGAGGGTGCGCGGCGGCTGTCGTTCTCGTCGTCATCACGAGCGCTTCGCGCGCCCCCAAAAGCCCGTCCAAGGAGGAGGGGAGGAGTTCCCGTTGCTCGTCGTCGTCGCCGTCGCCCGGAGGAGGAGGAGGAGGAGGGGGGGGAGGAGGGGGGGGAACTGAGGAGGGGGATAAGGAGGAGGAGGAGGACGAGGAGCAGGAGGTCCCGTTGCTCCTCCGAGTCGTTGTCCGCCCTCTCGGGCGCCCTCCCTTATTCCACTGGCTGACGCCCTTCGTCCGATCCCGATATGGAGCTTGAGTTTGCGACGATAGTCGAGGTTGTCGGGCGTCTTCGGCCCATCCCACGGGGCGCCCGAGGTGACCGAGGGGGCCGAGGTGATGCTGATGGCGGCGATGATGGGGGCGATGTGGATGGCGACGCTGCCGATGAGGGCGACGCTTATGATGATGATGATGGTTGTGATAATGGTGGCGGGAATGATGATGAGCACGATGGAGGGGGGGGGGGGGGGGGGATGCTGAGGAGGAGGAATGGTGATGATTATGGTAGAGAGGAAGGAGGAGGACGAGGAGGCGGAGGAAGGAGGAGAACAATGGGGAAGGGGAGAAGGAGGAAAGAGGACGTCGCAACGATGGCGGGGATGGCGATGATGAGGAGGCGGTGGAGGAGGAGGGGGGGGGGCGAGGAGGAGGGGGCTGAGGAAGGGGGACCACGAGGGGGGGGAGAGGAGTCGAGGAGGAGGAGGAGGAGGCGAGGAGGAGAAGGAGAGAAGGAGGAGCAGCAGGAGGAGAAGGAGGCGGTGGGGAGCCGAAACAGGGCGGGCAGAGGGGAGGTGAGCACGAGAAGGCGATGGCTGCGCTCGCGGGCGGCAATTGCACCTTGGCCCTCAACGAGATCGTCAGCGTGGAGGGCAAGAAGTCGTACAAGGCCTCGAGGACCGCGCGCGGCCCGCGGGCCAGCCTTCGGGGTGGCGCTCGTTCGTCGGTCGTCGTAGTAGTCCTCGTCGTCGTCGCCGCCGTCGCCAACGCCTTCGCCGCCGCCGCCGCGTGAGTCGACGTCGTCGTCGTCGTCACGTCGTCGTCGGTCGTCGTCATCGTCGTCGTCGTCGACGTTGCCGTCGTCGTCGTCGTCGTCGTCGGTCGACGTCGTCGTCGTCGTCGTAGTCGTCGTCGTCGTCGTCGTCGTCGTCGTCGATGTCGTCGTCGACGTCGTCGTCCTCGACGCCGTCGTCACGTCGTCACGACGTCGTCGTCGTCGTCGGCCGACGTCGTCGTCGTCGACGTCATCGTCGTCGTCGTCGTCGTCGCGTCGCCATCGTCACATCGTCGTCGTCCTCCTCCGCCCCCTCGCGGGCGATGCGGCGACGGCGCGACGGCCCGACGGCGAAGCGGGGCTGAGCGCGACCGTGTTCGTCCGTAGCCATTTCGGCCCAAGCTAGCCTGGCTCGGAGCGCGCCCATGGCATGCCGCCCCGCGGCTGGCCCCCCCTTGCCCCGCCGCCATACAAGGCGAGGCCCCGCGCGAAGCCGCAGCAGCAGGACGACGCTGCCAAGGAGCGGCCCAGCAAGAAGCCACGGCAGGAGCAGGAGCAGGAGCAGCACCCGCAGCAGTGGCAGCGCCAGCAGCGACAGCCGCATCAGCAGCTGCAGCAGCATCATGAACCGCAGCAGCACCAGTGGCACCAGCAGCACCCTCAGCAGCACCAGCCACGCCAGCAACCGCCACGGCAGCAGCAGCCGCTGGCCAAGGCGCTGCCCAGCCCCAGCCAGACGCCACAGCAGCAGCAGCAGCAGCAGCAGCAGCAGCAACAGCCGCAGCATCACCAGCCACCGCCGCAGCAACACCAGGTGCTGACTCTCTGTGCTAGGGAGAAGGCCAGGGGCCCTTGCCTCCTCCGCAAGGCTGCGGCCAGGGCTGCGGCCGCTGCCGCTGCAGCCGCTGCGGCTGGCGCCGTGGGCGAGGTCGAGGCCGCCGCGAAGGGCTCCGAGGACGATGACAGGGGGCCGTGGAGCGGCGGGCGGAGCGTCTGGCTCTGACGAGACGCGGCGACGAGGCGGAACCCCGAGAGGCGTCGCCATCGTCTGCATCATCATCAACACCATCGTCATCATCATCCTCGTTGTTGCGACGACCAGCATCCCCATGCTCCATTGCTCGGGCCCCTGCTCGGGATGGGGAGGGCAAACAGGACGCGGATTGAGAAGGATAAGGGGAACAAGATGGAGGGGGGGGAGGAGGAGGAGGAGGAGGGGGAGGAGGAGGAGGAGGAGGGGGAGGAGGGCCGAGGAGGGGCACGGCAGTAAGGCAGGGGCGAGAGCGAGGGCGCGACTGAGGAGGCGGAGGACGGACGATGGAGGAGGCGGGTGGCGGGTGACAAAGGAGGCGGAGGAGGCGGAGGAGAAAGGCGGAGGGGGAGTCGGGGGATAATGAGGATCGGGGGAAGAGCGAAACCAAAGCGATTGAGGCGGAGAAGCGGAGGAGGTGGGTGGATCGGGCATTGGGTTGATGGGCGGGCCGCTGGAGGTGGGAGACGCTCGCCTCGGATCGAAGGGTGGGAGTGGCTCCGTTGGCAGCCCCCTTCCCGCGCGCAGGATCCACGTTCCGAACGCGGCGCCCCTCATGCTGCCGTACTGCGGCAGGGTCGTAGATGAGACCGCGGCTGCTAATTTGAATAAGAGTTACCTGATGGAGATACGGCCGCGTTATGGCCCCGACGATTGTGTTGATGCCGCAGACGACGGCGCAGGCGATGACGAGGAGCAGGAGGGGGGGGGGGGCCGGGCCGCAGGAGAAGCCCTCTGGGCCGCCCGTGCCCGAAGGGCCCCAGGGACCCGATATCGTCGGCGCCTCGGCCTCGGATCGAGATCGAGTCGCGGCATCGCGTGTCTGCACTCGCCCTAGCCGTGGCCTAGAACCCTGAGCCTTGGAACCTTAAGCGTCGAACCGTCTGGGAAGTGGGTCTCGCGGCTTTGCGACGTGCGACTCGTTGGCGCGAGGTTTTCCCCCTCGGCCTCCGCCTCCTCGTCTCGCCCCCCCCCCCCCCCCCCCCCCGCTTCCTGAGCGCTGAACCTAACGGGCTAATGGGTCCATCCTGGATTCCATCCTCGCTTCGCGGTCAGGCTGAACCGAGTCGGTAATCTCGGGCTGCTCCCCTTCCTCCCTCCTGATCTTCCTCCTCCCCCTCCGCCTCTTACTCCTTCTCTTCCTTGTATGCTCCTGGTCTTCCTTTCCCTGCTCATCGTCAACTGGGGAGGTGAGATGTGGGCGGATGGGCGCCCTCTTCCTGGTGCCACCCTTGCCCCAGGCGGGCTGTCCTCGAGCTCGTCATCGCCACCCCCCCTTCTGCAGCCGACCAGCATTCGGCCCCGCTCAAATCTCGCCCCCCTTCATCAACTCATTCGCTCATCTCGCTCGCGACCCCCCTCAAACACAAACTCGCAATGATATCCTTCCCTTTCTTTTTGCCCATGCTGCTTCCTCAACCCCCCT
This sequence comes from Prorocentrum cordatum, assembly GCA_963575745.1. NCBI lineage: Eukaryota > Dinophyceae > Prorocentrales > Prorocentraceae > Prorocentrum > Prorocentrum cordatum. The sequence continues at coordinate 47,446 of CAUYUJ010016173.1, read as the reverse complement.
CGGCCCGCGAGGCCGCCCCCACCCCCCCCCCCCCCCCCCCTCCCGCTGCCGAGGCGGCGGCAGCGGCGGACGAGGAGATGGCCGCCAAGAAGCCCGATGACGCAGAGCCAGAGGATGACCTCGATGACCTCGAGAGCACGGAAGGGGGGGGGGGCGCCATCAGTGGCCTGCGCATTGCACTGCACTGCTCATGGCGTCCACTAGGGATTGTCTGCTATCCATTGGGCCCGTCGGGCCCTTCAGGTAGGTCAGATTAGTTTGGGGCTCGGTGGCAGCCCGCCCGAATCCGATCTCTCTCACAGTCTGGCTTGTCTTTCTTCAGCGCGCCCGTCGGGGCAGACCGACCTCAAGCGGTACTGCATCGACGGATCCCAGTTCAACAACCCTGGCAAGAGCGACGTCTGCCACTGCTGGATGGTGCAGCCGAAGAAGCAGGTCGCGGCAAAGGACGATGAGGACAGCGAGGAGCCAGGGGCGGCGCGGAGCGGCAGGGGATTGCTGGAGGGATTGTCTCAGGACATGCGACAGGGGGCCCTGCGGTGACTTGCGGGGAATGGCGGGGGGGGGGGGGGGGACTGCGAGTTGAGGAAGCAGAAGGGAGGGGGCTGAAGCGAGCGCGCGCGCACTGAGAGACGGGGGGGGAGCTGCCGCTGGGGGGGGCATAGATCGGAGCGGCGACTGCACGGGGGCCGATCGGGGGCATGCAGCGACTCGCGGGAGATGGCGCGGCCCCCAGGTCCTTTTGACAAGTCCGTCTTCTCCCTTTCCTCATGCCACTCATGCCTCTTACTACGCATCCTCCGATGCGTCCTTCCAGCGGGCCAGCCCTCCTCCCCACCTCCTTCCGATCTCGCCCTCTCCCTGCTGGCCGTTACCCTGCTACTTCCTCCTTCTACCTTGCCCCCCCCCCAGCCCTGCCCGGGCCCCGCCCTGCTCTCGCTGGCGCGTCGGACAGGGCAGGGGCCAGGGGAGGAATCAGATGAAACGAAGAAAAAGAAGAAGACGAAGAAAATCAGCGACAAGGAGCTGAACTACAGGGATGCGGTGGAGACGCACGAGGTGGTGTGGAAGCCCATCAGCATCGACATCGAAACGAATTGTGACGACGGCAACGGTAAGAAGTGGGCACGGGCGGTTTCTGGCCACGCTGCCACTGCCACAGCCAGGTTCTTCATTCAATCATGCCTCGTCCTCCTCTCGCACTCGTAGTTGTCGTGCTTTTCCTTATTCTCTTCCTGCTACTGCTGTTGCGAGAGCCCCTCCCCCGTGCACCCCCCCCTTCAACCGCGCTCGGTGGTCCGGCTGCCCCGCCCCAGTTGCCTTCGGCGAAAATGGTAGAGGTATATGGGGTGCCCCCTCTGGTGTTCGCGCCCGATCGGGCCTTCTGTGTTCGAGCGGGCGCTCTGGAACTCGACGAGGGGTCTAGCGCGGGGTCAGGGTCTCAGCAGGGGCGAGAGCGAAAAGAAAACAGGGGCAGGGGGGGAGGTATTGGTTTCTGATACCGTATCTCACGGACATTCTCCCCATGATCGACGCTGGCTCCCAGGGGGGCCTCATCTTCCGCGCCCGCATGCCGTGGGGCGACAAGACGTTCGCCAAGCTGTCTAAGACGAAGCGCCTGGGGGATGGGGGGCAGTGCCAGCGGCGTCGATGAGGCGGCGGCAGCGAGGAGGAGGAGGGCCGCAAATGTGGATATGGAGAGGAGGATGAGGGGGAGGAGAGCGACGACGATGATACGGAGGACGGCGACGGAGAGGAGTAGGATGATGAGGAGGAGGACGAGGAGGAGGCGGCGGAGGAGGAGGGGGTGGAGGAGGAGCGGCCGCGGCAGCAGCAGCAGCAGGAGCAGGGGCAGGATGGCGCGTTGAGGGGGGAGAGACGGGCTCGATGGGGAAGGAAGGGCGCCAGCATGAAGAGGGCAGCTGGCGGGGGGAGAGGCGGCGAGGCAAGGGGCGAGCAGGGGATCTGGATCTGAGGTCTGAAGTTGGGGCCCGAGAGGGTGGAGTGCGCGATGGCGCGACGGACGGGGGGGGGTGCGCAGAGGGACTGCGTCGCAGGGGCGCAGATGGGGAGGGCGGGATGGGCGCGCGGCGCGCAGGGGCACGGGGATGAATGGGTGGGGGGGGGGAGAGGAAGTGGAGGGGCAGGAGGAGGGGGGGGGGGGAACGACAGCGGGCAGCAGCAGGGCAGCAGGGAGTCGATGCTGACGTTGCCCTCGAGCCCAGTGTCAGAGGAGGCCCATTCGTGATTCCAAAGCCCGCGCGCGCCGTGCCAGGGCCGTGCCGCGGCGTTGGTCCGATTCGAGATTGGGCCTGCCGCGGGCCGCGCGGGCCCTCGAAGCCCTGCCGCGCCGCGGGCCCTGCAGGCGGCCTGCAGTGCAGGCCCGCCATATCGCGTTGCCATTGCTCGCAGCGTCGTCGTCCCAGAGACCCAGGGGCGCCGCTCTTCGCGGCAGTCGCGCGGCGCTAGTGGCTCCGTTGCCAGCGTCCTCAGCGCCCTCGCCCTCGCCCAAAACCTTTCCATCGCCCCGCGGGCCACTTTGGGGCAATTCGAAATAATCGAGCTGCATGTTCTGTCCGTGGCCACTTGGTTCCATCCAAAGTGGAGCAGTTTCGGTTCCGGGACTGGGCCTTGGGGGCATGTCCTCGGCGGGCCGCAAGCGCGATCGCGGCTGGCCTTTGGGCGCATTGTTGATTGGGGAACGCGTCTCATTGCTTCGGCTCGGAGGCGCCCGCAGTTGGGCCCGCGACTGGGGAGAACGGTTCAGGTATATTCGAGTGCGACAGCGCGTTCATGATGCCTTATCGCCCGCGCGCGCCCCAGCCCCAGCGCGAACGCCAGTGCACCGCGCGACCCGCCACCGCGGCGCTGCCCGCGGCCACCCCGACAGCCGCCCCGACCGCCGCCGCGGCAAGCTGCTCTAAATCCAGCCCCGCGGCGATCGCCGCCATCTGTTGAATTCGAGCGTTTCCGCTCGTAGTTCGCTCAGCCGCGCCGTTCTTTTCAGGCGCCTCGTTGGCGCGAGGGCGCGCTGGCAAAGAAGGGGGCGGGGGGGGGGGGGGCGAGGGGAGGGGGGGGATGTCTGCTGATGAGGCTGCGGGGACGAGGACGAGGAGAAGGAGGGGTGGGGGGGGGGGGCGGAGGGGGGGGAGGAGGAGGAGGTCGGGGATGCGGAGGGGGATGGGGGCTGGATCTGAGGAGGAGGAGGAGGAGGAGGAGGAGAAGAAGCAAGGAAGGGCGGAGTAGGAGGAGGAGGAGGAGGAGGGGGACTGAGAAGGACGAGAAGCGTTCGGGGTACGTGGCCGATGACGAAGGAAGGCCGCGGCGGCCCGCGGCGGCGGCGGCGGCGGGGGCGGCGATGGCGACGACGCGCGGCGACGACGACGACGACGACGGCGACGACGGCGAGGCCGACGCAGACGGCGACGCCGACGGCGACGCCGACGGGCTGACGGCCCACGGCGACGGCGACGCCGACGCCGACGCCGACGACGACTACGACGACGACTACGATGACGTCAGCCTCACCAGACCTCGCCTCGACTCGCCTTCAGATCGGGCGATGGGAGGTCCAGCAGCGGCGCTTGGATCCACAAGTGAGGCATTGTCACGGCTGGCCAGCCTCGCCCCTCTCCGACTCTCCGACCGTGTCGCGCGTGTCCCGCGAGTACGCGAGTGCGCATATGCGGTGCCCCCTTGGCTCGCACTGGCGAGGTGCGCGGGCCTCGCGAGTGCGCGCGCGCGCGTGCAGACATGCGCGCGCACTGCACGGGCGTGTTCACTGTTTTCACTATGTGTGGCCCCCGCCCTTGCTTGGGGGCCCCCATCCCATCCTCCCCCCCATCGCCTCCCTCGCATGTGTCGCCCCTCGTCCGTTTCCCGCCGCTGCGCGCAGCCGCGCAGCGGGCCGTGCAATGCAGGCAGCAAAGTGCGCGGCACAGCGGCACAGCGAGTGCCCCTCCCGCGGCCCGCCCCCCGCGCCTTCGCGGCCCGCGGCCCGCGGCCGCCGCGGCAGCCGCGCGTTTTTTTCCCCATATCCTAAGATGGGGTTATTGTTATTACTTGGACGCCTCCTACTCCTTCTCCTCCCTCCTCCTCGTTCCTCCCCCCCCTCCTGTCGGGCTTACTCATGCTCAGACTGGCTCATGCGCAGACTTACTCATACTCAGACTTACTCATACTCAGACCTACTCATACTCAGACTTACTCACACTCAGACATACTCATACACAGACTTGCTCATACACAGACTTACTCATACACAGATGTGGAGGATGTCTCGAGCGAGGCGCTCATTTCAGCACCCCTAAGGGGAGCAGCCAGGGGTGTTTGCACGGGCTCGTTCGCGGCCATTTTGTGGGGATGTCTCAGGCGGTTTGCTTGTTTCTGGGCCCAACATCCTTCGCTTTCGGAGCAGATTTGGAGGATGTCTCGAGCGAGGCGCTCATTTCAGCGCCCCTAAGGGGAGCCGCCAGGGGTGTTTGCACGGGCTCGTTCGCGGCCATTTTGTGGGGATGTCTCAGGCGGTTTGCTTGTTTCTGGGCCCAACATCCTTCGCTTTCGGAGCAGATTTGGAGGATGTCTCGAGCGAGGCGCTCATTTCAGCACCCCTAAGGGGAGCCGCCAGGGGTGTTTGCACGGGCTCGTTCGCGGCCATTTTGTGGGGATGTCTCAGGCGGTTTGCTTGTTTCTGGGCCCAACACATCCTTCGCTGTCGGAGCGGATTTGAGGATGTCTCGAGCGAGGCGCTCATTTCAGCACCCCTGTGTTTGCACAGCTCGGGCTCGTTGCTTGTTCCTGGGCCCAACATCCTTCGCTTTCGGAGCAGATTTGGAGGATGTCTCGAGCGAGGCGCTCATTTCAGCACCCCTAAGGGGAGCCGCCAGGGGTGTTTGCACGGGCTCGTTCGCGGCCATGTTGTGGGGATGTCTCAGGCGGTGCTGCTTGTTTCTAGGCCCAACATCCTTCGCTGTCGGAGCAGATTTGGAGGATGTCTCGAGCGAGGCGCTCATTTCAGCACCCCTAAGGGGGCAGCCAGGGGTGTTTGCACGGGCTCGTTCGCGGCCATTTCGTGGGGCTGTCTCAGGCGGTCTGCTTGTTTCTGGGCCCAACATCCTTCGCTTTCGGAGCGGATTTGGAGGGTGTCTCGAGCGAGGCGCTCATTTCAGCACCCCTAAGGGGAGCAGCCAGGGGTGTTTGCACGGGCTCGTTCGCGGCCATTTTGTGGGGATGTCTCAGGCGGTTTGCTTGTTCCTGGGCCCAACATCCTTCGCTTTCGGAGCAGATTTGGAGGATGTCTCGAGCGAGGCGCTCATTTTCACTCCCCAGGTGGGCCAGATTTTGAGGATGTCTCGATAGGTTTGCTTGTTTTGGTGGCCAGGCTCGTGGGCGCAGATTCTTCTCAGGATGCCACAGGAGGCCCCAACAGGCCCCAGGAGGCCCCAGGGGACCACATGAGGTCCCAGGAGGCATCAGGAGGCCACAGAAAACTCAAGATGCCACAGGATGTCCCAAGAGGCTCCAGGAGGCCCCAGGAAGCTCCAGAAGGCCTCAGGAAACCACAGGAGGCCCCAGGAGGCAACAGGAAGCGCCAGGAGGCCTCGGAAGGCAACAGGAGGCCCCGAGAGGCCCCAGGAGCAGGAGGCCTCAGAAGGCAACAGGAGTGGCTCCAATCCCATGTGTTTTAGTATGCTCCTATCGATTGGGCCTCACATGGAGCACAATTCTTTTTGTTCTACGTATGTTTCTATAGATGGTCCTTCTCCTGTGTACACAATCCTAAATGTTTTACTCATGTTCCTATGTATTGGGCCTCTCCTGGGGCACGAGTCCTTGGTGTTTTACGCGTGTTCCTATAGATTGCCCTTCTCCTGTGGCTCTAATCCGCAATGTTTTATGCACGTCTGTTGCTATAGATTGCGCCTCTCCTGGGGCACGAAACCTTCCTAGGAGGTCCCAGGAGGTCCCAAGAGGCTCCTGGAGACCCCAGGAAGCCCCAGTAGGTTTCAGGAGGCCCCTGGAGGCCCCAGGCTCATGCACAGAGACGCGCTCGTACTACTGAGGCTCATTCACACTCCAATTCATTCGCAGTTAGATTGATGTCCAGACCGTCACAACCGAAGCCCGTTAATATTCGAAAGCTCTTGCGCCTAGACCTTCACGGCGGACAGGTCCATGCGAGTAGATGGATGCACATGGGGAGCCCCGCGCAGTGAATAATTTGCTCTGGGGTTTGAGCCGAGCGGTGGCGGGTTCAGAGGGATGGCGATTGCGATAGTCGGTAATGCTTGGGGCTGATGTTATGGGGTGATGACACACGGCAATGCGGTGATTCTATGGTGGCAGTGGCGATAGCGGTGGTGACGATGACGATGAAGACGATGACGGTGAATACGGTGCTGAGGCTGACGGTGGCGGCGACGATGACCACGATGAGCAAAGATGATGGCGGCGGTGGTGACGCGGATGGTGGCGGCGAGGAGGAAGACGATGACGATGATAAGTATGATTGGTGATGGTGATGCTGATGCTTCTGGCGATGGTGATGATGATGACCATGGTTCTGATGGTGATGGCGGTGACGGCGATGATGATGAGGCCGACGGCGACGATGATTACGACGACGATGGTACGATGGCACATGAGACGCAAGTAGTTTCATTGGTGCGGATGGCGATTGTAATGGTGATGCCTACTCTATTTGCCTATTAGCGCATACTGGTGGCGACAATGGTGGTGATGGTGATGATGCTGATGGCGATGATGATTCTGATGAGACGTCGGCTGCGACGAAGAAGAGGGGGGGAGGGGGGCTCCGACGACGCAGACAACGATGGCGACGAGGATGACGACGCCATCTTCAGCGACGACTACGTGGAGCTTGATGACACTGGCGCCGAGAGCTGGAAGGGCCGATGGGTGGAGAGAGAGCGAGAGAGAGGGAGGAGAGACAGCACGAGAGGGGGAGGGAGACAGACAGAGAGAGAGAGAGAGAGAGAGAGATAGAGAGAGAGAGAGAGAGAGAGAGAGAGAGAGACGAGAGGGGTGGAGAGAGAGCGAGAGAGAGGGAGGAGAGACAGCACGAGAGGGGGAGGGAGACAGACAGAGAGAGAGAGAGAGAGAAGAACACAGGAGAGATGAAGCGAGACAGCAGTAGAGCGGATCGAACCCCAGGTGGGGTAACCCCAGGCCACAGGGCTGCACAGTTCATCATCAAACGGTCATAGGCAGGCAGGCGGAGAAACAGACAGACAGGCAGACAGACATACAGACAGACCGACGCACGCGCGCACGCAATCAGACAGATAGATAGACCGACTGAGGGAGGGGGGGGGAGAAGATGGAGGAGGGGGGCAATGAGAGGGAGATGGGAAGAGTAAGAGAGAGAGACAGGGGGAAATAGAGAAAGAGAGAGAGAGGGAGAGAAAGAAAGAAAGCAAGAAAGAGAGGGAGAGAGAGAGGGAGAGGGTGAGAGATGACGACAGTAAAGCAGAGAGCACAAGTGGTGCCGCTCCCTAGCCGCTCCCCCGCCCGAGGGCCCGGGCTGGTCGCGGGGGCCGCGAGGCGTCGCGACCAGTGCGCCCAGCGTTTATACACACATATATATATGTATGCAGCAGACAACGTGACTTCGTCGCTGCGAAGTCTACCTCTCTGTCCGAGAAAAGTCCTCCGCGCTGCTGAGCCCGAGCGCACTTTTCGCCTTTGCCGCCGCCCTCTCCCCTCTCATCCCTCTCTCCTCCCGCTCCTCGTCAGCTATCGGACCCCTCCCTGCCCCGTCCCTCTTATCATTCCCTGCCGCTCCCTCATTCCCCGCATTCCTTGGCCTTCTCTGCGTTTTCTCCCCCCGTTTTATCTATCCTCCGCCTCCTGTTTCTCTGCTTCCCCTTTTACTTCTCATCCCCGCCCCGCCCTCTCCTCGCCCCGCTGCGCGGTCGCCGTCGTCGCCGCCGTCGTCGTCGCCGCCGCCGTCGTCGCAAGAGGAAGAGGAATATAAGGAAGATGAGGGGGATGAGGAGGGGGGGGGGGGAGTTGCATTGGCGACGCGGCACTTCCTCCTCCTCCTCCTCCTCCTCCTCCTCCTGCTCGGCGTGAGGTCTTTTTATCATGCTTCTCCCTCTAATGCTGCTGCTCCTCCTCCTTGCCCTCCCCCCCCTCCTTTTCCTCCTACTCAGACTCCTCCTCCTCCTCCTCGTCGGCCCGAGGTGAACGTCGAAGTGGCGATCGGTTTGGGGGTGTGGGGTGTGGGGAGGGGGGTGCGGTGGGGGCGATTGGCGGCGCGGGTCCCCCCCGCGTGCGCCATGGCTCATCGTCGCGCATGCCCCGCGGCGGGTCATCGCGCGGCTGCCGCTGCCGCCGCCGCCGCCGCCGCCGCTGCCACCTCGTTCACCCGAAAACCTGGCCGCTCGGTAGTGGTCCGATTGGCGATCGATCGATCAATCAATCGATCGATCGCCGATCAGCCGATTGCCCGCCGAGCCTGCCAGACTACATTGCGAGCAGCGAGGACGACGATGGCGATGATGACGCGACGACGCTCCGCAACAGCCCGACCGGAGCGATCGTCATCGGCCCAATCGGCGGGGCGGGCGAAACGATCTACAGCGATGGTAAGTATGGCTTGTGGGGGTGGGGGTCCGAGTCCTCCTCCTCCTCCTCCCCCTCCTCCTCCTCGCCCTCCTCCTCGTCCCGCTCCTCCCCGCCTTGCCCCCCCCCGTCGCCCTGGGCTTGGGCCTGGGGGGGGAAGGGGTGCGGGTGGTGAGGGGGCGCCGCTCGCCAGGCGGTGCGTTCGTGGTTCTGAAGAGTTGGTGGAGGGCGGGGGGGGGGCGAGGAGGGCGAGGGGGACTAGGAGTGGGAGGGTGCGGAAGAGGATCAGGAGGGCGGTTCGCCGTGCAGGATTGGGACGGCACATCCACGCACGGTTAAAGTTCCCCAGCGCTTGCCGGAGGCCCAGCCGTCGCGCACCATCGCCGAGTCGGTGTAGAGGATGAGCGGCCCGATGCCGCCTCGCAGGGCCTCCACTGCCGCCTGCAGCTCCCCAGCCCCGCTGTCCTGGGGGAGCGGCCAGGCCACGTTGCCCCGCGCCGAACTGCGCTCCGAATCGTCAGCCCCCCACGTCGTGACCGCCGCCCAGCCCGCGCGCGCCAGCACCTTGTCCCTGGAGCGGAAGGCGGAACCGTCGAGGAAGACCTCACGCTCGAAGACGGACCCTGGGCGCGTGCCCGACCGCCTCACCAGCGTGCGAGCGAAAGGCAACGGCGCCCCTGCTCGCGGGTCGGGCACCAGCCCGCGTGACCAGATGTGGTGCTCCTGGCCTGTGTCGGGCTCCGCCCTCTCCGCCTCTTGCAGCAGCTCGAAACTGGTCCCGTCTGCCTTCTGCTGCCTCCGCGGCCCGTCGAGTGCTGGGCAGCGCCAAGCCAGGTGTCGGACCGTGCCCGCCTTGTCACACCCCCACGGGCAGCGGGCCGAGGAGGCGAGCGGAGGGGCGGCCCGCGCTCTCCGCGCGACCGGCCACAGGCAGCCCACCAAGGCGTTGCGTGCCGAGGAGCTGCAGGCCGCCAGCCTCGCCGTCACTTTCTTGGACAGAAGCCGCAACGAATGCTGGCGACGGCCCCGCCGCCCCGCAGAGCCTCCAACTCCTCGCGATGGTCTGCCGCGTCACGCCAAAGCTGCCTGCGCAAGCCTGCCTCGACGATGCCCGGCAGGGTGTGGCGGCTGCTGGCCATGAGATCCACCTCGTGGCCGAGGTCGCCCCGCAGCGTCCGGGCTGAGGCCATGCGCCAGCCGAGCCGCGAGCACGCAAGCAGCAGGGCGCCCGCGGGGCCCGACCCGGGGAGCTTGGCCAGGCCCCCCTCTTGGGCCAAGCGCTGCGCGCCCACGAAGGCGCTCAGGATGGCGCGGCGGTCCTCCAGGCGCTCGGCCAATTGCAGAGCCTTCGCCCGCGCGTCCAGCGGCTGGAAGGCGTGCTGGAACAGGGGGTCGCGGCGGATCGACTCCGAGACCAGGAAGCTCAGCGCAACCGACCTCCCAGGAGCGCTGCCGAACAGCATGGCGGCGACCTTGCTGCGCCACGCCTGCAGCCTCCGCTCAGTCCAGGCCATGGCCCCGCAGCCGTAATCCGTGGCTGGCAGCGAGCCGCTGATGACCAGCCGCTTGGCGCAGGGGATGTGCCCTCGCCTCGCCTGCAGCACGCGGTCCACCTGCTCCGTCGCCTTCGCGAGGCGGCCGACGGCGACCGCCGAAGCGCCCGGGGCGGCGCCGCATGATGATGATGATGATGATGATGATGATGTGGTCGGTTCGGGGCCATCTTGTTTCATCTTTGCGCGAACGGCGGAGGGCGGCCACGAGCGCTACGCCAGCTGTGAAGCACAGACTCGGAGAAACATTAGCTCAAGTGGGTGGGAGGGCCCATGGTAGAACTTGAGCGAGGGAATACGGCCGCGGAGTTACCACAAATGCCGACAAGTCGCTGTATGTGGTCGATTCGGGGCCATCTTGCTTCATCTTTGTGCGAACGGCGGAGGGCGGCCACGAGCGCCACGCCAGCTGTGAAGCGCAGACTCGGTACTACACGCTAGTCTGACCAGGTGGCAACAGCCGAATTACTCATTGACCAAAAATTGTCTTATACCTCGCGGCGCGGGACAAATGACGAGCTTCGGCCACTATCATTTCAGTGCCAGCAATGGCCACTTCTGAGGGGATACCCTTAGCAGAGGCCCGAGCTACGGCGTCAAGAGCTGGACGCCCCAGGCCTCCCAGGTGACGTCTCTGAGTGCGATCACAAAGGCCTTGGGCGCAGAGGCAACGACGAGCGAGGCGCTCAAGGTCCCGCGCGCCCCAACCGACAAGGTGGATTCGCTGTCTCACGCGACCCGCATACATGCAAGAGTCGAGGGAGCAGGAAGAGGAGGACGAGGCAAGGAGACGGGACAAGCGGGGATGCCTCCAGATGAGGCTCGACTCAGGGTGCATAAAAATGATCGGGACTCGGCGGAAGATACATTCAGCAATCAATCTGAAGGTGGAATCTGCCAGCGCGTTGGCAACTCGCACGGCGCGACAGGCGGCCTCTGAGGCTCTATGTACGTGCCGCAGAGAATGAACCTTGCGGACACGCGCGGCCCCTGGCGCCCAGGTGCCCCAGGGCAAGGATGCCCAGACACCGAGCACAGCTGAGCCGCGGACCCAGCCAGTCAGAGCCTTCAAGACCTGAGGGTCAGCGAGGTCGTCTAAGCGGTGACGAGCAACGTTCACCGCTACGGTGCCGAGCCCGCGGGCCTCGCACACTCGCCGTACACGGTCGGGGACGCAGGTGCAGAGCATGATGAGGTATGGCATTACAGTGGCATGCGCCCGCGCTCGTCGCCACAGGCGCCTCACTCGAAGAGCCACATGGCGGTCCTCACAGGAGCCGTCTGCACCGGCGGTGACGCCGACAGCGGCCTCAGGGGCGGCAGCGGCGGCGAGAGGAAGCCCGTCCTCGCCATCACGTCCATGCCGAGGAGGACCAGGGCCTCCGCGAAGGCGAGCCGCAGCTGGCGTGGCGCGAAGGCGCAGAGGCTCTCCTCCTTGCGCCCTTGCCGCAACGCCTCGAGGAGAGGCCAGAGAGGCGGATCGTCGACGATGACGCGCTCGACGGTCTCCCCCGTCTTGCCACGCCTCCCGCTCGCCGCGTCGATCACCAGCAACGCCCAGTGCTGGTAGCCGTCCGTGGGGCCCGACCTCGGAGCGATCAGGGTGGCCGCCGTGAGTCGGTAGGCCTCGCTGGGGCGCAGGTATGTGTCGAATGCAATCCTCACGAGGGCCGCCTGCGACAGAAGGCCCCGAGACACCCGCGCGCCCACGATGGCGAACCTCGCGACCCTCGGCAGCGGGGGGGGCGTCTGCGGCGGCACACGCTTCGTCCAGCCCTGGCGGGCCCGCAAGGCCCGTGGCAGCGGCCGGCTCCCCATCAGCATCGACGGCAACTGGTGCTTCAGAGCGGCCATCGTGACGCGGCCCGTCGCACTGTCGTACCCGCCGAGGAACAGGTGGACGAAGGACGCCACGGGGATCGCGACGAGCTCGACGCTGTTCGTGAAGTCCCTGGCGGTCCAGAGGCACCAGTTTAGAAGCCTGGGGGCGGAGGCGCGGTAGTACCTGCCCGTCGGCTCCGAGACCGCGCAGGCCTCCAGCACCGACCGACCGCCCCGCAGGAGATTTAGCGGACCAGGCTGCACCCGCTGGCCCCGCGCCGCCTTGGTCAGCTCCGTGAGGGATCCGCAGGCGGCGCGAGACGAGGTACGACCCGACGTCCTCGAAGCTAGGGCCGACGAAGAAGCCCTCCCTCGACGGCTTGTCCGCGACGTTCCTCTCTGACGGCACCCACCGCACGAGCAGGCGCAGGCCACAGGCGAGGGCCACGCCAGCGATGCGCCGCAGGGCGCGGAGAAGATGACGGCTCCCAGACCGCCCCTTGCCGACCGAAAGGGCTAGAGCCAAATTGTCCACAATACAGACGACGCGATGATGATGAGCACTCAGGGCCCTTGAAGCGTGATGGACGCTGAACCCCAGGGCCTCCGCCTCGTACTGAAGGATATCGCAGCCCCGTCGGGTGCGACGGCTAGAGTGAATGGTCTTCCAACCCTCGGCCCCGTAGATGGACTCAGGAACCTCGTAGAACCCACTGAGCCCAGCCGACGAAGCAGTACGAGCAGTAGACGATGTGTCGGCACGGCAACCGTCGGCAGCATCGTCTCGACCGTCGACGTCTAGGGCGTGTGATCTGGCAAGCACAGCATCCCCATGACGATGCCTCCAACGTTCGGCGACTCGGCCGACCTCGGACGACAGCGTAGGGGAGACCTCCTTGACACAGACACCCTTGCCGAACGGCGACGCATCAGACGCATGCACCCGTGGGTACCAGCGAGACCTTGTAGAGGCACTCCAGAGCGGGATGAGGGCCACGGCAGCCGGCAACTCCCTGACGACGGAGGGCCACGAGGGTCCAGGATGAGGTCCCACAGCCCCCATGAACCGATAGACCGCGTTAAAGATGCTCAGAAAGTCGCGCCTCAGGATCACCCCCCAGGCACAATGGCCTACGAGCACGCCGAGGGGCCCAGCAGAGGCCCGCCCACGCTTCAACAGTCCGAGAACGGCTTGACGAGCGCGAGCGAGGCGGTCAGGACGAACGCGAATGATCCCAGAGGTTCCGTCGATATCCAAGCCCGTGAAGACCCCCTTACAGACCGCAGGGGGGAACTCCAAGACAGGCAACCCGCGGGCAGTGAGAAGGTCAGCAACGGCGCGAGCGAGGGACGCGGCTGTCTCCGCGCACCTGGATACGACACAGAAGTCGTCAACATAACCAGCACACACCGCGTCCTTCTCCGCCGCCAAGGGACGAGGACATCCCCCATCCAGAATCATATCGTCACTGCCAAACCCGACATCCGACAGGGCTCTCGTCAGCGCACTCTGGCACAGGTGTAGAGCCCAACTCCACCCCATGGGAACGACTGTGACAAGAGGCTGGAGATAATCGTTGATGCCGAGACGAACCCCGTTGACCGACTTGAGGCCGAGGAATCTGTCGTTTATCGGTGGCAAAGAGAAGAGAGACTCCATGCCAGCGGGCAGTCGCAAATGATAGAATGCACACTGGATGTCGCCCTGCGCGAACTGAAAACAGTCGTCGCAGTCAAGGCTGGCCCGCGCGCTGGGCGTGGGCAGGCGAGTGGCTGGTGGGCACGAGAAGCTGCAGTTGGCCAGCCTGGTGTCGAGCACCAGCCTGAGCTTGCTGTTAGTCTTCAGCACAAGGGAAAGACCAGTAGAAAAGGGTGCCTGCTCGCTGGAGACCCGCCAGGTGATCGTGTCGTGGGCCTCCAGCTGCTTCAAAAACTCAGCGTAGGACTTCGGCTTAAAGCGCAGCTCGGGATCCACATAGGGGCGACTAACCCCCGACGATTCACGGAGCTCCGCCGCCACCGACTCGGGATTCAGCATACTCTGCCTCCAATCCAGCAGCACGATGGAGTCGGCCTCGGAGACGACGCCGCAGGTGGAGACTGCCTTCGTCGACTCGGGCCAGGCCACAAGTGGCATGCTGAAGGGGCGCACGCGACCGCTGTCGCCAGCGTAGCCAGGTGCCTGCGCGAGCATCTCTACGAGGGATGCTTCGCAATCGCGGCCTCTCTCCGAGTAGGCGGCGGGCAGCTCGAAGTCACGGTGCAAGCCCGCGATGTAGTCCACTGAGGCTGCCTGGGCCGCAGGCGGTGCCCCCCCGTCGTCAGGCATGGACGGCTCGTCCTTGCCGCAGTGGAGCCAGTTGAGAGCAGTCAACCCCTCGTTGCACCACTCTCTCCAGCTCGCGCCTTTGGCGGCCCGTAGACGGGCACCCCGACCAAGCGGAAGATGGCGACGCCCATCCACTGGAAGAAGAGGGAGCGGAAAAACGTCACGCTGGCGACGGTCACCTCGTCTGGGCGACTCCAGGCCAGGTGGAGCCACGAAGGGCTCGGGGCAAAGCTGGCCAGGCTCACGAACCGGTAACACGTCGTAAGGCCCCTCCTGGCCAGCGTCCTTCAGGAACGTCATGGATGCCGCAAGGCCCGCTCCTCGCGAGCCTCGCGACGTTCTTTTGCAACGGCGGCCTCACTCTTCATCTGGTCGGCGATCCAGTCCATCAAGGCTGGGCAAATGCACAAGTTGCCCATCGTCTCTCCCGTGCCGAGGAAGTGGCCAATCTCCGAGGAGGCCTCGGCGGCCGCGGACGCGGCGCCGTCCTTGGCCTGGCCCTTGGCCCCGGGCGCAGGCTGAGTCCTGCGCGCGCGCTCCTCGAAGAAGCGCTCCTCCACCAACTGCAGCTGCCGCGAAAGGAACTCGTAGGAGGCCAGCTCGCAGATGACCAGCTGGTCGCGGCAGAGCGAGGTCTCGATGACGCGGCACAGCGTCTCGTGGAGCTTGGCGGCGTCGTCCGTCTCCAGGGCCTGCATCATGGCCATCCAGCGGTTGTGCCACGCCATCGCCCCGCCAGCCATGCGCAGCATGAAGTGGAGCACCCACGTCGTGGTCCTAGGGCCCCTCACGGGCCAGTCGGCGCGGGCGGTCTCGGTCTGGCGCTTCACGGCGTCACTGCAGGGAATGCCCCGCAGCCCACGAGCGTCGAGCACGGTGGCCATCACGCGGGGATCAGGTCCCGCGACGCCTGGGGCGGCGGGGGCCGCGGCGGCGCCGCCGACGCCCAAAGGGTCCGCGGCAGCAGGCAGGGCGGCTCCCCCCGCGCCGAGCGCCGCCGCCAGCGCGCCCACCCCGGCCTCGGGCGCCGCGGCCACGGCGGCGGGCGGCCCAGGGGCGCCCGCGGGGGGCACGGCCGCGCCCGCCAAGGCCAGGGCGCCAGGCGCTGCGGCAGCGGGCGCCGCTCCGAGCGGGTCGGGCAAGCCCAGCGCCCCCGCCGCCACGCCCAGCACGTTGTCGGCGCTGAGCTCGAGGTTGAAGGGCGACGGCGGCAGAGGTCCGTGGCCTTGAGCGACGCCGCGGCGCACAGCAGCCCAGACGACGGCTGCGGACGGCAGCCGCCTGAACTTGTAGAGCCTATGGGCGGCGACTCCGACGATTGCGTCGCCCTGGCCCGCCGAGTCGTGCACTGATCTCAAGTCGCCGCCAGCCAGGTCGCTCTCCGCGTAGTCGTCATCGTCGGGGGTGAGGATGTACCCTGGCAGCAACGTGAGCCTCTCGTGGTAGATGGCGCCCCCCCGACGTTGTACCGTACGTAGTGGAACTGGCCAGAGGTGCGAGCAGCCATTGCTCCTAGCGGCGGAACTTCCTCGCCTGGGCAGCAGCCGCCGTCGCAAGGTCGAGAGTGTCCACCGTCTCGGGCAGAGGTGCTGGAGCGGGTGCGGGCTGAACCACGGGGGCCGTCCGAGAGCTCTTGATGAAGAAGCCGCCTACGACGATGCCGTATGCGAAGGAGCTCACCACGAGCACGACCACGAACTCAGTTGACCAGCCTGTGGGCTGCACGGATGCCAGCGAGCCCTCGCCTGTCGGGCAGCGGCACTCCAACGCAGGGCAGTGCAGCGCTGGGGAGCAGACGCAATCTGGGCAGGGAGTCGAGCTGCCGCGAACTATGATGGCAGTGGTGAGGGCACTGGTGAGGTCGGCGCAGACCCGCTCAAAGAATGCTTGCACTCCTTTAGAACTTGAGCGAGGGAATACGGCCGCGGAGTTACCACAAATGCCGACAAGTCGCTGTATGATGAGGAGGAGGATGATGAGGAGGAGGAGGAGGAGGATGAGGATGATGAGGAGGATGAGGATGAGGATGAGGAGGAGGAGGAGGACGCAGAAGCAGGAGGAGGGCCTGCGCCAGTCGAAGAGGAAAAGGGCGAGGGGCAAGCTAAATATACCGTCGGAGTAGTTTTGCGTTCTTGCCGATTCTCTTCCGACAGGTTCTCGAGGCCTCAAGATGGCTCCAACATAGCCTACGATGGCCCCAAGAGGGGCCCAGAAGGGCCCCAAGACGACCTCACAGACACCCAAGACCACCCCAAGAGCGGCCCATGAAGGCCCCCAGAGGTGATGTTTCGGGGCCCGACGGGTGGGACGCACTTGAGTACCCCCCCCTTCTTTGATCGATGGCTTTCAAGATAACCCTTCGAGGGCCCGAAGGCCTCAAGGAGGGACCCAAGAGAGCCCCGAGAGGGCCCGAAGAGAATCATCTCAAGAGGCCCTCAAAGCTTCCAACATGGCTACTAGACAGCTCTAACATGCGAGAAACACACAGAGCAAAGACCCGCAGGCAACGCCAAGCAACCACTCAACTAGGACAACCGCGAGGAGCCGCGAGACGCACACAACGACGCGGACGCCCCTCATCAAACGCACAGGGAACCTGTGGCTGATTTCGTTGAGCGGTTGCCTGTCGTCGCTACCTGATCAGGGCAACTCACCTGGTGTCTGTTGTTGGATGGGCTGGTGGGGAGACGCGAAGCATCAAGAATTGAGACGTCAAGATCTCCGAGGGGGAGGGCCGCTGGTGTCTCGACTGGCCCCTCCTCCGCACCTTGAGCGGCAGATACCACTGGCCGACCTGAAGCCAACCGTCCCCGGTCTCCACGCCCTGCACTGTGGAGCCCCATGCCGCGCCCACGAACGCCTCGGCGCTGGCCATGGCGCCCAGGTCCTTCGCGGTGCGGTAGCCCAGTCCTGGGCAGGACCAGCCAGCACCGAGTCGGGAGAAATTCGCCGGTCCAACGGGCCAGAGGCGTGCTAAGATCTCCGGTAACTGGTCAACAAAAGTTTTGGTTCGCGCGCGCAGGGCGGCCCCTGGGGGCCCCCGGACGAAAAGTACCCTGGCAAGGTCCCGGGCAGGTCCCGGGCGGTCCGACTCAGAGATGGTTTTCCTCTTGGGCGCCGCCCTCGAGGCCCTCGAGAGCCCCAAGAAGGGCCGCGAGGCCGCCAAGAGCCCCCCAAGATGGTTCAAGAGTGCTCCGAGATGCCACACGCTCGCTTCAAGACACCCAAGATGGCTCCCAGACGCCCCAACAGGCCCCCAAGAGGCGTCCCAAGAGGGCCCCAAGAGGCAACAATCGTCTCATTCCTTAAGCAAGACGCAATGTTTTAGCATATTCGCCACGTCACAACGTCAAAAGCGGCCCAAGAGGCCCCAAATATTGCCCCAAGACGGCCCAAGAGAGCCCCAAAACTGCCCCAGAGGGCCCCAAGACGACCCAAGAAGCCTCCAAGACAGCCCAAGAGGACCCCAAGACGGCTACAAGAGGGCGTCCAGACGGGAGACCCGCACGGATATTTCGAGCCCTCGGCCCCAAGAGACCCCCAGGAGCGCCCAGGAGGCCTTCGAAAGGCTCCCAAGAGGCCCCAAGAGGCCCCCAAGAGGCCCTAAGATGCCCCCACGAGGCCCTCAGGAAGCGGCCCCAGGAGGCCCCCCAAATGCCCCCCCAAGCACGCCAGCAAGTGCCAGCGATGCCACCATATGGGCCGGCGGAATGAGCGAAGCGATGGAATGAAAAACAACAAAAACACAACTCCTCCTCCTCCTCCTCCTCTTCTTCCTCCTCCTCCCAGAGTTCGGAAAAGAAAGTAAGGCACAAACATGAACTGTCGGAGGTCCGCTCGGCTTGCTCGGATCGGCACTGGATCCCATCATCGACGCCACTCCTGGCGCTGGCTCGTCAAGTATCTGCCTCCCGCGCCGACAGGGGTCCCATAGCGCCGATCTGAGAGAAATCTGGATGTGCATACCGTGAGTCTGCTTCGAGGACAAGCTGGACCAGCCCCAGACACGCTCGCGTCGTGCGAGAAATCACGGCGGGAGGTGTTTGGCCGTTCTCGGCCTCCCGGGGCCCCCGCCGTGCCTCAGGACCATCAAAAAACGGCTCGGGAAAGGGTCGGGACTTCCCAGGACCGCGCATGTTAAACAACAGAACATCGCGTACCTGCGGCTAGCACCGAATCGGGATATCGGATCGGATCGGAACGTGCATCGGATCGGGCCGCATCGGCACGGAGTCGAAACAGAATCGGGCAGGCTGCGCGAGGATGCACAACTGCGCCTTTCGAGCATCGGGCCGCATCGGATCGCTGGAACATCGAAAAACATAATCGGTTCGAGCCTGGCGAACTGAAAATCGGATAGTCGATCAAATCGGAATGGGCCGTGTCCTGGTGTGACTGCTTTCAGTTTGGAGTTGTCCACCACGAAGATCGAGACGTGCTGGCCATCCAAAGGCTTCGTCATGGCGGTGATCATGTCGGCGGTAGGCCCAGCAACGGGGACCACCTTAGCTTTGCCCCGCGCAATCGCCAGGAAACGACTGAGATCGTGCGCAGCGTGAGCCGGCTGCTGCTCGCTTGCCTCAAGCCTGTCCTGCCCCTCCTGCTGACGGGCGAAGCTGTTGAAGATCTGCTCCAACGTCGTTGCGGACAGCGAGTACTCCGTGACCTCCAGTGAATCCTTTCTCTCCTCCATTTGGGTGAAGAGGTCCCCAAGGCTGCTATGGCTCCAGATCTTGTACTGGGACATGGGGCCTTGCCACTCGACGATCTCAGCACTGTAGCACATGCTGGGCACGAAGGCATGGAGGTTCTGGAAGCGGGCTGTATTGATCCACCACTCCGCCAAAACCTTGGGGGCGACGGCGGCGCTGGCGTCGACGAAGGGGCTGCTCGGCCCGTCTAGGGCAGCCACGATGAACTCATTGTCCTTCATCGCCTCAGCCGCCCATCGCTTGCCCAGCCGTGCGTCCTCGGGCTGCCCCCACTTCGACGTAAGAGCCTCCAACTGCGCATCGGTCGGCCGGCTGACCTTGCACATGAGCTCGTAGGCGCCGCCGTAGCGTGCACGGATCTCCCGGTTGGACCCGATGGTCCGGAAGACCCCGTTGACCATGATGGCGGACCGGGCGCAGAGAGCCTCTAAGCAACCACGTGTGAACCCTACCCCTGCATGTCAGATTTGCGAGAAACGGGATGGGGTTCAGGATGCCTGCAGCCAAGTGAATCCCAGCGGGGGTGTCCGATACCCCAGCTTCGATTGGACCCGTACCGGTAGGGCATGGTAGGGTTCGCCAATGGTCGCAGAGCCTCACACTCCTCCATGGAGTGCGTGGACAGGAGCACGCTGCTGCGTTTCCGCCGAGCTGACACGTTCTGGAGCACGCCCCACATGAAGCGCCGCGCCACCGGGTCCATTCCTGCCGATGGCTCGTCGGCCAAGATGATCGGAGGGTCACCGATCAGTGCGCACGCGACCATCAGCTTCCGCTTGTTGCCGCCCGACAGGTTCGCGGCGTAGTTGTCCGCGAAACTCGCGAGGCCAAGCTGCTCCAGCTTCGCCTCGACCACCTTGGGGATGGCGGCAGACGGCACCCCCTTCAGGTTCGAGTAGAAGAACAAGTGCTCGCGGGTCGTCATCATCTCCAGCAATGCGTTGTCCTGGGGGCAGTAACCCGTCCGCGTCCGCGCCCTGCGAGAACCAGCGCCTGTGCTCATGTCAAGGCCGGCCACGGTGATGGCGCCTTCTGTGGGCGAGAAGTGGCCTGCGATCATGTTGAACATCGTGCTTTTGCCAGCACCATTAGTGCCAAGCAGACCAAAAACCTCCCCATACCTCATCCCAAAGTTCACACCCTTGACCGCGTGGAGGGCACTCCTCATGCTGCCGCAGCACTTGTTGAGCCCCACCGGACCGTAGACTTTCCGCACATTTGAGACGTGCACCGCGGCTTCGGAAGTGAGCGGCATGGAACTGGCCTCTTTCAGCACGGCCTCGTCTTCCCAGCCCTCGGGCTTCGAGATTGCCCCCGCCTCATAGTGGAACAGCTTCCGCAGCCTGGGGTGGAGCTGCAAGAGGTCGATGAGCACAATGGTCAGCATATTTGCTGGCCCCCCTGCGGGAGCCATCAGGATGTGAAACCTGGGTTTCAGCAACTGTGCAGCCCAGTCTTCCCCAGCGGAACGCCGCAAATCACAACATCGCAATGTCGTTGGGAGCTGAGCAGCTTTCGAAACGTGATTTGCCAGCCACCCGTTCTCAGAGCACGAACCTTATCAGTTTTTGAGAAACTGATGTTCTCAATTTCTGAGAACGCAGGCGAACGCCCCCAGCCCGAAATCTAAGCCCACTCCCACCCCCAACTCAAATCCTCTGAAGTTCTCAGGTCTCGGGACACATGAGAAATTAATTAGCCTGGCGAAGGACCCAACCCTTTGCAGCTGCGAGCGACGCAGGATATGACCCTCTCCTCATAGGCAGCGCACTGCAACGAGGGAGCCCCGAGAGAAAGGGGGCGGCGGACCAGGCGCGCAAGAGCGAGCTGAGCTCCATTCTGAGATGGGCACTTGGACGCCATGCATCTGCGTGCAGACATGCGCACGGGGACACCATGCGTCTGCGGCCACTGGGACCGTAAGTGGAGCTCCCTACGGGGCCGCGACCGTCAGGAAGGTCACGGGAATTTGCACGGGGACGCCATGCATCTGCGCCCGCGGAAGCCGTAGGTGGAGATCCCTCTGCGGCCACAATCCTCGTGAGGGTTGTACCTAAACGGGGGCGAGGACGCCATGTCTCTGCGCTGGCTGAGACCGTATGTGAAACTCCCCATTGCGCCACAATCTTCGTGAGGCTGTGCCGATATGCGCGCCAAACGCCATGCGTGTACGCAGGCTGAGAGCGTGCGTGGAGCTCCTTATGGGGTTACATTCCGTGTGAAAGATATAAATAAGCACCGAGACGCCATGCGACTCCCCACGATCCTCGTGAGGGGTGTGCCGAACTAGGCGCGGGGAGATCCTCGTGGGAGGACAGTCGCGGGGACGCCATGCGCCTGCACACACCCGGACGGTCCCCGGACGTTCCCCAGACGGGCCCGGACTAACCCCAGACTGACCCCGGACTGACCCCGGACTGACCCCAGACTGACCTCAGACTGACCCGGGACTGACCCCGGACTGACCCCGGACTGACCCCAGACTGACCGCGGACTGACCCGTGACTGACCCCGGACTGACCCCGGACTGACCCTGGACTGACCCTGGACTGCGCGGAGGGTCTTGGCATGCTGCAAAAGCTTAAGCCTTAAGTCATCCCGGTAGCGCATGCTTACGGGTGAGACGTAGCTTAGAATGTGCGTGTAGCGCATGCATATGAAGGGTGAGCCGTCGCCTATTTCCCAAACAGGATCGGTTCTCTTTATTCCCAACCATCCTGTGGTGTTGGGTCCTCGTTTTGAAGAGACGGTGCCGCGCGTCTCCTCTCCTCTCCTCTCCTCTTCTCTCCTCCTCCTCCTCCTCCTCCTCCTCCCTCCTCCTCCCTGCGTTAAGGCCGTCCAGGTTCAGGCCACACTGGGCATAACGGGCCATTTTTCTCCTCCCCTTACTGGACAAGGCCTCAGCTGCGTCGCCACACATACCCTCCAGTTTGCGTGCGGAGGACGAGGCGACCACGTCCAGTTTCGTTAGCAATATTTCGTCCAAAGAGCCAGCGTGGCACAGGAGACAGCGGGCACAGAGAGCACAAGACAGAATTCTGGTCAGATTGTCAGCAGCTGTTCCTCGACTTCAGTCACACCACAGCTCGGGCAAAGTTGTCGACATGCCACCAGTTTCGAGCAAAGCTTCGAGGTTTGGGCGTGCAGCACATGCCAGAGGCTCAACCTTCCCAATGCCAAATACTGTCGCTTCTGTCCCAAGAAGAGCGGCAGCGAGCAATCCAGTCAAGAAGACGACGAGAAGGCTGAAGCTACGGCGCGCCCATGGAGGACGCCATCTCGTCCCAGACAGCCTCAGCAGCCTCGCCAATGGTGGTCAGCACAAGAGTGGAGCGCTCAGTCTACACAGAAAGGTCGAAGGGCGCGTTCCACAGCAACGACATGGAGCAGGCAGTATGACAGTCGTCCGCAAGCTGAATGGCCTGATGACATGAAGCACACAGTTCAGCTGGCACCAGCTCCCCCGCACATGGCTGAGCGACAAAGGTTGTGGATCCCACTGCCGAGGGATGACAGAGACCTTCCCAAGCATAGGGAAAATATGAAAATGCAGCTGGATGCCGTCGAAAAGCACATCAAAGTGGCATACAATATGGGTTACACAGAGGAGCGCATCAAGTCTTAGGAAGAAGACTACAGGGTTACATTATACCAAGTTATGCATGCCAGATCCCCAGAGGAGCGCGCAAGGCAGCAGGCCATGTACGTTGAGCGTGCCAAAAAACGGTTAGAAGAAACACGTAAGGTCGAGGCTGATGCAGCAGAATACCTGAAATAATGTCAGTTACAATCTGTTCATGTGAAAGGGAAAGTGGATCAGGCAGAATTACTGGCAAAACACTTCGACGAGTCGGCCGCACATGTCCGTGCAGGGTCTGATGAGTACTGCGATGAGGATCAGACCATGGATCACGAGGATGACGAGCAGACAGGTCAGCAACGCATGGCTCGAGCAGTTCGCCCGCCGACACGAAGGGCACCTTCAACTGCAGAGCCCACAGACCCAACGCCCGCGGCGCTGGCCGCCATGCAGGCAAACGACCGTGCCATGTTGGAGACGCTCACAGCGCTCTCGACGCAGATGAGTATGATGCAGCAGTGTATGTTGCAGGCAGGTCTACTACAGCAGCCGCAGCAGCCGCAGGCAGTGGCGGCACAGATGCCAGCAATCAGCCTCGCTCCAGTAGCCCCAGCGGCTCCGGAGTCCAAGGCTGAGCTGGCTTTGCCACAGCGAGGCGCCGCCATGGAGCAGCAATGCGCGGCATCGCCTGCGCCCAGGCCACAGCGGCGGAAGGCGCAGCGACCCCCATCGACATCGCAAGGGACGAGAGAGCCATCGCAGCTGCCGCGGCAGCGTTCGCGTCCGAGCCGTCGCCCCCCAGCGCCGAGGGCAGCAGCCCAGTGGCGCGCAGGGCGGGCAAAGGCGGTGCGCCAGGCGTCAAGCACAAGATTGGCAAGGACAAGGACAAGAGCAGGCTGTCGGTTGCATTTGCCAGGGCGGCCCGCCCAGCGCAGCAACGCATCGACACCGTCAAGCTCGACAGCGACGATGAACTCGCAGTCGCAGAGGACGGCTCGGTTTTTCGCTAAACAACTCATTTGCTGAGGAGACTCGTCTTTGTATGCAGTCTCCACCAATGCCCAATTCAAGCTCGGACCGACAGCCAGTGTCTATCGAGTCTTCTCATGCAGCGGGTCGCGCGCCACCGCGCGCTAGTGCAGATGCTACTGGGGTGCGTGGCATCCGCGACAGTCCTATTCCAAAATTTTCTGACACGTTTCACCTCCTGTGTCAACCTTGGGACACTAGGGGTCTTGGACTTTGTGACGACACGTTACAGTTTGCCCAGTTTTGGCATTCAGCCACGATGCGGGGTCTGGCTGAATTGGGTCCCAAGGCCAATGACAAGGGTCAGCGCATCCCTACCCGTTTGGATATATTTACAAATGGGTCTGCAGAGGTCTAAAGATGCATGATACTACTTCCACTACACCACCCTCCTGGGCTTTCTGTGCCATCGCTTCCGACACACAGGGACAATGGTTAGTGAGCTTCCAAGCAGGGGACATACCGGGCATTGCACAGTCCTACCTACAGAGTTGCTGTCTGCATACGCTGAGTTTGAGGCGGCAATATGGGCAGCCAAAGGGTTACTTGCTTCGCCTGTGTTTCACCGCGCACACGTACATTTTTACAGTGACAATCTGGATGTCATCAGAGTTGCACAGCTTGGAGGTACGAAAGAGGTCCTGCAGGTCTCCAAGATAATTCTGGACGGCATACAGCAGATCCTTGTGCAGTGTGCTACACAAATATGAATGATCTCACGTACCAGGTCATTCCTGCCACACATGGAATGAAATGGTGGACACCGCTGCGCGCATAGCATCGTATGGTGCATACGAATACACACCATGCACGTTCTGGCGCACATCTCTTGAGCTGCCTAGACACATGCAGGCTATCCCATGGGCATGGCTTTTTGCGTTTGCGCCAGAGGACAGGAGTGAATATCCGCCGCCTTTCGGCCTACCGATTCCCCGAGCACAACGCCCGGTGGTCAAGCTCCAGGAATGCTTGCCAGAGCCACCGGTGCCCAAGCCAGTCCAGGACACCCAGGTATCTATTTGGATGGCTGCCGCCAACGCACTCACTATGGATCCCAGTGCCAAACAAGCTACAAACAAGAGGGGATACATACGGTTGGCACGTACCAGGGACCCCCTTACGGGCAAGTTTCAACCGTTGGGGGCCCAATTTGCTAGATGCGAATATCTCTTGGCAGGTACCGCTGAGACGAGGATGCCGATCTCGAAAGCAGCCAGATTCGGACAGTTCTATGTTATTTGTTGCGCCAGCGACGCCGTCAGGGACTGACGGATGCGCACTGTGGATCAACGCGGAGATCGAATACACCAAAGGCTATCGCCTAAGACCGCACATGTGCAGAGTACCACACCAAGAACCGTCAAGATTATTGGCGGCCATCCGTGCTCCGCAAATGCTGTGCAACATCCTGGTAGCACATGGGCCAGGAGAGGGCAATAATCGCACTGAGGCCAGACTTGCACAATGATGAGCCACTACGGAGAGAGTGGTTCGCATGCACGAGGGGGACTCCGAATTACTACTCACATGCCTCGATGCGAAAGCCAGGATGGGTTCCATCACATCCAACGCATTTGGCTCAGTTGATGCTGAGGAACAGAAAGTAGCAGGTGGGTGCTTCCATGATTTCCTGCAAGCCACGGATCAGTGGCTACCGTCCACTTTCATGCCTGCGTTTCCTCCTTCAGCCCACACATGGAAGTCGCACTCATCAGGTAGTCAGGGTCACAGACTGGACTAGATTGCAGTATCGGGATCAGCCTGGGTATCTGCGCAGGAAGTCGACGAGCGCATCGATCTCACGGTCTCACACGAAGACCACCATGCAGTTTACGCCAAAGTACACTTCATTGGACACTTGGAGGCTGCGAGGCCTATCTAAGGATATAAAGTTGAGCACGATCCTGCCCTTTACACAGATCCTGACGCACAAGCGCACTGCATAGACATTCTTGCGCAGTGCCCGAAGGTACCATTTCGTGTTCACGACAACGACCAAGCTTTTCAGTGCGATAACTTTGCACGGCAGGCAATGCATGATGAGTTTCCAGTAAGGCGTACCGACAGGGGATAAAAAAAAAAGACGAAAAAAAAAACAAAATAAAAAAAATAAAAAAAAAAGACAAAACATAAAAAAAAAAGAAAAAAAAAATAATAAAATGACGAAAAAAAGGGAAGGCAGCCCCGCAAATCCGCCGACCCTGTCGCGGCGTGAGGGCTTTTTTTCGTTCGAGTCGTTCATTCCGTCATTCCTTTGTAACCGCGTCTCGTCCTTCCTTTCCTGGGAGACCTCTTCCCCTGGGCTCCAGCCAAGCCGACCTTGAGCAACCTCGTAATTGAGTCGAAGGGAAGCCCCTTCCTTTTGATCCCTCCCCCGCCAGGAGGGGGGGGGGGGTAGCGACCCCCCCCCCGGGTCAGATACGACGCCCCCCCCTGGGACTCCTCTTCCCCTGGGCTCCAGCCAAGCCGACCTCGAGCAACCTCGTAATTGAGTCGAAGGGAAGCCCCTTCCCTTTGATCCCTCCCCCGCCGGGAGGGGGGGGGGGGGAAAGGCGACCCACCCCCCCCCGGGTCAGCATACACGCCCCCCCCTGGACTCCTCCTTTCCCCTGGGCTCCAGCCAAAGAGCGACCTTGAGCAACCTCGAAATTGTAGTCGAAAAGAGGGCCCCTCCCTTATCCCTCCCCGCCGCCCGGCGACGGGGGGGTAGCCGACACCCCCCCCGGGTCAGATACGACCCCCCCCCTGGGACTCCTCTTCCTCTGGGCTCCAGCCAAGCCGACCTTGAGCAACCTCGTAATTGAGTCGAAGGGAAGCCCCTTCCCTTTGATCCCTCCCCCGCCGGGAGGGGGGGGGGGTATCGACCCCCCCCCCGGGTCAGATACGACGCCCCCCCCTGGGACTCCTCTTCCCCTGGGCTCCAGCCAAGCCGACCTTGAGCAACCTCGTAATTGAGTCGAAGGGAAGCCCCTTCCCTTTGATCCCACCCCCGCCGGGAGGGGGGGGGGGGTGTCGACCCCCCCCCCGGGTCAGATACGACGCCCCCCCCTGGGACTCCTCTTCCCCTGGGCTCCAGCCAAGCCGACCTTGAGCAACCTCGTAATTGAGTCGAAGGGAAGCCCCTTCCCTTTGATCCCTCCCCCGCCGGGACCCTGTCGGCGTGTGTGAGGGGCTTTTCCGTTCGAGCCGTCATCTCCGTCATTCTTTGTGCTCGTCGTCTCTGTCCTTCCCTTTCCCTGGGAGACCTCTTCCCCTGGGCTCCAGCCAAGCCGACCTTGAGCAACCTCGTAATTGAGTCGAAGGGAAGCCCCTTCCCTTTCATTCCTCCCCCGCCGGGAGGGGGGGGGAGGTAGCGGGGGGGGTAGCGACCCCCTTTCCGAGTCAGATACGACGCCCCCCCCCCGTACCGACCTTGAGCAACGTCGTCATTGAGTCGAAGGGAAGCCCCTTCCCTTTCCCTTCCCCGACGGGGGGGGGAGAGGAGGTCCCGGGGGGGGTCCCGGGGGAGTCCCGGGGAAGTCCCGGGTCAGATACGACACCTCCCTCCCCCACCTTCTCGTCCTTCTCCCCGTTCCCCCAAACCATCCCACAGCCCGTGCCTCTTGCTGCGCATTGCGAACAGGGTCGGCGGCACCGGCCGTCAGGCCTTCGCAATCATGGGTCACTGAGCGCACTTTGCTTGCTATGGATTTTCGCACAATGGCCTTACGACAGGCCAGGAGGAATAGGGGATTAGCACAGTCGGTTACACTTGCAGTATGCATGTTCGCGTGGGCTCTGACGATCGATACACATAAGATCGCCAGGGCTGATGTCATTCTCTACCCGCCGAGGGACCCCCCGTTACACGTTCGCGGGATTCATCATGCTCTCACGAGGCTTTGCAGGGCCGTTGGTCGTACGCAACAGGACCTCATCACGCGCATCTCCGACGCCACGGCCAGACTGGCTGAACGCGACGACGGGCCCGCAGAGGCTCACGACCACGTTAAGGATTCCAGAAAGACCTCCATATGCCCCCCCCCCCTAAGAAGCACCCCCAGGTGTGCATGGTCTTGTTTGCGGAGGACCAGGAGATACTTCCTACCACGGTCTCTCGGAGGGACGCGCCAAGAGTTGCCCTGCGTACTATACAACTACTTTGTGGGGCCCCCTTTGCCATGAGGTATCTCTCGGTGGCTCACACGGCGCATCAGATACGGGCATGTGCGCGCGAGGATGCTCTACTACATTGCCGACAACTTGCATCGGACATCAAGTCCGAATGGTCGACTCACCAACGCGACACAGTTTTTCACAAGCTCAGAGGTCTAGGTGCCTGCTCCAAGAAGAAAAGAACGCCGTGTCCAGTACTATTCGTCAAGGGGGTGAACGGGCAAGCTGCGCAGACCGCCGCAGAGCCTGCCAACATTTGGCTGGAGCACTTCGCGCACGAAGAGCTCAGTGCAGTTGTTCCTCTCTCGCAGGCACAAGCTGTTTTGGACAATTTTGCCGACCTCCCGACCTCTCCCACGAACAGCATCCCCTCGCAGGATGCCTTCCTACCTCCGCTACATTCGCACCAGACAGCGTGCTGCACGGCAAGGGCCTCAGCGGCAAGCCTGGACGGCATGCCAGGAGGGCTAGTGAGACACTTCGGGACGGTAGTTGGAGCTCTCTACTATCCAGCGGTGCTCAAGGCATGCATTCGATTGGAGGAGCCTGGCCAGTGGAGGGGAGGATGCTATTAGGACATCTGGAAAGGCGCGGCCGACCCTGCTATTCCTGCCCACTCCAGCTCGGTAATGGCATCACCACGCTTAGGCAAAATATAGCGCATGTTGCTCCGTACGCCCATTGCGCTGGCTTCGCCACGCACCGCCGGAGACACACAATATGGGAGCATACCTGGTCGGGGAGTGGACCTCGCAGCCTTGGCCTTGCGCAGTTTCCAGAACATAGCTGCAGGCAAGCGGCAATCAGCAGTATTTCTCATGGTTGACGCTGTGCAGGCGTTCCACAGAGCCATCTGACAATTGGTCATGGCAACAAGTCTCACGTACGATGAGTTAGCCCAAGTATTGCAGGCAGCTCGACTACCCCAGCTGCGATGCATAAAATAATGGATGCGTTGCAGGGGCAGGATGGCGCGTTGAAACGGGCAGGGGTTTCGCAGCACGTACGCGTACTAACAGCTACATCATATCATGGTGCATGGCTTTACTATGCGGTGGCCACACAGCTAGCGTTCCGCATGCTGGGATCTATCCCAGGACAGCAACTAGGAGACGCCATTTACAACTATATTATGGCAGAATGCGTCAACAAAGCAGTTGCAGACATCGTGACCAAAGGAGTGGAGCTCCAGGTCCCTACCAGAGTTGCCGCTCCGATTTCGCAGCTGCTGGACGGGAGACCCAACCAAACAACAACAGCGCTGGATATCAATTTCTTCGACGATGGAGCTTTCGTCATCATTGGCAGCGCGGAGCATGTGCTCCAGCAGGCGGCCATCATCAGCAGCACAGTGATCGATGCGTTCACTTTGCAAGGCATGCGTATTAACATGAAGAAAGGCAAACCGGAGTGTCTCTTTCAACTCAGGGGGAAGAGATCGGATGAAGCCATGATACAGCTATGGAAGGTGCAGAAGGGAATTATCCATTGTGACACTGAAGCGTTAGGGCCTGTGCAGTTAAACGCTGCAAGACAATGCCAACATCTAGGTACCATCTTAGATGAGAGAACTTCTCTTGGTCCAGAGATATCTCACAGACATCGTGCGAGCGCAGCTGCATGGCACCCTCGTCGTCGGCGCGCGTACTACGCCATGGGGAGAGCAAGGGAGGACCAGAAATTGAAGCTCTATTTTTGTTGGACCCACTGGTCGCAGCATCACAGATGTTTAATGCAGGTACGTGGAGTGGAGCGACAGAAGCACAGCTACGTACACTCTCAGCCAATATCATGTCGAAATATAGGGCTGCCGCCAACCTTCCGAGATACGACGACAACGCATGCACAAAGGCTCATGTATTGAATGCGGTCCACAGGGCGGAGATTGCTACGCAATTACGTATTCACCGACTTAGAGGATTCGGGCGTCTGGTACACTTTGGTTCCGATACTCTCAAGGGGTTGGTTGCGCTTGCGTTTCAGGTGGACCCCCAAGCTTGGCTCCGACAGGTTTGCGAAGACCACAAGTGGCTCCAACACGTGTGCTCCGACATGAAGAGTTTACCCGACCCATGCCAGGACCTGCAGCCTTGGGAGAAGTGGGTGCACAAATCTGTACCTGCCTGGCGAAGAAGGTCACGAACGACGTTGGAGGCGCATGTTAGAGCAGCCAACCGACTGGCTACGGCTGTGGAGGCCGAACTACTATTTTTGTCAGCTGGCACGGCCGCGCGACTCCCTATCACCCACCCCGACCACCCACTGCGTAAGAAGGAGGCCTGGTCAAGTGCCCGCGGCGCTCCAGAAGGGTTCCCTCAGCGCAAGGGCCTCCAACGACATATTGTCCGACAACACTTGGCCTTTGTGCGACATGTCGAATCCATCATGGGCCCCTCCAGCACGTGCCGGGCCTGTGCTACGGAGTTCTCGCAAAGGCGTCAGGTGCGAGACCACTGGGCTTTCAACTCTGCGAGGTGCCGTCTGACGTATTCTTTGCACGGCGCACAGGCTCCTTTTGATGTTGCACGTACTTGGGCTGCCGAGGACGCAGCTGAAGTGGTGCGCAAGCGACGTGCAGGCTTGGGCCGGTGGAGGTCCGACTATCCTGCCACTCCTCGTGTTCCCCCCGATGGCCTCATATGGGTCTCCAACTGGGTTTTCGCTACATTTAGCGAACAGCAGGCCCGCGAGGTAACCTTTTTTTTCATGTGTGAGAAGGGAGCAGGATGTTCAGCTTCATATTGAAGATTTGCAGGTTCTCCCCAATTCTGCATTCATCGTGCTCAGCAAAGGACATAGCCATACACGAAGTCAAAGGCGACATGACCAGGGATGCTACCATACAAGAGTGGGTAGGACCCAACCTGGCGAGAAGAGTTCAGTGCTCAGGGGGGCCCCCCCCCCGTGAGACATGGAGCGCTGGTCGTTGGTTGGAGGCCCCCCCCCCATTACGTACTACCGACTATGTTTGGGGCGCTCCTTGGGCTTCGGAAAAACAACATCGTCAACCGTGTATTGGCAGCCAGCTGTCGTATGCAATGATTCATATTATGGGGGCACATCTCAGGGCTGGCACAGCTGCGTGGATGGAACATCCTGCACCGCCGGTTTGGAGAAGAGAGGCACCCACTTCCTTCATGTGGCCGCCTGCTCGTGCGTTCATGTCTGCCCCTTGTTCTGCTACAATGGATTTCGATCAGTGCTGTTTCCAGGAGGAAGATCCCAGTACGTTTGGCAGGGCTCCTGCTATAGAGTCATTGCGATACGTATGCCGACGTCGTTTGCACAGCTCACAGCACAACACCATGGCAGATGTCCGTATCCTCGTATGCTCATCTCGTCCCGAGGGGGAAAAAGAAGCATGGCGCATTCCACGCGGCACAGAAAAATACGTACCCACCACACATGTGCAGAGCTCTGGCCAACAGTATTGTGGCTGCATGCGTCAATTTTTTCGAGAATGATCTCGGGTGTGAGTATGATGATGACTGCGAACCCTCGGAGATACGAGATCCATTCGGACTACTACGTGGGCAGTGGAACCCGGACATACCACGCAGAGCGGCACCGGACTTCGCAAAAGGGCCTCGGGGTCGAGGAACGATGAGCCTGACAGGTGGGATGATTCTGCCCGTGCCCCTCCCTTTCCTTCCCTTCCGCCGTCTCCTCTGCTGCCGCCGCCGTCGCCTCCCCCGCCCCCCCCCCACGCTGGACTGCTCGGCCGATGAAGCCGAAGCACACGCATTCCTCGGGGAGGACAGGCCCTCGGAGACGACGCCCGACCAGGGCGTTGGCCCGATGATGGAGGCCGCCCCCGCCTTGCCCACCTCTCCCCCTCCGCCCCCCCTCCTCCCCTGGTGGAGCTCTCTGAAGAGCAGAAAGCTAGGATTGCGGCCAACCGTGCTGCAGCCCGCGAAAGGCGCCTTCAGCGCGTTGCGCGTTGGAGGGGTTTGATCGAATTCAAGTTTTGATTGTATTTTTGTTTTTTTTGCAGAGTTTCCGAGGTGAGCTCCGTGGGTTAGATGAGCACGGCTGTAACGCTTAAGCCAACGTGCGCCACCGCCACCTCCCTGCGTCCCACGCGCCAAGTACAGCGCTTCGTGGACCCATAGGGAGCTCCGCCAAAGGCCCCAGTGGCAGGGCTCGCATGGCGGCCACGGGCCATTTCGGCACACCCCTCACGAGGATCGTGACCCCCTAGGGCGCTCCACCGAAGGCCCCCAATGGCAGAGTTCGCATGGCGGCCTCGGGCAATTTCGGCACACCCCCCACGAGGATCGTGGCCCCGCAGGGAGCTCCACCGAAGGTCCCAGTGGCAGGGATCGCATGGCGGCCTCGGGCCATTTCGGCACACCCCTCACGAGGATCGTGGCCCCATAGGGCGCTCCACCGAAGGCCCCCAATGGCAGAGTTCGCATGGCGGCCTCGGGCAATTTCGGCACACACCCCACGAGGATCGTGGCCCCATAGGGAGCTCCACCGAAGGCGCCAATGGCAGGGTTCGCATGGCGGCCTCGGGCCATTTCGGCACACCCCTCACGTGGATTGTGGCACCATAAGCCCCAGTGGCAGGGCTCGCACGGCGGCCCCGAGCCAATTCGGCACACCCCTCACGAGGATCGCGGCCCCATAAGGAGCCCCACCGCGGGCGCCGGCGGCAAGGTTTCCATGGCGGCCCCGGCCTATTTCGGTACACCCCTCACAAGGATCGTGGCCGCATAAGGAGCTTCGCCGAAGGCGCCAGTGGCAAGGTTCGCACGGCGGCCCCGAACCATTTCTCGGCACACCCCTGATGAGGATCGTGGCCACATAGGGAGTCCCAACAGAGGCGCCAGTGGCAGGGTTCGCACAGCGGCCTCGGGCCATTTCGCCACACCCCTCACGAGGATCGTGGCCCCAAAAGGAGCTCCGCCAAAGGCTCCCAGCGGCGGGGTTCGCATGGCGGCCACGGGCCATTTCGGCGCACCCCTCACGAGGATCGTGGCCCCATAGGGAGCCCCACCGAAGGCGCCAGCGGCAGGGCTGGCACGGCGGCCTCGGGCCATTTCGGCACACCCCCCATACGAGGATCGTGGCCCCGCAGGGGGCTCCACCGAAGGTCCCAGCGGCAGGGTTCGCATGGCGGCCTCGTGCCATTTCGGCGCACCCCTCACAAGGATCGTGGCCCCATCGAGAGCTCCAGTGAAGGCCCCAGTGGCAGGGTTCGCATGGCGCCCCCCTATGTCGGCGCGCCCCTCACGAGGATCGTGGCCCCATAGGGAGCCCCACCGAAGGCGCCAGCGGCAGGGCTCGCGCGCCCCTCGCGAGGATCGTGGCCCCATAGGGAGCTCCAGCGAGGGCCCCCAGCGGCAGGGCTCGCACGGCGGACCCGGGCCATTTCGGCACCCCCCCCACGGGGATCGCGGCCCCGCAGGGAGCTCCACCGAAGGTCCCAGCGGCAAGGATCGCATGGCGGCCTCGGGCCATTTCGGCGCACACCTCACGAGGATCGTGGCCCCATAGGGCGCTCCACCGAAGGCCCCCAGTGGCAGGGTTCGCTGGCGGCCTCGGGCAATTTCGGCACACCCCCCACGAGGATCGTGGCCCCGCAGGGAGCTCCACCGAAGGTCCCAGTGGCAGGGATAGCATGGCGGCCTCGGGCCATTTCGGCACACACCCCACGAGGATCGTGGCCCCATAAGGCGCTCCACCGAAGGCGCCCAGTGGCAAGGTTCACGTGGCGGCCCCGGGCCTTCGCGGCGCGCCCCTCGCCGGGATCGTGGCCCCATAGTTGTGCTGTTTCAACAACCGCGCCTGGGCGTCGTATTCCGCCTTGTCGACGTGCAACGCCACCTCCTCCCTCATGGCGCTCAAAGCCCTCTCCTGCTTCTGCTCCTCGCTCATAGGGGCGCCGTCGTTGTCGTCGTCGGCGCCCGCGAAGGCGGCCACGAACGCGCTCCTGAGCATGCGGGGCCCCGGCGGGCAGCCGCGGCCACATTGGGAGCGCGGGCGAAGATGGCATTCACAATCGCGGTATTCACAACTGCCTATGGTTGGGCCCTTCGCCAGGCTAATGTTTGCTATTTGTGCATCGGTATTCGCTATTTGTTCATAATTTGTGGTCCTAGTTGTTTTCTGTTGCGATGATATGCATAATCTCGTGCCAGCGAACCAACTGTTGAACGACAAATGGTTTGTTCTATTCTGTTTTTACGTTTGCCACGGAAGTTTAAATTGTTCTCTGCGCGACAAACCCACCGCGCAATTGTTTTATCGCAGCGGCCCCCGCGCCAGGGAATCATTTTTTCTCAATGCGCAGAACGGAAACGCTTCAAACAATAATCCGCGGAGTTCCTCGCGCGGCCCGCAAGGTGGCAGCGGTCGCCGCGCCGCAACGGCTAAACCGCGCGCGAAACAAACAAAAGTTAGAGCCATCGCAAACACCCCCCCCCCCCGCCCACGAATCGAGGGTTTCTGCAAGTTCGCCGCCGCGCGAGGGGTCGGCAATAGGCTCGGCCGCGCGCAGTCGGATTGGCCGGCGCACAGTGCGAGAATTGGACGCGCCACTCGCGTAGACGACCGACCCCGTCCCAAGAGAGGAGGCGCGATGAGAACCTCACTCGCTGCGCAATAACGCGAATCCGCTTCGTCAACCGCCATGGTTCGTCGAGCGGCCCGCGGGGGGGGGGCCAAAAGGAGCGGTGAAACATTGCGCTTTATACTCGGCCCCTCCGGGGCCCCCTCGAGGGCAACGCCCCCCCTCCTCGGCCCCAGCCCGCGCGTTCCGCCCGGGTGTCAGAGAGGACGCGGCTAGAATCATTGCGACTGGTTTCGGCCGCCAGGAGGGCACGCGACGCGCGCGTCGGCGCTAGCGGCCGCGCGCCGAGGGGGGCGGAGGGGGGGGGGCGCCAGGAGGAGGGGCGCGCCTGAAAAGTCCTCGGCGGTCTTAGCGAAGCTTTCAGGGGGCCTCCGAGAACCCCCTCGCCATCCGAACCCCCCCTCCCCCGCGGCGCCCCCTCGGCGCGCGGCCGACTTGCGTCGATCATTTGCGCGGTCGTCTCGGCCATGCCGATCGCGCCGACGAGTGGCCGGGCCATGGCGCGCGCGGGGGGGGGGGCTCCTCTGATGAGTGCGTCCGAGGTTTGGGGGCTGAAAGCATTTGCAGGAGGGGGCACCGCACTTTTAATTTCCAACGTTTCTCGCCGTTTCGCCGCCCATCCCTCTAGAGCCTTTTCGGTTTCAGCTGGGGCCTGCCGGCGAAATGGACGAGGGCCCCGAGGGCCCCCCGCGGGCAGCGGCCGAGGCCGAGCGCGGCCCGCGCGCGCCCGAACCACAACGCGAGGCTCTTCTGGCGGTTTTCAGCGAGGCCGGAGTGGAAAACCCACGCCCCCCCCCCGTCGGATCGACCAGGAGGGGGTGCCATCTCGTGGTCTCCTGGAGCATCCTGGGGCCCCCTGGGGGCTCGGGCCTCCTGGGGCCTCCTGCGGCCTCCTGAGGCCCCGTGGCCCCCTCGGGCCTCCTGCGGCCTCCTGGGATCCCGTGGCCTCCTGGGGCCTCCTGGCGCCTCCTGGGGCCTCCTGGTGCTGCTCTGGGGCATTCTGGCGCCCCCTGTGGTCTTGTGGTGCCTCCTGGTGCCTCCTGGGAACTCCTGGCGTTTCCTGGGATCGCCTCGGATATCCTGTGGCCTCACAGAAGGGTGGCCTCCTGGAGTATCCTGAGGCCTCACGTGGCCTCCTGAGGCATTTGGGTCGTCTTGAATCCTCCTGGCTCCGGCGGTTTCATTGCGTTTTATCTCCTCATCCTCCTCCTCCTTTTCCTCCTCCTCCTGCTCCTCCTCCTTTTCCCTTTTCCCTCGCCGCGCCATCTTCTTCCCCCCCCTCCTCCTCCTCCTCCTCCCCCTCCTCCTCCTCCTCGTCGTCGAGCTCCTCCTCCTCCCCGTCGAGCGCGTCCGCCCCCCACCCCCCTCCAAGAGAAAAGCGGCGAAAACGCACAACGAAACACTCATTGTGAAAAAGTGCTTCGTTGCGCCGCGTCGAAAGAGCGACAGTGCGGCTGGCGATCTCCATGCCGCGGCGCCCAGGGGCCTCGCGGGGTGGAGGGCCCCTGGAGCTTCTGGGGCCCTCGCGGAGTGTCCTCCCGAACCATCCTGGCGCATCGCGGTGTGACCTCCTGGGGCCTCCTGAGGCCTCGCGGGGTGGCTCCCTGGCGCGGCAGACGGAGACAAGCAAACGTTTTTGCCTTGAGCCAAGGGCACGGTTCACAAACTCTGCTGACAACATGTGCTGAACCTATCATCGGAAAATATGGAGCTCTGCAACACTGGTCAGAATTTCTCTAGGTTCAGCTTC
The DNA here is from genome assembly GCA_963575745.1 of Prorocentrum cordatum. Lineage (NCBI taxonomy): Eukaryota > Dinophyceae > Prorocentrales > Prorocentraceae > Prorocentrum > Prorocentrum cordatum. The sequence continues at coordinate 11,354 of CAUYUJ010016173.1, read as the reverse complement.
CCTTCTTGGTGAAGCCGCACCCTGAAACGTACAGTAAGGCGGGGCCCTGTCCCCGGGGCCACGCGACAGCATCCTTCCCAGGACGCTTGGCAAGGTTAAACTAAGACAGAAGACGGAAGGCAAGATTACTGGAAAGAGTGACCAAGGCTGGCCGGCCGAAAGGGGGAGGAAGGAGTGGGAAGACTGGAGGAACCACCACCACTACCACCGACCGCCAGGCCAGGAGACATGAACTCGACCCAGGACATCTGGACGGACTCGAACTCTCTCCGGGATGCCTGCTGGGAACGCCCCTTCAGCTCGGGAGCGGCCTTGCGGCGCTCCTGCTCGGCCCCCTCGTCCACTAATATCAGCCTGCCGTGGGGCATGAGATCAAAGAGAGTGACGTTGCACTTGGTGATGTCGTCTTTGGTCAGAGGGTCCACTGGCGTGCGCCCGTGCGGCGCCCATCGCACGCTTCCGCTCGCTCTTTCTAGTGCCTCGCAGATGATGGCGAGGTCCAGCGCAGTGCGTCGGTCCTTCGCACTAGCGTTGCCCTCCTTCTGCATCATGTCATAGATTGATTTAGCATCGACGACGTGCACCTGCTGTTCACGTGAGCTCAGACTGCTGTCACGGCGAAGGACCGTGGTGAAGGGTCCTGCAGCTCGTCGGCACTCAGGGACGTCGACGTCATGAAACATGACGTCCCGATACAGTACTTGCAGGAACTCTACCTCCGCGACTGCTGCTGAGAGAGCCTGGGTTTCCCCAGCTAGTGTGGAGGGCACCTTCCTACGCAACTTGCAGCTCCTCCAACCCAACACTGACGCCCGGACTGAACAGTTCTGGAGGACGGACCGGTCGGTCGCGAGCACCATCCAGGCCCCCTGGGTGGGGTCTGCTGGTAGACCTCGCTCGTCATCCAGGTGCGTGTCGGCCCCCGCGCCGCCAGCGTCGGAGAACGAAACGAAAGCGAACTTCTCGGGATCCAGCTTCCATATGGCGAGGCCTCTAGAGGCCGATGACCGAAGATGTTTCACGAGCTTGTTCGCACACATTACGTCATAGATGGTGGCGTTCTTGAGTCTACTGGCCAGGATGGACGCGATCCCTGCAGCTTCAGGTCGTGACTCTCGTCCGACCCAGTTAAAACTTGTACACTAGTGAGCGCAGTGCCTTGAACTCGTCGGGCCCCAGGGGTGCGCTGTTGTCGGACATCCGGCCCTTCGCCATGGATAGAGGACGAACTTCTTCTAATATGTACTTTTCTTGGCCCACCACGATCTTGGAGTCAGAGAACGTGACCCGCCTACCTGCGAAGTCGACCGATCCGGCATGACAGTCGCGGTACTTTCCAAATTTGAATCGGGACTCCAAGAGCCGTCTCAACCATGATCGAGCCTCCTCGTTAGCACTTCCAATCATGAAATCATCCACCTCCAAAAGCATCATGTTGAGGATGGTGCCGTGAATGTTGTATCTTATCCACCAGCACGGTTCGAGGAGACTGCGCACGAAGCCGTTCTTCTCAAGAAAACCTACCACGGTCTTGCGCCAGGCGACTGGCGCATCGTCCAGACCGTACACGTTGACTAGCAGCTCGATAAGAGAACCTGGCTCCAGGTCGACGCCTTCGCATGGCTCTACGAATATCTGGCCTCCTGATCTCCTCATGGGGTCGCTCTGGCAGAACGCGTCTTGACATCAGCGATGTCGCCTAGAAGATTCAAGTTAGCCGCAACCTGAAGGAACATCATTATCGACGCTGTTTGGGGGGTAGGCGCATAAACCGCGAGAGATCCGGAGTCGGGGTCCTTGTGTCCGTGGACGCACCATCTGGACTTTGCTTCCGGCTCCGCAAACGTGGCCCCCACCGGCTTCCACCGTCTGACCATACGACTCGACACGATGCGGCCCGGAAGCTGTTCCCGGATCACCCTGGCATTGGCTGGGGAAATCACTCTGACAGCCCCCGTCGCCATCATGGCCTTCCACTCCTTCGGGTCTGACGCGTCGAACTTGGCTCGCTCGGGGGGGTCAGACTCCTCAGGGAAACCTCGCTCCCCCTGCCAGTGGCGAAAGTGCCGCCGTCGTCGTCGCAAGCTCCCGTCCAGCTCTGCTGCACCGAGTCCAAGCGAACCCCTCAGTCCCCGAGGGGGGTCACCCAGAATCCCCCAAGCTCGCCCCGACCTGGAGACCGGGAGCGCCCTCTCTCGATTTGACTGACTCGTTCGGCCACTGAGCGAGACCGCTCGTGGCCCGCCACCACTTCCCTACCCCGGGCGCCCTGGGAACCACCGTCACCACCGGAGGTGGGAGGAGGAGAAGGGACCGGAGGGGAAAGGGGGGGCGCTTCGGCTCCAGGGGTCGCCGCCTCCGCGGTCGGCCCGGCCTCGGGCTCGCCTGCCAGGGCGGTTCAGGGCCTCTTCACCTCGGGCGGACTGCTGGCGGCCCTTGACCTGATGCAGTGAGGGACGTCGGTGGGCTGCTCCAGTCCTCTGCGGGGCCTCGGGAGCTCCAGCCCCGGCGGGGGTGGCGGAGGTGTTGAGGACTCACCTGATACTCCCCTGCTGAGGGACGCGGGAGAGTGAGGGGAGAGAGACGGAGGGGCGACAGTTCCTCGATCCTCTTCCTCGCCCGCCGCAGAGGGAACCGTGGGGGGAGTCTGTCGACCCACGGGCTCCGTCGGAGCCTCGCTCTCAGGGATGGAGGGCAGCCGAGAGGGAGGCTGAGCCGCAGTCGATCCGGCTCGAGACGCCGCCGAGCGGATGGGCCCGCCCAGAGGCCCCACGACCGAGGGAACCTGAGGTCGAGGCTCCGGCTCCTCCCGGGGAACGTCCCCGGCTCCGGGAACCCTGGGGCCGGGATCCGGGTCGACGCTCGCGGGCTCGTCCCAGGAGTCGTCCGGGGGGGGTCCCTCTCGCTGAACGTCCACGGCGGAGACCCTGCAGGTCCTCGCGGCGAGGAGCAGCTCCTGCCACTTGGGATCGTGAGCGAGCTGCAGCCCGTACTCTTCTTTGGGCCTGGCGAGGCGCAGCTGCTCTTGGCTGCACCTCCACAGCCTCGCGCGCACCGCCACCCAGACGGTGCCTCCCTCACTCAAAACCACAACACCTGGTCCGGTCCAGCCGTCCCGACGACGCCCCAGAGCGTCGGCTCGAGATGACATCCTCGAGGAATGTCTCCACACGAAAACCCATTGCCCGGGGGTGTACTTGATCGCCGTGGGGGTCTTGGCCCTAGACGCGCGACTGATCTTCTCCCCGGCTGTGACTTCGAGGGCCAGCCGACGGGCAGCCGCCCGAACCTCTTGCGCTCGGGCGAACTCCGCCCCGGCCTCATCCTGCTCAGCCCCGGAGCGAGTCATGTCCTGCCAGCCGGGCAGACCACGGTGGTCATCCGACAACAGATCGTGGGGGAGGCGCGGGTTTTCCCCGAAGACCAGCTGGAGAGGGGAGAAGCCTCCTCTATGCCAGAAGCGATTCTTATGCGCAACCAGCTCCGCGATGAGGTCATCGAGCTCCTCCACACTCCCCGGCAGGAAAGATCCCGACTCGAGCTCAGCACGGATCCGATCCTTGACCCAGCCCCCGCGCCTCTCGACCCGCCCATTTTGCCGCGGTGAGTCGGCGTCGCAAACGTGGTGACATATGCCCCACTGTTCGGTGCCTCGGGCAAATCTAGCTCCGAACTCGGAGCCGCCATCGTACGAGACCAATGTTGCTTCACATCAGCAATTTGGCCCCTGCTGACTTTTTTCAAAATAATATATTGGGATGAAACGCTGCCGCTGGATATATCGAGCACAATTGATCACAACACAAACGCTCCTGCGATCCCCGCCAAAATGGCAAGAAATGGTAAGCTCAGATCCGCATGGCTACATTGCAACCGAACCGCTAGACCACCATCTCGACCGAACTGGCGGAATTCGACCACGCGTCCGACAAAATGCGTTCGACGAGGGATGCGCTGCACAATGCCCCGGCCACGGGCAGCGCTACGTGGGAAAGCGGGCCCTTCGAGGTGTCACTTTCAGCGCCCGTGAAAGTGACACCTCCCAGGGCCCACTTAAAGAGCACCAGAAAGGCTCCAAGAAGGCCCCGAGAAGGCCCCAGGGCGGCACCAAGAGGGCTCCAAGAGGGACCCAAGAGAGGCCCCAAGAAGGGCCCAAGAGGGCCCTCCGCGGTGTCACTTTCAACGCCCGTGAGAATGACACCTCCCAGGGCCCACTTAAGGCCTCAGGAAAGCTCTAAGAAGGCCCCGAAAGGGCCATAGAGAGCCGCCCGGGGTTCAACTCCGCGCGGCGGAGTTGGAAGCGATAACTTCAATACCCTACTGGAGGCCTCTTAGGGGCCCTAAGACGGCACTGAAGAACCCCATCGGGGCTTTTTCAAAGGCAGAGGAGGGCGCAAAAAGGGGCCTCAGTGAGCCCCTGGTCCAACTCCACCTGGCGGAATTGGAAGCGATATCGCCCGGCGCCTTCATGGAGCCGCTCGGAGCTTCCAAGACGGCTCCAGAAGGCCCCAGGAGGGCCCCAAGAGGATCGAACGACGATTCCTGGAAGTGCACCAGTGAGACCCTTGTTGACCTCCGCCTGGCGGAGTTGGAAGCGACAATTTCCAGTGCCCTCTTGGGGCCTCTGGGGGGCCCCTCAGAAAGCTTTGGGGAGCACAGTGAAGGCCTTCGCAGGGCCGCGTGAGAGCCGTACCAGTGCCGCATGTGTGCGCGGATGAGGGCGACGAGTGCTGACGCTGACGAATATGAGAATGATGAGGGCGATCAAGGCTGGCCCGAAACAAATCCTGGCGCCATTGCAGGCCGCCGATTATCGGCCACGCCGCCAGGACGACGCCAAGCAACAAAACGACACCAACCAACAAACCGACACCAACCAACAAACCAACAAATCGACACCGGCCAACAAAAGGAAACCAAGCAACAAAACGACACCAAGCAACAAAACGACACCAACCAACGAAACGACACCAACCAACAAAACGGCACGAATCAACAAAACGGCACTGACCAACCAAACGACCAATCACTTCACGACACCAATGAACAACGCGAAATCCACCGACCGCCAACCAAGCATAAAATCAACCGACACAACGAAACCAACCCATAGAGCCAGACCAACCACTGGATTCGTGAGTCGGGGTAGTCATGGAAGTGAGCCGCTGCAGCCCGCGGAAGCCATTAACAGAGACCAGAGCACCGCAATGCAGCAACGTCCCCGGGCGGCGGCGGGAGTCTTGGATCTCCCGCGGGACTGGAGCGTAGCGAGTTCGTCCTGGGTCCGGTTTAGTAAAGTGAAGAATTTCGGGGTGCTTGCATGGCAAAAACCTTCACTTCACTAATCTGGGGCCCCTGGAGCCCCAGGGCGTTTCAGGTCCCCTCGCTGTCTGGGTAGTCCAGGGGGCGCAGTGGCGGCTTAACAGAGGCCCTGTTCCCTAGCCTCACTTGCTTTCACCCGTGGTGCTCGACGGCCGTCTCGGAGCTGTCTTGTGGCGGTCTGGGGCAATCCCGAAGCCTCTTGGAGCCATCCCAAGGCCCCAAGGCGCCACCAATGGGGGCCCCAAGAGAGCTCCCAGAGGGCCCCGAAAGGCCTACAACAGATTGCACGTTCGCGCGAATACTTTGTACCACTTTGGGGGGTCCCTCTTGGGGCCCTCGGGGAACGTTCTTGGGGCCCTCCGAGGGCCCACTGGGGCCCCGGGAAGGCCCCAAGAACGCTCCCAGAGGGCCCCAAGAATGCTCCAAGAGGGCCCCAAGAAGACCCCCACAAGTGACAAAAACTATTTGCATGAGGGTGCAACTTGCTCGGCGCCTCTTGGGGCGCTCTTGGAGCCGTGCTGGGCGCCACTCGTGGACGACATGGGCTGCGCGACGGCATGTGGACCCTGTCGCTTGGGCCATCGGGGGTGCTCCCCAATGGGGCCACGAAGCGTGTGAACGTATGACGGAATGGGCTGGGCGGCGGCCTGTGGGCCCTGCCTGTGGGGCCGTCGGTGTAGCTCCCCGTGGGGCCACGAAGCGTGTGAAACGTATGCCGAAATATGCTGGGCGGCGGCCTGGGAAACCTGCCGCTGGGACCTTTTTTTGGTGGAGCTGCCTCTCGGGGCACGAAATGTTTGAGGGTGTCATCAATGTGGCCTGGGCGACAACATGTGGACCTTGCCGCCGGGACCTCCGATGAGCTCCTCATGGGGACACGAAGCGTCTGAGGGGCGTGCCGACATGGGCTGGCGGCGCACTAAGGACCCTGCCGATGGGGCCTTCGGTGGAGCACCTCACAAGGCCACGAGACTTGCAGGGGATGTGGCGAAGCAGAGACGCGGGGGAACAAGGGGGGTGTTTTGATGATGTTGATGAGGATGGTGGTGGTATTGATGATGGAGACGGCGAGAATGCTGATGATGCTGATGATGATGGCGATGGCGACGATGACGATGGACGATGACGACGGAGGCACGCGGAGAGCAGGGGCAGATACGCGAAGAGGGAGGACGAGGGAGGGGGCCGGATGGAATGACGCGGGGCGGTGTCTCTTCAAAACGAAGAACCAACACTGCAATATGGTAGGAAATTTCTGGGCGACCCCCCCCCGTGGCGCGGTCAATGTCCGCGACAGCATCGCTGGCACTACGAACGAAATGATCGAACTCTTCCTGCGGCGTTACCCGCGGGGTGGATCAGCCAGGGATGGGGGTCGAAACCGCCCCAGCGCAAAGCAAATGTACAATCCTGAGAAACCCCAGCCCACATCAACCGATCCGCAACAAGCACGCAAGCCTTTGACGACCCCAACGCACGTGACATCGCATAACGCGACGCGCCATCGAAAACGTTCGACGCGCGGCCTCGGAATGACATCGGGCTTCATGGAACGTCGAATTGAAAACATGAAAAACCGCCCTGTGGGCTCCGAGACCCAAAATTACTGATGTGAAGGATTTCGGCTCGTCGACATCGGAAATTAAGAAATGTGGGGCTCCAAGAGGCCGGATCCAGGCTCGAAGGAACGCTGACCACACTGCTGCGGCGGTGGCGCTCTCGACTCGGACCACGACCTGGAGATTGGAGCCGTGGTCGACTATATTCAAATATGGCCTGGTGATTTCCTGGAAATCCATATACACGAGATCCACTCCAACTATGTGGTTGAAACGGAAGGTGCGAGGAAGGGCAACACGGCGGTGCACCCCCGATCTCGCCCGCTCGGCGCACTCCGAGCAGACGAACTTCTCCTTAACCCAGCTGACAAGCCGGCTCTTGGCACCCCCCGCTCGGAGCACTCGAATGAATTTTCTGTTGTCCGGGTGACCCATATTCACGTGGAGCTTAAACAGCAGGCGCTTTTCTTCCTCACTTGGTTCCACCTCTTCCGCTGGGGTCTCGGCGCCGGCTTCCGCTGGGCGAGTCTCCTGCTCGCCCCCGCTCTCGTCTGAGACTTCCTCGTCAATGGGCCCCCCGCGATCCCCACCGCCAACCTCCTCGGATCCCCGGACCCCAGCCCAGTGGTCGGCGATGGCTCGAGCGACAACCCGCGCAAACTGGGGAGGGTATCTCCCCGCCTTGGTCGCGAGGGAGCCCCCCTCCAGCACTGGTGTTCTCCCGCGCAGAGACGACCGTCAAGCCGCCGAGCAATGAGGGGGTGATTCGTGAGGATCCCTGTTGGTTTTTTGTTGAGACCCTCCCCACTCACTCGAAGCCCAAATTGGCACATGTCCACCCTCACGCGTTTCACCCCGGGGAGGGAGGACACGCACTGAACAACGGAGGTTCCCCAAGAGGACGCGTACAGAGGGTGCTCGAACGCGAAATACCGGCCTTGGCTGACTTGGAACTCGGCGATCTCCATGCATAGAATGAGATCGCGGACCCCGGTCGCGATCAGCTGATGCCAATCGGCGGGATCCATCCGATTCTTATTTAACCTGTTGATCGCGGAGAACGCTCGGCACTCTGAGCAGAGCCAGACGGTCTCCGGTTTGTCAGCCCTGAGCTGGGCCCACAGCTGTTTGACGTCCCGCTTGTTGGAGGAATCCCAGCCCTGGCGAAGATCCCAACTAGCTCGCCCCCCGAGCGGGGCCCCCGCTTTCTCAACCTCTGGGGCCACGCGCGGGGGGGGGGGAGATCTCCATGAAGGCCACCCTCGAGCGCCCGCGCACAAGGAGGTTCTCGTCAGCCATGCGCTGCTCTCCCTCGCTTAATCCCGAGACGCCCACATAGGCTGCCGCACGCTCGGTGACGGCCCTCCGGACTCTCGACCCACAAGCCACCTCGTGGTCGTCGTTGTATCGATCTCCGTCCAGCCAGTCACTCCTGACGTCCTCGGTGAGGGTGACTCTCGGACGGGGCTGTGCCCGGGGCCCCTGCCCGGATCGGGCAACCTCTTGGGGCCTTGGGTGAAGAGAGAGAGAGAGAGAGAGAGAGAGAGAGAGAGAGAGAGAGAGAGAGAGAGAGAGAGAGAGAGGGAGGACCAGAGGAGGAAGATAAAAGGCTTGAGCCCCGGGAGGACCCCTTTATTGGTGCCCGTGGGGGGCCAGAAGCTGCACAGCACTGGGCAAAGCATGCGGCTCGACCGAGCCTGAGACGGGCGCTGGCGTGAGACTCTCGGCCTGCCACGGATGCCCTCGCATCTCCGGGGGCACTTCCCATCCAGGCGGGGCCTCCGCCTGGGAGCTGCCCTCGGGGATCGGGCTCAGGGGCGTCGCCGCAGTCGTCGTAGTTGGCGGCGGACTGCTCAGCGTAGTCGTGGTCGCCGTCGTGGCTCCAGGAGGGCCCGATTGGCTCGGTGGCCCTCCGCCGCCGCTCCCGACACTGCTCGGCTCGTGCCAGGGGTCGCCCTCCATCGACTCTTGTGGAGGCTGCTGCTCCGCCTGCTGTGCTGTCTGGTACTGGTAGGTCACGTAGTTGTGTAGGCCACTCACCGCCGCGCCGATCTGCATGGTCATCTGTCCGAGCTGCGCAACCGAGCTCTCGATCGTGTTGATCTGGCCGGCCATCGTGTTCACGGTGGTTTGCACCTCGTCCATCACTGTGGCGAACCCCTCGAAGGCCGACAGGATACTCCTCACTTGGAAAAGCTGCTGGAATATTTGCTGGAGTCCTTCTTCCACCTGAGTCGGAGTGGACTGCACGTTCATTGCGACCGCCGTCATCTGATCGAGTACCTCCTGCACTCGTCCGAGAGCGCGTACTCCTTCGGGAATTCCTTGCAGCTGCCACTGCAACCCCTGGAGTAGCGAGCCCAGAGAGTTGACTGTATTGAGAGCGGCGGTCCCTGCTCGAAATTGAGGATCGCTTTGAAGCGTGTCCACCACCTGTTGTGCTGACCCCGCTGCCGCTCGAGCGGCCTCTGTCGCCGTGAGCGGCGGAGGTCCTCCGTCTGTCCGGACGCCCCGCGGCACCCACACCAGCCGCTGCCCACACAGCCCACACCTGGAGCCACTTCCATGGCGGTTCCCGTAGTACCGCACGCTCTCGATCGGGTGGCTGCATGAAGGTGGAGGCCTTGGTGGAGGCTTGCTTGCCGCTGGGCCGGTGAGCGCCCCCTGGGACGGGCTGCCCCCGTCCGAAGCAGGTCCTGGAGGGACCGGCGTCATCAGGGGAGTCAAACCAGGCGCCACTGGCGCAAACACTAGCTGAGGAGGTGCTGGAGGCATGCTGGCTGGGTTGGACGATGCTGATGGCTGAGTGCCGCTCTCTGCCATGTCGTTGATGCCCGTCAGCGACGACCGAGGAATTCCCTGCGCTTGATGCTGAGGACCACTCATGCTTCCTGCTGGCCCCGTCCATCCAGCGGCGTGTGCCGCTGCCGCCCACATGATGGGTTGGGCTGGCTGCGGGGGCCCTGGCATGGCCCCGCTTGACGTGGGGCCCTCCTCCCCGGAGTTCGGTCCCGTGAAGGCCTGTTGCTGGTCCATCGGCAGGCTCGGCATCTGCTCTGCCGACGCCGCGCCGACGAACGTGCCCGGCATCTCCGTCGCCTCTGAGCTGACCGAAGACTCCAGACTCACCTCGGACTCGGCGGACCGGCTGCGAGCGAGAAACTCCTCGGTAGCCCTCTTCGCTGGAGTGTCTCCCTTCTTCTTCCCCGCTTGGACCAGTCGCATCGCTGCGATCACCATCAGGGCAATCGTCACCGTACGCATGACCAAGATCGCCCTGGGAGGGCCTGGGTCGGTCTGGATGTCGTGAAAGTTCTGAGAGGCTGGAAAGACTTGAGCCTGAAACGACTACGAAGACGGAGATGGCGAGGCTGAGTCTGAAAACGAGGACCCAACTCACTCTCCGACTCGTCTCCTCGTCGCCTTCGGCCTCACCTTAGCTTCTCGCGGGGATCTCAGAGGACGCCGATAATCTTGTTCCGAAAGACCTCGAGCCTGGCCCGGACCTGGTTCCCGAGCTTCCCGAGATACCCCCAGTGATAACCAACCCACAGCAGTCCCTCACTGATGACGAAGAGAAAAGAAAGGAGAAGGACCGTGTATCTCGAAATCACCCCCTCGTCTGACATGATCTGCGGGGCTTGATCGACTAGCTGAAACGAGTCGGCCCTCAGGAACGGGTACCTCTTCAGAGCTGGAGGCGTGACACTCACCTCTTCCTTGAGAGGACGAATGATGTCGACGAGCCTGTGCCCGGAGCCAAGGCGAGTCATCCTCTCGGCCCCGCCTAGCGCATGCAAAATCAATTCGTTTCTCGGCAGGTCTATCACCGAGCATAAATACTCCAAGAGATTGACGCTCAGGATATGCGGCACGTTGTCCGCTAGGACTGTCGTCTCTATTACGCCCAGGGCGCCTCCCAGGCAGAGAGGGAAAATAATGACGCTGATCACTTTGGCCGCCCCGCCAACGCCGTGCGCCGCCTTGAGAGGCCTGCACGACCGGGGGATCTCGACGTACTGGAGGCCCAGGCTGGCCAGCGCCTGGGACTCTCGGTTCAAGGACTGCACTCCGACCAGGTCGCTGCCCGCTCCGGGATCCACCAGAGCCTGTGTGGCTCCGGCCGTGATGAAGATGCTGCCCGTGGTGATCTCCTCGTCTGCCTCGTCCCAGGAGGCCTCGATCGCGTCCGAGACAAAGATGCCTGAGGAGCCGCCTGGAGTGCTCGAATCCACGAAGCCGTCGAACATGTAGGCTGACACCTTCTGCCTGCCCGGCCTCCCGCCACTGCTGGGGCGGCTGGGATTCGCGGCCCCCGGCACGTGGTCTCCATACTTGGGGCGCTCCTTGCCCCAGTGTCCCTTCTCGTTGCACCTCTTGCATCGGGTCACCTTCATGAGCTGCTCTCGTGAAAGTCGGCCTCGATGGTTGGGACGAGCTTCTCGACCTCGGCCGCCGCGATCCCGTCGACCG
>CAUYUJ010016172.1:845000-979888 GCA_963575745.1 Prorocentrum cordatum | reverse complement strand
TCGTGCTGGGGCGTGGTCGTGCTGGGGTGGGGTCGTGCTGGAGTGGGGTCGTGCTGGGGTGTGGTCGTGCTGGGGTGGTCCGCACCCTGTGACTTATCGATCGGGTCGTGCTGGGGTGTGGTCGTGCTGGTGCTGGGGTGTGGTCGTGCTGGGGTGTGGTCGTGCTGGGGTGTGGTCGTGCTGGGGTGTGGTCGTGCTGGGGTGTGGTCGTGCAGGCAACCACTCAACCAAGGCGGTGTGCTCGTGCTGGGGAGTGGTCGTGCTGGGGGGTGGGCGTGCTGGGGGGTGGTCGTGCTGCGGTGTGGTCGTGCTGGGGGGGTGGTCGTGCTGGGGTGGGGTCGTGCTGGGGCGTGGTGGTGCTGGGGCGTGGTCGTGCTGGGGCGTGGTCGTGCTGGGGTGTGGTCGTGCTGTGGTGAGGTCGTGCTGGGGTGTGGTCGTGCTGGGGTGTGGTCTTGCTGCGGTGGGGTCCTGCTGGGATGTGGTCGTGCTGGGGTGTGGTCCTGCTGGGGTGTGGTCGTGCTGAGGTGGGGTGTCGTGCTTGGGGTTGGGGTTTCGCGGTGGGGTGTGGGCGGTCTGGGGTTGTGGTCGTGCTGGGGTGAGGTCGGCTGGGGTGGGGGTGTGATGGGTCGGTGGTCGTGCGGGGGTGTGGTCGTTGCTGGGGTGTGTGAGTTGGGTTTTGTGTCGTGCTGGGGCGTTGAGTGGTCTGTGCTGGGGTGGGGTTCGTTTTCGTGCTGGAGGTGGGGTCTGTGCTGGGGTGTGGTCGTTCTGGGGTGTGTTCCGCACCCTGTGTCTTTACGTTCGCGGTCGTGCTGGGGTGTGGTCGTGCTGGGGTGTGGTCGTGCTGGGGTGTGGTCGTGCTGGGGTGTGGTCGTGCTGGGTGGGTCGTGCTGGGGTGTGGTCGTGCTGGGGCGTGGTCGTGCTAGGGTGGGGTCGTGCATTTCGCTCGAGACATCCTGCCAAAATTCCAGGAAATCGTACAAAAACAAATGGAATTAGTCGAGACATCATCGAAATTCCTTCGCGCGGGGCGCTTTTCCGCGTCGCGGTCGGCTCTGCAAAACAAGCGTTTCGCTCGAGACATCCTCGGCAAACTCTGCGGAGCAAGCGTTTCGCTCGAGACATCCTCAACACACGAAAAAGTGGCCCGCACCCTGTGATTTATCGATCGGGATTTCAAAAACAAGCGTTTCGCTCGAGACATCCTCAAATTTTAATTCGCCGGCCTCCTTCGACCTCGTTATTTATCAGGGAAAAAATTCGCCGGCCTCCTTCAAGCAGGCACCGGGGGATTAGGTTTACCAACTAAAAGAGAACCCTGGGCTCATGCCCTTTCCGGGAAAAAAAATTCGCCGGCCTCCCTCAAGTTGGCACCGGGGGACAGGTTTACCTACTAAAAGAGAACCCTGGGCCTGAGCCCTTTCCGGGAACATACAGGGGCCGATGTTTCCGGCGAGTGCTCGGAGGGGAGGGCGAAGTTGAAGAGGAGGCGGCGTATGTGGAGGGGAGGAGGAGAAGGAAGAGGAGGGAGGAGGAGGAGGGGGAGGAGGAGGAGGAGGAGGAGGAGGAGGAGGAGGACGGAGGAGGGAAGGAACAGGGTTGAAAAACGACGAGGGAGGAGCGACGGGGTGGTGGAGGAGGCAAGGGGACGGAGAAGACGAGGGAATGATGAGTAGGAGGAGGAGGAGGAGGAAAAGGAGAGGAGGAAGAGGATGGAGGCGGCGGAAGGAGCAAGAGGAGGAGGAGGAGGATAGAGGAGAAGGAGGTAGGAGGAAGGTGGAGGAGGAGGAGGATGAGGGGAGGGGGAGGGTGGAGGAGGTGAGGAGGAGGAGGAGGAAGGAGCGGAGGGGAGCCAGGAAGGAGGAGGAGGAGGCGGAACGGGAGGAGGAGGGAGAGGAGCTGCATGCTCTCTACGTAAGGCGGCCGGCCCGCCCTAGCCCTTCGTGCAACTTTTTGTCCATTTCTGCTCCTAGAGTGGACTCGGGACCGATCAGTGCATCAGAGGAGGAGGAGGAGGAGGAGGAGGAGGAGGAGGAGGAGGAGGAGGAGGAGGAGGAGGGGCGGGGGAGAGGAGGAGGATCATCGGGCAGAGGGAGAGGACCGGGACGGCAAGTAGTAGGGAGAGGAGCTGGGAAGGTTTTGCGAGGATGTGCGATGGCGAAATGAGGGAAGGAGAACGGGAGGATGGAAAGGTGGGAGTCATGGAGAGAGTGACGGAGCGAGGAAGGAAGGGAGGAGGAAAGTTTTAGCAATGAGGAGGGATGCGGAAGGCTCTGGGAGGAGTGAGGAGGGAAGAGGGAGGAGGAGGAGGGAAGGATCAGGGGGATCAGGGGGCATGGGAGAATGAGGAAGGAACACATGCACATACTTGAGATGGAGGGGGGGCAGGGGGAACGAATCGATGGCGCGAGTCAGAATATGATCTCGAATCACAAGGGAAACGACGAAAGCCTGCAGGCGGCTGGTCGAATTAACGCGGCAAGGTGCCAGCGAATCTTCGGATGCCCAGCTCCGTGCCCCCTCCTGCTCGTCCTGGAGGTTCCCAGAGGCCTCCCGAGGTCCACGATTCCCCAGTCCCGCCTCTACTAGAGGCCCTGGAGGCCCAGAGAGAGCCAAATTCGGCGAACAGATTCGATCCTGGGTGCTAGATACTCGCGCTTTGCCGCGATGTGGCTGAGGAGGCCGAGGGACATCTGAATGTTGATCCCGTCCGCCGCAGGTACGCCTTTGTTGATCGCTCGGGAGAGGTCGCCGGCGCGCCAAGTTGGCCATCACGTCCACGCCGAACCAGGACAATCCCTTGATGGATGGCGTCGAGGACGCGCTTCTGCATGGGGGCAGAGAGGAGAGCGAGGCACGGGTTGAAGGAGGAAAGGGATGACAGAGGCTCGAGGTTTTTAGACATGTTCGCCACAGTCGTTTCCTCGGCATGGTGGGCCCCAACCCACGGTGAGCGGTGGAGCGAGGAGGAGCTCTTCGCACGTTGCCGTCTCGAGGAGGCGTGGCTCGAGCAATGGACGCCCCAGCAGCGGTCCCGTGTGTCGAGGCTTCCCGACAGCGAGCTTCGAGCCATCTGCTCGTGCGGCCCGTGGTTAGGTACAGCGTTGGTTGGCACTGTAGGGGCATCTGGAGGCCTCCAGGTGCCCGCGGGAGGCCTCCAGAGCGATCTCCGGAGGCCTCGGGCGACCTCGGCAGCCGTTCCTTTGAGAAGGAGGACGCGAAGGCAGGGCAGCAGGAAAGAGGAGGAGGAGTAGGAGGAGGAGGAGGGGGAGGAGGATTGCCAGCCTGAACCAGATACTTATCCCTGCGGCTGGCATCACCTTATCTCGATACCGATCTTGAGGATTCCTTCAGATCCTGAGAGCGCATTGCATGATTGTTCTCGCATTTGGGCTTGACAATGTCAGGGGTAGAGATAAGCTCGAGGCTGGTTGGAGCAGCACGTACCGTGGTACGGCAGGTTCGCGCCGCGCTTACGCGGCGGCGATTCCAGCGTGGGCGGCCAATGTAGAAAGCCGCTGGTGGCCTGGAATCGGCAAGTGTCGAACGATCGGCGCCACCAGAAAGCCGCGGTCATTCAAGGTTGAAAGATACACGCGGTGCAAGAAACCACGAGGCGGTCTGTGCGCGTTGACGTATCAGGCGCTCGTGGCAGTGGGCTGCATTGATGACTGGTACAAAGACGAGAAAAGGTCCAATAGGATTTCAGCGAATCTCACCAGTCGAATATAATGCCCAACCCCGCCACCCGATAATTTAGAAGTATGTATTTTGCCAATGTGATGTTCATGTCGTCTCTTCATTCGCAGGCGGTGCACCTTGTGTTTTCATGTGCCCCGTTCTTGGTGTTCGTTCGCAAGTCCCCGGTGGTGTCGCGAGTGGGCGTCGAGGGTGCGGATCGAGACATATTTTTCCAAATGAGTTCCAGACCGCTTTAAACGGGGATGGGGCATCAGATGTCACTGCTTAGTTTCATCCTTCTTCTCCTCCTCCTCCTCCTCCTCTCCTCCCCCCCCTTCGAGGGCACCCCGGGCATCCCCGTGCTGGGCTGCGACGTCTGGGAGCACGCCTACTACCTGAAGTACCAGTACCAGCGCCCAGCCTACATGAAGGCGGGGACGAGGAGGGAGA
Source organism: Prorocentrum cordatum (assembly GCA_963575745.1). NCBI lineage: Eukaryota > Dinophyceae > Prorocentrales > Prorocentraceae > Prorocentrum > Prorocentrum cordatum. Next base: position 975,760 of record CAUYUJ010016172.1, on the reverse strand, counting down.
GAGGGAGGTAGGCACGGCAGGAGGCCCCAGCCACTTTGGCTCCAGCTGGCTCGCGCCGCGCCCCCCCTGCGCGGCGGTCGGGTGGTGCGAGCATGGTGGCTGCGGAGCCTCCTCGGCGCCGCAGGGGCGCGCGCCTCTGCCGATCCCCTGGGTTCGGCGACATACTGCAGAGCTCCGAGTGGTTCGAGGTGAAGTTCAGCGGGCGCCGCCGGCGTCTGCGCGGAGATATCTCGCCGTGGGGCCCTAGCGAGGCCCGTTGTGATGGCGGAGGGTGCCGGCTGCACGGTGCAGGGGACGGAGGAGCTCTTCCGGAGTGTGGCCCTGCATGCCAAGCAGTGTCCTCGAGTGGGAGCGCCGCTCGCAGAGTGGCGCCAGGCGCAGAAAAGTCCCCGCCTTGAGGGCGGCGTCGGCGCCGAGCACTGCGTGGAGGGATCGATGGTCCCCATTGTGCGTGAGCTGCTGCAGCGCCAGGGCGGATGCCCGCAACGCGACGTCGGCGGAGGCGGCGCGGGGCTCCTTGCTGGCTAGGGCTGGCAGACAGGTCACAGGTCACTGAGCCCAAGTATGGCGACAGTGCATCGTCTGGATTGCGTGCCCAGGCTGATGGTCTTGTTTTCCACCACCACCACCATAAGTTGGAGGGGGGAAGGAGGTGCAGGAGGAGGAGGAGGAAAAAGAAGAGGGGGAGGAGGACCCCCTCCCCCCTCCAACTTATGGTGGTGGTGGTGGAAAGCAGGCCCATCACAGGCGGTCAGCTTCTGTCCACGACGGGGTCCCGCTGCCGACAGCCACGGAGGAGCCTTACCAGGTGAGATGCGCATGTGGAGCTATGGTTATTTCTTGTTGTGGTCATATCGGGGTCACGGAGCAGAGCGAGTGTACGCAGCATTGCGACCAAGGGGGCAAGTCGCTGGAGCGTGTGGGCAGCAAGCTCAGGAAAGGTGCAGCCGAGCTTGTTACGTTGGAGACGTTGCACGTCGACACGCTTGTCCTCTGTGAGCGGGATGGTCCCTTGGAGCAGCCCTTCAAAGCCAAGCCCTAGAGGCTGCTGGATATGGAGAGGCCGGCGTTATTAGAGGCGCTGCACGGGGCTGCGTTCCGCCTTTGCGAGTCCGACGGCCCTTGGAAGCAATCCTCCAAAGCCAAGCGAGATCAATTGCTGGCAAAAGGAGGGCGCAACGTTGATGAGGCCTCGGACGTCGATGTTGATACTGTGGTCAGAAATCTGGGAAGCGTTATCAGCACAATTTCCAAGTGACTCCAATGTGTCGTTCCTGGTTATGCCGTGGCGTTAGCGTGCCATACATGCGCATGTGTCGCCAGCATATATGAGATGGGATGGGCTCGTGTGCGGCGCTGTGGTTCCTGCGCCCGGCCGCGGAGCTGAGTCTCGTGCGCTGCGCTGTGTGCTGCCACCCGTCCGCGGAACCCATCATTGACATGTTTGTCCCTCCTGAGCAGCTTGGTCGATCGTGGATTGGCTATATCAAAGCGAGAGCCGCTAGAGAACGGGAGGAGGCGGAGGAAGAGGAGGCGGATGTGGCGGAGGCGGAGGAGGAGGAGGCCGAACGGGAGGAAGAAGGAGGACGACGATTTGGAGGAGGGCGGTGTCCGCCATCGTTCACGCGTGCAGTGTGTTGGTTTCGTTGTCTTGAGGCATTTCTGCAGGCTGTGTGCAGCGGGGGAGGAGGACAAGGACGGTCTGAAGGAGAACAGTGGCACGTATGCGGCTCAGTGTGTTGAACATGAGAAATGACCACCGCAGAGACGCACGTTTTTTTGCTTCGAGCGATCCCTACCTGGGAACGCGAGACGGGATCCCCAGGGAGCATCGCCACCCTTGAGGCCTGGCGGCGGCGGCATGTAGTCGTTATTCGCCGAAGACACACTGGGCCAGATCCCCAGGGGACGCTGGCACGCTTTGGGCCTGGCGGCCGCGATACGCAGGGCGTGCAGCGCTTTGGGCCCGGCGGCCTGGCGGTCGCGAGTTCTTCCTTGTAAGTTTAGCAGCCACAGCTTGTCGGGTGGTGGGACAAGGCTCAAGAGGGAGAAGGATAACGAGGGAGGGAAAAGGGAAGATGGAGAATATGGTCCGAGGTGGGGGGAGCGGGAGCTGCTTCCTTCCCGTCATACTGTTCCTCCTCCGCCTCCTCCTCCTCGCTCCTCTTCTTCCCTCTTCTCCATCCTGCGCCTGCTCCCCGTCCTCCTCTTCCTCTACCTTTTCCTCGAGGTGCTTCAGCTTTTGTTTGTTTCTGTTTGTTGGTCCTCCGCGGGCCTCCGAGGGCGCTTCGTCGTTTTTCGTTTCCTCCTCGTCTTTATTTCTCCCTCCTCCTCTTGGTCCTCCATCATAGTGCGGCTCGTCAGTCGACCACGCCTGCGCACTCCCATCGAATCGGATTATGTTGCGCCTCCGTCTTTTACACCAGTAGCTGTTTTGGCACTTACTTTGGCCCGTGCGTTTCGCTTTCTCGGGTAGGGAGTTTCGGCTGTCTGGCCTGACCTGTGCCACCCCCCTTCGGTCGAGCACGAAAAAGCCAGGGCACGCGGAAGTAGATTCTGCGAGCAAATGCGGTGCCTCTGGATGTCGGCGAGGAGAATCGGCCAGCTTTGGCCGATTCATGCGTGCGTGCTCGGCGCTTCCCGATAGATGCGCCAGGCAGGGGTCAAGCTTGCATCGTCGACGCGCCGCGCCCCCCCGAGCCAGGAAGTCTTCAGCTGCGCGAGGTGTTTGCCCGCGACGGGAGCCGGTCAGGGTATTCATTATGTATGTCCTCCAGATCTGAGGGGCTCGGTTTGTTCGGTGGCAAATCATGGGAGCCGTGTGTGCCCTCGTAATTTCGCTTTTGGAGTGCACTAGCACCGGCTAGCGTCTGGTAGTCGATGAGAACGCGTCGATAAGCGTCGACTAGCAACAACTTAGCGTCGACTAGCGTTCCCCAGCGTCGATGAGCGTCTATTGCAAGAGCCAACAAGAAGGTAGGGGAGGCTTCCGTGAGTTCCCGCAGAGCGCTTGCTCTTCCTCTGCATCTTCCCACCCCCTCCTCTATTCGCTCGTCTCGGAAGGGCGTGATCCTCCTCTGCATCTTCCCACGCCCCCCTTCCCTCGCTCGTCTCGGAGGAGCTTGGCCGAGCTCTTGATGTCCGATCGCCTTCTCTCTTGACGGCATGCTGACCGTCCCATCGCCGTATGAATGGTGGAGCTGTCTGCACCAATTTGTTCGAAAGGGGGCGGCCCACCCCCCACGGCGCGCAGCAGGAGACGCATGCGCAAGCGGGCGCGAAGCCCCGCGGGGGGAGGCCTGGTGGGACGTGGTGAACTGGAACGTCGTCAACGCCTGGTACGAGGATGCCCTCAGCGGTAAGGCCCCCACGACCGAGGCGCGCCCGTCTTTGCCGTGCCCCTCCGGATGCCTCCAGGAATTCGAGGGGGGCCTGAGGCGTCAACTTTACTTGATGCTTCCAGGTCGATCCTCCTACGACTTCGATCCCCGAGACTCGATGACCCTTGTCGTCGCGGCTCGGGCATCGCCAGTCACGGGATAGTGCCAGGTTGTCCAGACCAGGTGTTTGAGAGGATGGTCGAGGGGTCGAGGGTCGAGGATCGAGGTGGCAAGGGGGGGGGGACGTTTTTTGGCATCGAAGGGACATCGGAGGCATGTGGCCCAGATCAATCGCGAACAGCCCTGCGCTTCCAGCTAGCTTCAACTGGCCTCCATGGATGCACGAACAAGTACGTAAACCAACAACAAGGAGGTCCTCGCGGCTTTCTGGAGTCGATGCTGAACCCACCCCTGGAGCGCTTCGCGCGCCAGGGGCTGGCGCCGGAGGCGCCGCCAAAAGTTGGAGATCCTCGGGGGCAGCGAAGAGGGGAGTGATGACTACAGGGGGGTGGATCTCATGGCGGGGGCCATGAGATCTCCCCAGGTTTCATGGCGCCGCTTCTCATTCTAATGCGTCCCCCGCCCCCCCCCCTCCTGGCCGCGCACATGCCGCCGGCCTTGATTTGCGCCCCCCCCTCTTGGATGCCCCTCTGTCGGACGCCCCCGAGATCCCCGACCTGCTCGACCCGCTTCTCGGGTCCTCGATCCTGCGCGGCTGCCGCTCGGCTCCTACCCGATCCTGTCTAGGTCACCCCCCGGGGGCGTGCCTCGCGCACCGAGGCCCCTTGAGTCGAGAGGCGCGCTGCTCCAGCGCGGCGGAACGGGGGGGGCGAAGATGACCGCACAGTGCGGGTCGCGAGGCGCAGAGTTTTTGGAGAACAACAGAAGCTTCCAAGACAAGAGAACAAGCCAAGATAACGACATAAAGCACAGAGAGAGAGAGAGAGAGAGAGAAAAAGCAAAACTCTCAGAGTTCCGCGCGGACTTCTTGGATCGGCGCTTGGCCTCCCTGGCGGCGCTGGGAGGCGCCGCCCCTGGCGCGCTCCTCGCGCCAGGGAGGGGGCCCAGCGCCGATCCAAGAATGCTTCGCGCGGACCCTCGACAGTGTAACCCGGTAGGGTCTTTAGAAAAGGGACCCCCCCCCGGTTCTCTCTCCGGGGAATGAAATTCCGCGCCCCCCCGTCCTCCCCCCTCCCTCCCCCCGTCCTCCCCCCTCGCTCCCTCGTCCTCCTCCCTCCCTCTCCCCTCTCCCTCCTCGCTATTGCCCCCCCGCTCACTATTGCCCCCCCCGCAGCCACGTGAGTCTCAAGGTCTTTGAGGCGTCAGCAACGAACTTCCTTTCAGGGCGCTCCAACACAACCTGAGGCCTCGAGGCTCTTTTGAGCCCCCCCCAGACGGCAGACACGCCGTCGGGTGTGAGCCCCCACGAGGACCAGGATGGCGCTGAGGGCGCGGTCTTGGACGAGCTCTTTGAGGACGGGCCGAACGGCCCCCCTGAGGCGACGACGACGACGGACGACGACAACGACGACGGCTGCGACGACGACGACGACGGCGCGGAGGCCGACGGTGGCGGCGAGATCGTTGAGGTCGACGCTGGTGGCGCAGAGGCCCAGGGCGGCGCTGCGACCGCAGAGCCCCCTGAGGCGACAACGACGACGACGCCAACGACGACGACGGCGACGACGACGGCGGCGACAACGACGACGACGCCAGCGACGACGACGGCGGCGACGACGACGACAGCGGCCCTGAGGCCAAACGCCCGAGGGTGAGCCGCCAGCTCGACCTCTTCGGGCGCCCCGTGCCTGAGGAGGTGAAGCGCGGTCCTGGGCGCCCGCCCTTGCCGAGGGCCCGGCCTGAGGACGTGCTGGTCGGTGGCGCCCAGGAGGTTCTGTCCGCGGTGAGGCTGCCCGTCGTGGGCCGCAGCACGCTGACCGCCCAGCTGCTGCAGCGCGTGAGTGAACTGGAGAACCGTCTGAGCGGTGCTGATGGGCCCATTTTCCACGACCGCTACCATAAGTCGGAGGGGAAGGAGGAGGAGGAGGAGGAGGAGGTGGAGGAGAGGCCTGCCCGCCGAAACGCCCTTGGCCATAGCGAAGTGGAGGGCCCCCTCCTCCCTCCCCCCCCTCCCGAGTTAGGTGGGGGACCTCCCTCCTCCCTCCTCCCCCTCCCCCCCTCCTACTTATAGTCGTGGCGATGGAAAAGGGGCCCATCAGGTGCTGCGCCTGGGCCGGCCCTTCCCCTGACGGACGCGGCGCGGGGCGGCGAGGCGGCGCCCCAGATGAGCGAGGAGCACAATCCCTACAAGACGCCTGAGAAGGAAAGCCAGGTTCTGGCGGCGAGCTCTCCGCCTGCTGGTGAGTATGGCGTGAGAGGCGGCAGGCCCCCGAATAGGCCTCGAGTGCAGACTCCTGAGCTTCAGCGGTTGCTTGAGACAAACATGCCTGCGGCAGCGAGGGAGTGCGTGATAAGCAAGTACCGTGGGGTTGGGCGTCGGGCGAAGCATTGCATGTGTCTGCGCGTTGAGAAGGTCCTGAAAGACGTGCAAGATGAGGCTACTGTCCTGAGAGCGATCAAGGACTACGCTGGCAGGAGCATGGGGTGGGTGAAGCACACCTGGAATTACCGTGACGTGTGGAAGGGGACCGTTGACGAGGCTGAGGTTGGAGCTGGGAGTCGCGGGTCGCTGATGAAGTCCGGCCAAGTGAAGAAGAACAGGAAGACGAGGGCCGCCGCGGGGATGAGGGCCACAGGAGGTGGTCGGAAAAATGAGCTCCTTGAGGTCTACGCAGGCGTGAAGGATTGGTTGGAGGCTGAGCGTTCGCACGGGCGCTTCGTAGATAAGGCTGACTTGTTCTCTGAGTTCCAGGCCAGGGCGGAGTCGCCCCTGCTAGCTTGCGACGCCAGGGCGAGGGCGGGTGACAAACTGAGCGTCGTGGAGAAGAAGAAGAAGGCGGCCGCTGAGCGCGCGCTCGAAGCCGCGTCGTCTGAGAACCCCCAGTCCGCGAAGAACCTCACGTACCGGTCGGATGAGATCATGGGACTCGCGGGGGCGAGGCTCTTGAAGCCTCAGCGCCGGGTGCCCCTGACCGCTGATGAGGAGAAGAGGCGCGCCCAGGCCGCGCGGGGGGCCTTCGACGCGAAGATCCACGCCGTGAGCTTCGGAGACGAGGCAACCCTGAGCGAGAGTGGGATTGGCAACCCGAAGCAGTTCTTGGAGAATCGCCATGAGTGCGCCCTGACGTTCAGCGACCCAGGTGCCTTTCTACTGCAAGGCCAGGAGCACTGAGCAAGTCTACGCGGCGCGCGAGGTGGAAGAACGTGGCAGGAGCAAGGCAAACAGCAAGAAGCCTGAGCTGATTGCCAAATCCGACCCTCGGACTCGAGGAGCGAGGCGCGAGGACGCACTGACAAGCGCCTTTGGCGAGGGCGACGAGGAAGAAGACGACGGGCCCGGAAACGACGGTCAGACGCGGAAGCGCGGAGCTGATCACAACGGAGCTGACAAGTTCCGAGTGACTCTTGAGCTCGTGCATCAGGTGCGCCACTGGTTCAACGAGGGCGGCGTTGAGCCCGTCGGCAGGCAGGGCAAGGCTCTCCTGGCGCTGGCGGGCGGCTACGCGCACGAGGGCAACATTGACAACAACCATCGGTTCATTGAGACCAAGCACTTCACGGCGAACGGAAAACCTGCGACGCATGAGAAGGGGAAGTACACAGGCTTGATGTACCACGTGATTGAGCTCAGGAAGACCCTGCTGACTGAGCGCTGGGCTGAGTTGACCGAGAACCTGATCATCGTGCAGCAACCACCAGGCTTCGTTGACAAGGTGATCACGAAGTGGCACCTGGAGCTCCAAGGCACGAGGTACCCGTGCAGCCTGAGCCAGAGAGACCTTTTCACAGGAGCTTACTGCGGTGAGAGCAGGCGGGAGGGCGTCGCGCAACACATCCCCAGGCCATCTGTCCCCTCCTCGATCTTCTGATTGCCATCTTCGTGCGATAAAGCTCTGAGCATAAAACTTGTGATTGCAAGCTTTTGGGCCAGCTCCGCGGGATGCACTCCGAGTAATGCCCGCCGTGCGGGGCATTGGCGGGCGGTTGTTTCTCTGGGCAAGAACTCCTCGTGAGCTACCCACCCTACACGGGCGAGGTTTTCCGAGCCTGTTCGCACACGGCATGTAGTGCAGGTTCGCACCTTCCCCCTCGAATTGCTTCTCTTCCTCGTCGTCCTCCCCCCCTCCGCCTCCGCTGCCCCCCCCGCCTCCTCGTGCAAGGCATGTTTCGGGGCCTGTTCGTGCAAGGCACGTAGTGCAAGATCGCTCCGTCTCGAATCGCTGTTCAGTGTCAGTCAGTCCAGATCAATCCAGCCAGCCCCCCATCAGTCCCCATCGCCCCAAGCAGTCCCCATCATTCCAATCAGTCCAACCAATGCCAGTCAACCCGATCAGTCCCCATCAGTCCAACCTGACCCATCAGTCCAATGAGCCCCTCCCTGCCCGCTCGGCCAGGATTCGACTCCCGTAATTGGTCTCCGTGATGGGCATTGGTGGGTGGTTCTTTCTCGTGGAAAACAACCCCGCGCGGGCTACCCAACGCGGGGGGGGGTTTCGGAGCCTGTTCGTGCAAGGCGCGTAGTACAATATCGCTCCGTCTCGAATCGCTGTTCAGTGTCAGTCAGTCCAAATCAATGCAGTCAGCCCCCCATCAGTCCCCATCATCCCAAGCAGTCCCCATCATTCCAACCAGCCCAATCAATGCCAATCAACCGAATCAGTCCCCATCAGTCCAATCTGACCCGTCAGTCCAATCAGTCCCTCCCTGCCCGCTCGGCCAGGATTCGATTCCCGATATTGTTCGCCGTGCTGGGCATTGGTGGGTGGTTCTTTCTCTTGGAAAACAACCCCGCGTGGGCCACCCTACGCGGAGGAGGTTTTCGGAGCCTGTTCGTGCAAGGCACGCAGTACAAGATCGTTCCGTCTCGAATCGCTGTTCAGTGTCAGTCAGTCCAAATCAATCCAGTCAGCCCCCATCTGTCCCCATCATCCAAAGCAGTCCCCATCATTCCAATCAGTCCAACCAATGCCAGTCAACCCGATCAGCCCCCATCAGTCCAATCTGACCCATCAGTCCAATGAGTCCCTCCCTGCCCGCTCGGCCAGGATTCGATTCCCGTTATTGGTCGCCGTGCTGGGCATTGGTGGGCGGTTCTTTCTCGTGGAAAACAACCCCGCGCGGGCTACCCTACAGGGGGGAGGTTTTCGGAGCCTGTTCGTGCAAGGCGCGTAGTACAAGATCGCTCCGTCTCAGGTCGCTGTTCAGTGTCAGTCAGTCCACATCAACCCAGTCAGTCCCCATCAGTCCCCATCATCCCAAACAGTCCCCATTTTCCCAAACAGTCCAATTGACGCCAATCAACCGAATCAGTCCCCATCAGTCCAATCTGACCCGTCAGTCCAATCAGTCCCTCCCTGCCCGCTCGGCCAGCATTCGAATCCCGATATTGTTCGCCGCGCTGGGTATTGGTGGGCGGTTCTTTCTTGTGGAAAACAACACCGCGTGGGCTACCCTACACGGGTGAGGTTTTCGGGGCCTGTTCGTGCATGGCGCGTAGTACAAGATCGCTCCGTCTCAGGTCGCTGCTCATGTTCAGTCGGTCCACATCAACCCAGTCAGTCCCCATCAGTCCCCATCATCCCAAACAGTCCCCGTCATCCCAATCAGTCCAATCAATGCCAATCAACCCGATCAGTCCCCATCAGTCCAAACTGACCCATCAGTCCAATGAGTCCCTCCCTGCCCGCTCGGCCAGGATTCGATTCCCGTAATTGGTCTCCGTGCTGGGCATTGGTGGGCGGTTCTTTGTCTTGGAAAACAACCCCGCGCAGTGTCTTTGCTGAGTTCCCGCGGGGCCCTCGCGGGGCCTGATAGCTCATATTCAGCAGCCTCTCCGAGGCAGCAGTTTGTGAGGACGGTACTTGTAGAGCGGATTTTCTGAGGAGCGCAGTATTGAGGATGGTCGCAGGGCAAGCCATTGCTGGAGGGTGCTACGGGTTTTCTGAGGATCAGTTTCTGAGGACGGCAGGGGCTCCAGTGAACGCGCATAGTGCGGACGCGCGACCCTTGCATCCTTGCCTCTGCGGCCTGTCCTGCAGCGCTTCCCTTGCAGAAGAATCGCGGCTTCGGCCTCCCAGGGTCTGGCGTCCTTACCACCTGTCTTCACTACGCGTTTTGACTGTGCGAGACAAACCACAAACTAACAACCCGCAGCCTGTTTGAGGTCCAAGCCCACGTGAGCTCCAGCTGAGCACCGGCGCCCACCTGAGATATCCAGAGATGGCCGCCCCCGTGCCAACGTTTTCTGAGAACCTGGCGTGGGCGGCTGAGAGCGCTGGGTACTCGGCTGAGAAGATGGGCCACCTTGAGCTCCGCGCCATGAAGGGCTACCCCCTGAGCCACGAGGTCTGCCGCCTGATGATGGAGCAATTCCGTGAGTTCGACAACAAGGGCGTCGCCACCTGGCCCGTGAGACAGCTGAGGGACTTGGCAACCTACTGGGCGAGGTGCTTCCCGCTCTTTGTCGTGCCACAGCTGTTTTTTATATAAAAAATCAAAACAAACACACCAAAATGAGGTGCATGATGACCACGTACTCGGGCATGCTGAGCGGCCAGTACCGCACCCACACTAGCGCTCTCGTTGAGCCCCCCATGAGCCAGGAGTTCGTGTATGAGAGGGTCCAAGCCGCGGCCGGGGTGCTCATGTGGGAGGCCCTGAGGCGCCACTTGTGGTCGAGCGCGCGGAATCCCAAGATGAGGAAGAATGCCGCGATGATCCTGGAGTACTTGAAAATCGCTGAGGAGGCGGAGCACGTCTGCCATAAGCTCGCGGCCCCGGCAACTGAGCAGCTCCTGCGCTTCAACACTGATGAGCTCTACACCGCTGAGCCCCCGCACCAGCAGCTGATTGGTGAGGTCTTCTGGCTCGGCCCTGAGCTCCACGCACTCGTTGAGCCCATTCAGAACGCCATCCAGATGAGGATTGCGGCGAGGCACCGTGAGCTCCGGGCCGAGCTCTACCCGGGCGAGGGCGCGCGGGCTGAGGGGGCCCAGACGCAGGCTGACGACATGGACGTTGGCACGCCGCGCTGAGGCTCTGAGGCGCTCCGAGGCTCCTCTTCTGCGGCCCCCCCCCCCTGAGACGCACTGAGGCTCTGAGGCGGTTTGAGGCCAACCCTGCCTTTTGTTGAGGCCCACCCGTGAGTTTCGCGCCACTCTGGGCCGCTGAGCGCTGCGCGCTGAGCGATGACACATGCCCCTTGAGGCCCCTCGGCGGCTTGAGCAAAAATTAAAGCTCCTCTGGGGCCCCATCGGCGCCGCTTCCGAGGGAGGGGGGGGGGGGGGGGGGGGGATCTTCCGAGGGGTGAGCTTCGGAGGGGGGGGGGGGGGGGGGGGGGGGGGGGGGGGGGGGGCGGGGGGGGGCTTTTGAGGGAGGAGCTTCTGAGGGAGGGCTTCGGAGGGAGGGGCTTCTCATGGAGAAGCTTCGGAGGGGGGATCATCCGAGGGGGGGGCTTCGGAGGGGGGAGCTTTTGAGGGAGGAGCTTCTGAAGGAGGAGCCCCCGAGGGAGGAGCTTCTCAGGGAGGAGCTTCGGAGGGAGGAGCTTCGGAGGGAGGAGCTCCTGAGGGAGGCGCTCGCGGGGGGGGGGTTCCGAGGGGGGAGCTGCTGAGGGCGGGGCATCTCAGGTTTTCCTTGGGTTTTCCTTAGGCTTTCCTCTGGCTTTCCTTAGGTTTTCCTTGGGTTGTCCTTAGGTTTTCCTTAGGTTGTCCTTAGGCTTTCCCTTCCGTTTTCGGTTGGTTTTCCTTAGGTTTTTCTGAGGTTATCCTTCTACGTTTTTTCCTTGGATTTTCATTTGTTTTTCCTTAGGTTTCCCTTAGGTGTTCCTTAGGTTGTCCTTAGGTTGTCCTTAGGTGTTCCTTAGTTGTTCCTTACGTGTTCCTTAGGTGTTCCTTCGGTTTTCCTTAGGTGTTCCTTGGGTTTTCCTTGGGTGTTCCTTAGGTTGGCCATAGGATGTCCTAAGGTTTTCCTTCGGTTTTCTTTAGGTTGTCCTTAGGTTTTCCTTCGGTGTTCTTTAAGTTGTCTTTCGGTTTTCCTTAGGTTTGCCTTAGGTGTTCCTCAGGTTTTCCTTAGGTTTTCCTTAGGTGTTCCTTAGGTTTTCCTTAGGTTTTCTTTCGGTTTTCCTTAGGTTGTCCTTAAGTGTTCCTTAGGTTTTCCTACGGTTGTCCTTAGGTTGTCTTTCGGTTTTCCTAGGTTGTCCTTGCGTTCTCCTTAGGCAGTCGCGCATTTTCCTTAGGATGGATAAATCGAGGATGAAGTTTCTCACGGTCCTCGCTGGTTCCCCCCCTCCCCGCGGGGCCCGAGTTCCACGCGGAAAATTATATCTCCATTATTGCTGGGGTCCCAGTCCGTCAATAAGCCCGCGGGACAACCATATATTTGCGCACTATTGGGGGGGGGGTCAAAGGACCCTGTGGGGTTATGGTGTTGCAGCCTGCTCTCTCCTCGTTAGTGACGCGACGACATCTGCTCGGTCGTCCTATTCTTCGGCCCTCGACCTACCACGACGATGACCCGGCGGCGCGCCTTAGAGGGGAAGTGCGAGGGGGGGCCGGCACTTCTCAAGAGACGCAGGGGCTGCTCAGAGGGCGCCAGGCCTTCTCAAAAGGCGCCAGGGCTCCTCCTCCTCCTCCTCCTCCTCCTCCTCCTCCTCCTCGACACAGCCTGGCGCAAGGATGAACTCCCAGCGCTCCGTCCCACCGCGGGGGGCCTGAACTCCACCTGAGGAGCCCAGGACCCCCCGTCCGTGCTGCGCTCGTCGGCCAACACGCCGAAGAGCCTCAAGGAGTGGAGCGCCGCGAAGCACTCCATGCGCGGGGAGGGGGGGAAGGGGCAGGCGGCGGCATCCCTCCGCGGGACGCCGCACTATCGCCGACCCTTCCGCTGCTTCCCCCCCCCCGCCCGGGCGCCGGCGTCGGGCACCTCCACCGCCTGGTCGAGCCAGGTGCGGAGGCGGGCGAGCGGCCAGCTCGCGAAGTGGGGCTGGAAGGCGGCCACGCGGGCCCCAGGCGTCCTGAGCCACGCTGAGATCAGCGCGGCCTTCACCGAGGCCTCGCCCGAGCCATCCTCCGCCCCCGCGCCAGTAGCAGCAGCAGCAGCCGCCTCGGGCGCACCCTCCGCGGGCAGCTCGGCGCCCCCCCCCTCGCCGCCGAGCCCTGCTCCAGGCGACTCATGAGTAGGGGGCGCCTCCGCAGCCAGCGCCCCAGCGGCAGCGCCGGGCGCGGCGGCGGGCGCATCGGCCAAGGGCGCTGGGCGGGACAGAGTGTCCGCCCAGCTGTCGTCCTCGAGGCCGTCGTCGCCGCCGCCGTCCGCCGTGCCGCCGCCGTCGCAGCCGAGGTCGGGCAGGGCGGGCTCCACCTGCATGCCAGCGCCGCGGCGCTTGCGAGCCCGCCGCCGACGCCGCCGAGGCCGATGATGGCCTTCAGGCGGCGCGGTGCCAGCGGGAGCAGCAGGTGGCCCGTCCGCTCGTCCCTCGGCACGGGCAGGTCGAGGCCGCGCCTCGGCCTCGAGCACCGCCGTCGCGGTGCGGCAAAGCCCCTCAGCGGCGCGCACCAGCCGAACGGCCGCCGAGCCGCGCGTGAGGCCCGCCGCAGCGCGCACCGCCAGCGAGGCCCCGCGGGCCGCGGCGAGAGCAGCGCGAACGTCAAGCGCCGCCGACATCGGAGGCCCGCGGCGAGCCGCCCGACGGCGGACCTGCGGCGGCGGGCTCGACGCGGGATCGGCTCCTCCTCCTCCTCCTCCTCCTCCTCCTCCTCCTCCTCCTCCTTCTCCTTTTCTTCCTCCTCCCCCTCCCCCTCCCCCTCCCCTCCTCCTCTCTCTCTCCTCCCCCTCCCCCGTCCCCGTCCCCTCCCCCCCCCCCCCCCCCCTCCTCCCCCATCCCCCTCCTCCTCCTCCTACTCCTCCTTCTCCTCCTCCTCCTCCTCCTCCTCCTCCTGAGGGTTCTTTCCTTTAGGGCCGAGGCTCCAAAAGGTCAAAGCCCACCAAGATATACAAGCCCTACCTGTAGGTAGCGATGTCCGCCGCTTGGCGGAAGGTAATGATGCTGCGGACCGTTTGGCGAAGGCCGCAGCGCACAAGGGCGTTCAGCTCAGCGAAGATGAGAAGGGCAATTTCGCTGAAGATAGGAAGTTCGTAAGTAAGTATCTCAAGTATGTTTCTCAGGCTCTGGGAGAGTGGCCCGCGATTGCCCCCAGAAAGAACAAAGCCCTGGCCGCCCCAGAGAAGAGTTTTTCTCCCCCCACGGGTGCTGCCTCTGCCCTGACGTCGTGGTCGCCGTCGTCGTCGGTCGAGCCTCATCCTCCTCCTCCTCCGCCTGTGCCTCACGAGGTCCCTCGTCAGCCCAGAGTGCCTTGGAGGTTTCACACGTGGGCGCTGATTTCGCAGTATTACCGGCGCATTCTGTGTAGGGTGCAGACGAAGTCACTCAAACAGAGAGCAGTTCTTGCGGCCACGGAATGTCCTGGCCACTGCAAGCAGCTGTCAGACCTCGTGCATGATAATAAAGGCCATGCTTTGTTTTATTAGGATCACCTTGATCATCCCACGAGTATTCTGGTTTGCCACAAGTGTGGATCCTACTCTGAGGGGTTGGGCCGAAGGCTCACTGGAGGCTGCGGCACTCGAGTGAGCCACCAAGGCGCGTCTACTCAACTTGCCCGTATCCAGGAGGGTCGTGATCCCAAGGGCTCAAAGTCGTCCCCGATCATCTATAAGACCCCCGCTATCTCCCTGGCCAGATTGGTTCGCGAAGAGCAAGCCAAGGTCAGAGGAGAGGAGGCACCAAGTCCTCCATAGTCGGCCGTGTTCTCTCACGGCGGACATCGAACACCCCATCAGCTGTGTGCGCGTCCTCCTCCCCCTCCTCCTCCTCCTCCCGGACTGGCGCCAGCGCAGACCCGGGAAGCCTGCGCGGGCCTCCGAGAGTTCATGCTGCGTTTTTCGGGGGATGGCCTTGGCTTTTCCAGGTGGAGGTCGCCCTCCAGTGATGTGTGATTCGGCCGGGGAAGGTAAGTGCAAGTTGGGGTCCGCCCGAGCGCCGACTCTTGCAGGATCCTGCAGAGTCGGGGGACTTGGGGATGGGGTCGTTGCAAACGGAGGTCAGTCAGAGGGCCTGATCTTGCAGGATTCTGCAGAGGTGGGGTTATTTTAGCCCGGTCTGGGTGCAAAATCTTGCAGGATCTTGCAAAGAATGACTGACCCGGTTTTGGATTAACCCGTGCCAGTTAGACCCCCAACAGAGCCAAGGCTGCATTGACCCAGGTTTGCGTGCAGGATCCCTGCAGGATGCTGCAGGATTTTGCAAAGCCCGATTGGCCTGGGTTTGGATTGACCCGGGTCAGTAGAACTCCGAAAAAGCTTGCGCAGATTTGCGAACATTTATGTTTTTGTTTCAGTTGTTGTTTCCCCTTCCGTTCTCGACTTTGCCATTCGGTCGTGGTCGAAAGCAGGTCGAATATGGCACAATCCAGATCCGTCCTGCTGAATGCTGCTCAACAGTCCGACCAAACCTGGTTTATTCCTGAATTTAATCCAAGTGAGTGGCCTAAGTCGGGCTTCGCATTCCTTAAGCATTATGTTGATATTGATTTGTTTTTCCTCATGCGTGTCAGCGGTTGCTCATTGGGCAGCCATCCCCCCACCTCTGGGTAATGGTAACCATCGTATGTTGGGATGGGGGGGGGGGCACTCCGCAAACTGGTGCTCGCGCGCACGCTATGGCGATCGCAGAACACTCCCGCCCAGACGTGCCCCACCCCGCCCAAGCCTTACTGGTACCGGGGGCCCCAGCCCCCCCCCCCAAGGGCAACGAACGTGATGCAGAAGACAACAACAAACAATCTCCAGGGCAACGGTGGCCCTCCCTGGCGTGTTCGTCCTCCTGGTGCCTCCTGCCCCGAGAATTGATCAAACGAGACCGGACGAACATGACATGGCTTTGCCTCTGGATTCGGGCCTCCCCAGAGCTACCGAAGAGCAGCGGTCAGGCACCCATGCACAAGAAGACGACCCACACACAATCTTCCTGGGCCTCCTGCAGGCTCGTCGTGGCCAGGGCTGCATGCGCCCTGGCGCACGGGCCGGGTAGGATCGGGGAGGGGTCTGGGCTCCTCCCTCCCGGTAACGGCTGCTGCCGCGAAGAAGAGGCAGCAGCAACCGCAATACCTGGCGAAGGCCTTACGGCCGCCGACCCTGAAGGGGGACGACGGCGACGACGACGACGACGACGGCGCTGACGTGGGTCAGAGTCCTCAGGGAGTCTGTTTGGGGTCTCTTGAGCGCTCTCGGAGGCCTCTGGGGGGCAGTTTTGGGGTCCCCCTGGGAGCATCTTGGAGACCTCTTAAACCTTTGGAGCCTCTTGGGAGCTTCTCGGGGCTTCCTGGAGGTCTCTTGGGGGGCCTCTTGGAGCCTCCTGGGGGCCTCGTGGGGGCCTCCTGGGAGCCTCTCGGGGCCGAGGGCTCGAAATGTCCGTTTGAATCCCCTGTCTGGGCACCCTTCTGGAGCCTTCTTGGGTGCCTCTTGGGCTGCTTTGCAGGCGTCTTGGGCCGTCTTCGGGTCCTCTTTGGGCCGTTTCGGGACCCTTCTGGAGGCCTCTCGAGGCGATCGTTGGAGCCTCTTAGGCCGTTTTGGAGCGTCGGGAATATGAGACGTCGAGAACGCCCAAATCCCTGAACAACTTTAGGGAAATCAGTGAATTTTGCCTGTTGGGGCTTTCTTTGGGAGTGCTCTTCGAGGCCTCTTGGGGTGTCTTCTAGCCCTCTTGGGCCGTCTGGAGGCCGTAAAGAGGTCTTGAACCGATTGTTCGGCGATTCGGGGTCCTCTTGGACCGTCTTTGGGACCTGTTGGGGCACTGTTGGCTCGCTTTGGAACTTTTTTGGGCCCCGCCCCCACCGCAAAGAGGGAGGTGGTATTCTGACCCAGGACCCCCCGGGGACCCCTTCCCCGGGACCACCCCTCGGGAGCCCCCGGAAGGGATCAAAGGGAAGGGGCTTCCCTTCGACTCAGTTACGACGTTGCTCAATTTCGTTTTGGTTGGCGCGCCTGAGGAGGAGGGCCCAAGAAAAGGGGAGAGCGGCGATGGGCCCAGGAAAAGAGAGGGAGCGGCGACGACGACGACAACGACGAAGTCGAGTCAAACGGAACAGCCTCTTCCACACGCCGAGCCGCGAATAAGAAATAACAGCAAACTCGATATTTAGGGAGGCCTCCCAGGAGTGGCCTCCTGACACACGGCGGCGGCCACCGCCCGCGGCGCTGGCAAGGTTTATATCCACACACACCCCTGCGCCTAGGACTTCCCAGGAAGGGGCGCCCAAAGGCCGAGGCGCAGTGGATATGGACAAACATCTGGCCTACGGGGGCTCGGTTTTTTGTCCATAGCCACTCCGCCTCACTGCGCCTCCGTTTTCTGCGAAGGGGGCCCGGAATTCCAAGAGGTGGACACAAATCATGGCCGTACGTGAGGTCGTCTTCGCCGACATTGGCGCGTAAGTTGCCCGCGTAAGGTCGCGCGCACGCCCTCGTCTTCAATGCAGCGCGCCGCGCTGGCGACCCGCGTAAGCTGCGGCGCAAGGTCGCCGTGCCGTCTCGCATGAGACCCGTTTCTGATCGTCGCTCGAGTCCCGGCCTCAGGTGGGGCCTTGCCTTTGAGGACAGAAGGAGTTGTCATCTCCTCCGCGGCGGAAGGCCGCCTCCGCTGGCGGCAGCTGGGCGGAAGGCCGGCCGACGACGGCGGCCGTAAGAGCTGCGCTCCCCAGAGCTGAACACGCTTTTGGGTTCGGGCTTCCCGAATCCGCCACGTGGTGCCCACGACTCAGTCTCGTTTAATCAATCCCCATCCCCATTCCCACCCCCTTCGAGACACCCACCACATGACCACCCAGTTGGGGATACACCCCTTGAAACCCAAAGGGAACGGCCTATATCCCCATCTAGGGGGGTGCATCGGCAGTGGGGCCCAGGCCACGCCGCTGGGGATGTGGATTGGTTAAACGATACTCAACGACCACGGTGGGCGAGCGAGCGAGCGGGTGACGGACACGCCGCACCTCGCCCAGGGCGTCCCGTCGGCCGCGGCGGTGGTGGGCAGGAGGCAGCCGCCGGCGCAGGCGCCGCCCCGCCTCCGAGCGGGGGGGCGGCAGGGCGTCGGCGTCGTCGGCGCAGTCGTTGTCCTCGTCGTCCTCGTCGGGCGTTCCTCCTCCTCATCATCATCAGCATCAGCATCAGCATCAGCATCATTATCATCATCATCATCATCATCATCATCATGATGATGATCATCATCATCAGCATCAGCATCAGCGTCATCGTCATCATCATTATCATCATCATCAACATCATCATCAGCATCATCATCATCAGCATCATCATCGCCCCCTCGTCCTTCTTCTTCTTCTCCTCCTCCTTCTCCTCCTCCCGTCGCTCGTCGTCAGCGTCGATCCTGAGCCCCATGGCGTCGCAAGTGTTGCGCAGCGAGCGGTTACGCCTTGCTTTGGGCAGCGGGGCCCTCAGGGATCGATCTGGCTCGGAGAAAGTTGAAGACAGACGGGGTCCAGGGTTTCTGTCGAGTTTGTCATATACAGTGTTGCATTTGATTTATCGATGTCCGATCTCAGGGGATCGATGGTTTTGCCTCGTCGTCGTCTTGATCGTTGGTGTCGTAGTCACATTCCCGCGCACGCGGGAGAGCTCGCAAAAAGCTGGAATGCGCAGAATGGCGACAACAGAAGTCGCAAGGCACCAATCGAATCGGTTCGAGGAGGGCGAGGGGGGAGGAGGGATGTGGGAGGAGAAGGGGGCAGTGGAGAAGGAGGTAGGAGAATGAGGATGCACGGAACCGACCGGGTGTCCACGCAAGCAGGGACAAACCTTGACAGTTGGGCGAGTGCCGAAATCGATTAGGCACGGAAGTGGAGGGAGGACGAGGAGGAGAGGGGAGGAGGAGGCTCCTCTTTCCTCCCCTTCTCTTCCTGTCTCTGATCCTTCGCAGCGAGGATTTGTGGCGATTCATGTACGCCTCGTGGCTCCGACCAGCCGAGTTGGAGTATGAACGAGGAGGAGGAGGAGGCGGAGAAGGAACGGGTGCCTCGGGGTTTTGAAGGTCCTCTTTGGGTTTCGTGGCCTCAGACCCCCCAACGAGCTGTATTTGGGGCCCTTGCTTGGACCTCTTTTCAAACCGAAGGCCCTACCCAGTGTTATTCAGACTGTGCAAACGGGACCTGCTGACGGTATCAGCGCGAAGCGACAATATGCAGGTCAGATCACCCAAGCGAGACATTATTGTGGGCCCAACCTTGGCGCGTGAAAGATTCGTGCGCCAAGAGAACTTCTATGCTGATGTTTCTGCCACAGAAGGGGCTGGATAGTACCTTGATGTGTCTCCTGACGAGCACGAAGCTTTGAATCATCATATCAAACTCTCGCGGGCGGTCTTGCTTGCGGGTGCAGAGCTTTTGTCACTTTGGCCGAAACTAGAGTTCAGAGACATGCAGCGTTTCCCGCTGCTATCAGTCCTTGCGGCTCCTGTTTCAGAGCTCGTCCACGACTTGTCCCAACAAGGCTCGTGCTGGCGTTGTCGCGTGTGCCTCCGAGTGTCGAGGGCGTTGTCCAAGCATTTTGGAGGACAGTGCCCTGGGCAGTCTCGTTTGGACCAGGGACAGTTGGAGAGACTGGGCCACTGTGTCATTGCCTTCCCTCGCAGTGACGGTGGCCACCTGTTCTTGTGCATGATGTCGTGCAAGTTCTATAGCAGTGGTGGTCAAGTCCTGGTCCTAGGCCGCAAATGCGGTCCTCCGGCGGTGACGAGTGTGAAGAACATGCGCCGTCTCCGCAAAGGCCAGCACCCTGGTAAGAAGGGTGTGCCTGTTGACATTGATAATTTCATCACACTGTTATAGTTTACAAGTAATTTCTACCTGCCCATCCATTGCGCTTCTGGCTGACGCAGACAGGCCACGTACATTTCAGGGGCATGTGCGTTGCTGACACCAAAAAAAGAGTCGGAGGAGGAGGATGACGAGGAGGAGTTGGAGGAGGAGGAGGAGGAGGAAGAGGAGGAGGAGGAGGAGGAAAGGGATGACAGCCACCCCTTCCTGGGTTGGACTTACGCGGTGTGGCCTCCACGGAACTTCCGCCTGAGTCTTTGGCCGAGGAAGGGGGGGGGCGCCAGTTTGCCAGCGTCTTGCAAACATCGGGGCGGGGTCTTCGCTATACCTCCGACCCCCCGGGGGGATGGTTTCCGGCCCCACGATCGTCCAGAATGGGCTCGGGATGGGAAACAGCGGAATCTCGACAAAATGAGCAGGCGGCGCGCTTGGGGATTAGTCGGGGGACCAGGGCGACTATTGGTCCTTCCTCTTCTTCCGCCTCGTTTTCGTTGTCCCTTGGGGGACTTCAGACATCCAACATGGACCAACAATGCCCAGTAATGTGGAATCTGGATATTTCTCCTGTTCCGCCTTCGCTTCCTCCACCCCTCCAACTCACTCTTACCCCCCAGGGGTAACCTCTCACAGCTCAAATGACTGAGTGTACGTATGGGTTTCTGGTGAGGGGCCTGGGACGGAAAAGGGCGCGTTGCAACATCATTGGTGCATCAACGACGTTGCAAGATACACCCCTTTTCCCGCACCCCCGCCTCAAAAGTCACCATAAGCCTGCACGTTCGATAAACTTAGCGTCCCTTCGAAAGACGAGGTGCCATTCGGGCGATTGCCCCGTTGCGAGAAGAACCCGGTAGCTGGCTTCGAGCAAGTATTGTCAAGCGAGAGTCACATTTTGAGCAGGAGCCACACCTCAGCATGTGCATATGTTTCGCAGTTTTATGTTCTCGTTTGTTAGATGTGCGGATGTCTCGGGCGAAAGTCCCATGGTGAAGAGGAAACGCCATCCATGCTTATAGTCGTTGCAACTTGTTGTGGCGCATCTTGTGGGCGAGGCAGCGAGGACGCAATTTCCAACAGAAATGGCCCTCCACTGCGGTAGCGGTTGCAAATTCTTGGACGATCCTTCTTGAAGAGGGCCCGCCGAGGTCAGCGGAGGAGGGGCAGGAGGGGTGAGGAGGGGGGAGGCGAGACAAGGAGGAGGAGGAGGAGGCAGGGAGGGAGGCGAAACATTGAGGAGGCAGGGAGACGTGAGCCCGCGACCTCCTACTAAGGCGTTGTGGGGGGATTTTGAGAGACCTCCCGAAGGCTACCCGCACGGGGGCGACGAGACTCGCGCTTCGCGCGTCGTGGCCGGGGCTGACGAGTTCCTCTCCTCCCTCCCCCCGACGTCGTCGTCGTTCCCGTCGTCGTCGTCTTCGTCCGTCGTCGTCGTTGTCGTCGTCGTCGTCGTCGTCGTCGTCCGTCGTCCCTCGTTCTTCGTCCGTCGTCCTCCGTCCCTCGTTCCTCGTCGTCGTCTTCGTCGTTGTCGTCGCTGTCGTTGTCGTTGTCGTTTTCCCCATCGTCCGTCGCCAGTCGTCCCTCGTCGTAGTCGTCGTCGTCGTCGTCGTCGTCTGTGGTCCCTCGTCGTCGTCGCCGTCGGCCGTCGGCCGTCGGCCGTCGGCCGCGCGTGCGCGTGAATATCCGCGCGGCACAAAGCGCGTGAATAACTATCCGCGCGGCACGAAGCGCCCCAGCAGGCCCCCAGGAGGCGCCGCGAGGCGCCCGAGAAGCCCCCAAGGTCGGTCCCTCCCGCCCTGCACGTTGCCCCGCGCCCGCCGCCCCGGTCGTGTCCGGACGCTTCCCGGGCCAACGCCACGGGCGGCCCCCTCCCGCCCCAGGCTTTGCCCCACGCCGGCTGTGCCGACGTCCAGGGCGCCCCCTCTCGCCCCAGACAGTTCCCTGCGCCTGCTGGGCAAACGTCTGGGGCGCCCTCTCCCTCCCGAGGCCTCCAAGAGGCCCACGAGAGCGCCAGGAGCACTTCCAAGACAACCCCCCAGAGAGTGCAGCATCAATGAGTTTCTTTGAGCTTTGGGATGTTTTTGTTCGTCGTCGTCGCCAAAAGGTTCGGAGTGCTCGCGTAGCGCGAAGCGCTTATTTGCATGACACTAGTGGGCGGAGTAGGGGGCGAAGAGGTGAGGTCGACGACGTGGACGAGGACTGGGAGGGGGAGGTGGCGCTATTCGTGGTCCGATGTGAGTCTGACTGCATGTGGGCAGGAGGCTGAGGTGGACGAGGGTGAGGACGGAGACGAGGGTCCAGACATCCGACCCAAGGCCACGGATGCCTCGACCCCGTGCCTCTGGGGGCAGTTTCTCTTCCCAGACCCACTTCTGATGGCTCCCATGGGCGCAACGACGGACCAACAGAAATGAAACGCGTTGGGTTTGAACATCATCTCTCCGTTATCTGGGGAAGGCGGGGGCGGTGTTCAAGGTCCGGTGGATTTGACGGTGCGCGGGCACGGATTTCGAGGTCTGGTGGGTCCGATTGCTGGACCAGTAGTTCTGAGGGTGTCTGCGCAGGAGGACGAGGGGCATCAGGTGAAGGAGTAGGAGGTGGAGAGGGAGAAGCACGAGGGGGCGGTGGCCGCGGCACGGCGGCTCCCGAGGCCAAGTCACCAGCGTCGTTCGGCGTCAAGTTCAACTTCGAGACGAGCATGAAGTTTGGCTCGTAAGATGAGCCGTAAGGGTGGAGGAGAAGAGGTCCTCCTCTTCGGGAGGAGGAGGAGGAGGAGGAGGAGGAGGATGGAGGAAGAGGCCCTCCTGAGGTCCACCTCGTCCTCCTTCCTCGGGAGGAGGTGTTCGAGGATCGAGGGTCAAGATTTCGTATGCTCCTTTCCCTTTCGGGGCCTCTAGGAAGGTTCTCGTCCTCACGGCTGGACGAGCCTCAAAATTCTGGCCAGAGCGCGTTCCCAGGGTTAGGCGTTGCAGGGGGGGGGGGCAGAGGAGGAGGAGGAGGAGGAGGAGGAGGAGGAGGAGGAGGAGGAGGAGGAGGAGGAGGAGGAGGGATGGGTGGTGGGAGGAAAGGGAAGGATGGAGGGAGGGAGGGTGGATGAGGAAAGAGGGAGAGATGGAGGGAGAGAGGGAAGGAGGGAGGAGGGAGTATGAAGAGGAGGAGGAGGAGGAGGTGGAGGAGGAAAAGGAGGGATGGAGGCAAGGAAGAGGTGGGGGAGGATGGTCTACGGGACGCAGACCCAGTCTGACAAAGTCTGACCGCTCCGCGTATCCCCACCAGTGTGTTTGCAGTTGCCGCCCTGCAGTGGTGGGATGTACCTCCACGTGGATTGCTCATGAGTGGCCTAGGCTTCTTGTTCAACCACCTAAGGTTGCCACTGTTGGCGTGCGACACAGGTACGCTGGGCTGCTTGCTCAGCCCCACGCTATGCCGTGCTTTGCCCGGGTGGCTCGTTTACCTCCTGGCACTTGGCGCGACAAGGTACAATTCGTTTGCCTTCCTGGTGGTCTCGCCCCTGGAATGGTTGCACTTCAGCCGCCTGGCACACCTGGCACTTCTTGAAGATCTGCCTTCAGTCCCCGGCTTCGCTCCCCGGCGTCCCTCGGCGGCAGTTTCGGCGTCCAGGAGTTCGCGCGCTTAGGTAATTAGGTTTGGCTCGTAGCCCGGGGTGACTTCGGACGCCGCCTGCGATCCCCCTGGCGGCCGCGACGGAAACAGTATCCCCACCAGCCCATCCAGAAGCAGATCGCCAGGCGAGTTGCCTTGATCAGGGAAGTGTAGGCATGTAACGTAACAGCCGCCTTGGAAGCGATTTCTCGGCGGTCTCTTGTAGCCATGTTGCGGCTATATTCGGGTACTCGCGGAGGTTCTTGGGGTCCTCTTGAGGCCCTAATGGGCCTCAGGGGGCCTTCTTGGGTCTCTGTTGGGGCTGTCCTGGGGGGTCTGCGAGGTCTCTTGGGGCCGTGTCGTGCCCCATGGTTAAACAAGAAAAAAGGGGGGGGCATGAATTCAAATCCCCCCCTCGAAGACACAACGGCGCCGTGAATCCCTTTTTGCGGTGCTTTTGGGCGTTCATTGGCCCTCTTGGGCCCTCATGGGCCCTTCTTGGAACTGCCTGAGGCCTTGTTGGGGCCATGCCGCGGTCCCAAAACCCAATCGGAAGCAACACGGCGAGAACGCAATACGACACATTTGGTTTCTTAGTTTTGGGTTGTATTTTGGCTTCGTGGGGAAGTCTTCCGAGGGCTCGCAGAGCACCCAAAACCAAGTTTCAGGCCGTCTTGGGGTTTCGTGGATGTGTATCGGAGGCTATATTGGCCCATCTTGAGCTACATGGAGCAACATTGATGCCACGTTGCATTCTCAGAGGTCCTCATGGAGCCATCTAGGGCCCTTTTGGGTGCTCTACCCCTTCGCGGGGCGCCCCTCCCAGGCCCAGTGGGTGGGGGTATGGGGGAGGGGTCAAGACACCCTCTCCCCATGCAAGGCGTCCAGTTCACTCCCACCCGCCCTCCCAACACATAGCCCGAGCCTGAGCATGTTCAGCGGTCGTCTTTGGATTGGCAGCTGCTGCGGTCCAGAACTGACCCCATGTGCGCGACGCGTGCCAAGAGCGAGGTGCGCCACGCGTGCCAGGGGCGCCACGTGCGCCAGGCACCCCTAGGGCCCGAGCGTGCCAGGCACGCCTGGTGCGCCAGACGCGCCACGTGCTCCGCGTGCGCCAGGTGCGCCGCACACTCCAGCCGCGCCAGGTGCGCGAGGTTCGTGGCACGTGCAGAGTGTGTCAGGTGCGCCTGCGCACGTGACAGCACACTTCGGGAAACATGTCGGCCCCCACCATCCTTGTCGAAACCCACTGCCCATTAATGTGTGTGGCGGGCCTGCGCACAGCTGGCCACGCGCCACCATCCCCGCCGTCCCTGTCAAAAACCACTTGACAGTCATCGCGGGGTGGCCGCGCACGCTCCATATTTAGCCGCGAGGTATAGTTTGTATTGTTTGTTGTCAGGGATGGTATCCCCGCGCACAAGGGGGAATATGCAGACACCCTGTCCGTCCCTGTCAAAAACAATACAGAATGCTCGCGGGCCTCACGGACATGACCCACGACTTTTTCCCACTGTGTTTTTTTGTATTGACAGGGATGGTGGGCGGGGGGCGCATCTGGTTGGCTGCGCATGCTTTTAATGTAGAGGCAGAGTGCGGTTCGTATGGTTTTTGCAGGGGTGGAGGAGGGCGGGCCCGCATGGAGTCGGCATGGTGCCGGGTTGGCCGCCGGTCAGGTGGGGGAGGGGGTGTCTATCAATAGGGAACAGTGATCAAGGTACCCCGTAGATTGCAAACCGTCTGGCCTATTCCCACCTGCCCTCCCAACACATACGTAAAACCCGAACCTGAGCACGTTCAGCCGTAGTCTTTAGATGGGCAGCTACTGGAAACCAAAACCGACCCCATGTGCGCGACGCTGGGGCGAGGTGCGCCACGCGTGCCAGGCGCGCCACGCGCGCCAGGCACCCCTGGGGCCCGATCGCGCCAGGCGCGCCTGGTGCGCCAGACGCGCCACGTGCCCCGCGTGCGCCAGGCGTGCCGCACACTCCAGCCGCGCCAGGTGCGCGAGGTTCGTGGCACGTGCAGAGTGTGTCAGGTGCGCCTGCGCACGTGACAGCACACATCGGGAAACATGTCGGCCCCCACCATCCTTGTCGAAACCCACTGCCCATCATTGTGGCTGGTAGGCCTGCGCACAGCAGACCATACGCCGCCACTCCCGCCGTCCCTGTCAAAAACCGCTTGACAAGGATCGTGGGGTAGCCGCGCACGATCCAGATTTAGCCGCGAGGTGTAGTTTGTATTGTTTTGTTTTGAGGGATGGTAGCCGTGCGCACAGGAAGGAATATTCTGACACCCCCGCCGTCCCTGTCCCCCAAAAAAATACAGAGTGCTCACAGGCTGCACGAACATGACTCCAGACTTTGCCCCGAAGTGTATTTTGAATTGCTATTTGACCAGGATGGGGGGGGGCGTCGGGTTGGCCGCGTATGCTCCAAATGTGGAGACAGAAGGCGTTTTGCATTGTTTTCTGATCGGGATGGTGAGGGTGTGTGAGCATGGCTCTTGGTTTGCTGCCGGTCGCCTGGGGCAGGGGTTGTAGATATAACAGGAAGCAGTGATAAACTTTTCCTCCGAGCAGGGGAAGGAGAAAGCACTGGCAGAGAGACGATACAACTTTTCAAACTACCTACGCTATGAGCGCTGATGGGACTACAAGAAAATATCGCCCCTTTTCTCGCAGACGCACAGGACGAAAAGGAACGCGAGGCGCCCGAGCTGGAGGAACGACTTCACACGACTATTGCATGACAGGGAGGGAGGGAGTAAGGAGGGAGGGAAGGAGGGAGGAGGGAGGGGAGGGAGGGAGGGACTGGGGATGGAGGGAGGCAATCAGAAAGGGAAGGGACGCAGGGAGGGAGGGAGGGGCAGGGCCGGGAGGGAGGAATGAGGGAGATGAGAGGGAGGGAGGGAGGGGAGGGGAGGGAGGGAGGGGAGGGGAGGGAGGAGGCGCGAGGCAGGCGGCGCGCAGCGCGCAGCGCTCGCGCATCGATTTCGATGGCACGTGCCAGGGCGGCCTGGGCCTCGGCGGCGCACGTCTGGGGATCGGCCTCCTACCCCCCCCCTTCCGCCGCCCCCTCCCCATGCCTCTGGCGGATTGACCCTCTCAATCTCGGATGGGTGCGGTCGAAATCAGTACGGAAGGGTGGTAAGGACGCAAGGCCCTTGGAGGCCGAAATTGGGATTTTTGAGGCGGCCGGCGACTAGTGCAAACGGCAAAGGACGGCCGCAGAGGCAAGGACATGAGGGTACCTTAGATGAAGACGCGCGTCTTTATCAGGCGCGGTGACTGTACAAGCACAGCGCAGGGTAAGGATATGTGTCAGTTTCCTAGAGTGCCCTTGCCCCTTCGGCCCGTCCTTGGCGACTTCTGCTGGCCAGCCCCGTTCAAAAACACTTAAAACTGGCCTTCAAGGCCTGTGCAAACCTGTTGAAAAATAATGACCCCCCCTTCCCCTCCCCCCGGATCCCGACTGATTTTAATCCGCACCCAGAAAAATATGTGCTGAATTTTCCCCTTTGGAAAATATGCATGCCACGGGGATCGAACGATGCGATTGAAAAATGCACACATGTGTGAAACATTTGTAGATCTGGGATTCAGTGAGCCAACATAAGACCACCCGTTGTTTTTTGTGGCCTGCGGAGCTGAATGGCCTTATGTTGGCTCCCAGAACCCAAAACATGCAATTGGTTTCATGTGCTTGTTCCCTCACGATTTCGGGGGTGACACGTGTCGCCCTTTTTTTGAATACGAATGACCTTTATGATGACTCCAGAGTCCCGAGCCCAAATGTGCAATTTGTGTTTCTGAGACGGTTTCGGGGGAGCCACCTGCCACACTTCAGTTTTTGTTGTAAAGCTTAATGGCCGTATGTTGGCTCCCCAAGTCTCAAATTCACATGTGGTTTATTATCACGCGGTTTTGGGGGTGGCGCGTACCACCCGTTGTTTTCACGACGCCAAGAGGGGTTGCGCAGGATTCCGCCCCTGCGCCTGGAGCGCCAAGGCGGTCGCTGGGACGTCGACGGCGGTCCGGTTTGCTTCGCGTTCTTTTTGTTTTTTGGTTGCTCACTTCAGTGCTGGGAAAACCAAGCATTTGTTTTACTGTCCCTCCAGTTTTTTGTATAATATATATACATATACATATACATATATGTATATACATATATGTATATACATATATATATATATATATATATATATATATATATATATTAGTGGCCTTCGGCCAGTGCCGCCGATCCGGGTCGCTCGGATACACATATTACGCGGACACCTCACGCACGCACACGACCAAATGCACATACGGCAGACACACATACAGAGACACACTAGGCGCACGCCAGACACTAGCACGCACAGACATTCGCAGACACGCACCACACACAGACACTCGCACAGGAGCCTGTCAGGGCGTCGAGGGGGCTTCTTGGGGGCTTTTGGGGGCCCTCTTGGGGGCTCTTGGGGCCTCCTGGGGGCCTCGTGGGCTGGAAGGCTAGATTTTTTCCGCTTTTCGTCCCTCTTTTGGGTCCTCTTGGGGCCGTCTTGGGGGCCTCTTGGGCCGTCTTGGGTAGCTTTTGGGCCGCCTTGGGGCCCTCTTGGGCCGTCTTGGGACTGTCTGGGGGCCTCCTGGGCCGTCTTCGAGCGGTCTTGGGGGCCTCTTGGGCCGTCTTGGAGCGTCGGAAAGCCGAAAAAAGCGACAACCCCAAAAACATGAAAAAAAACCAATGGAAATCAACGATTTTTGCCTCTGGGGGCCCTCGTGGGAGGCCTCTTGGAGGCCTCTTCAGACGTCTTGGAAGGCTCTTGGGCCGTCTTGGGGCCATCTTGGGCGTGTTCGGGCGATCTTTCGGGGTCTCGGGACTTTCTTAGACCGTCCTAGAGACTTTTGCGGCCGCGGCCACCCTTTTAGCGCATCCTCGAGATTAGAGCCTTCTGTAAAAGCAGCCCCCCCGCATCCGCCGGAAACTCGCACCCCCCCCCCCCATCCCCCCTTCCCCGGCAGAGCCACCCCGGCAACCCCCCCAGAGGCTGAGGCTCAGCCTCGAGGGTGTAGCTGAGACTCCTGGAAACTCACACGCCGGATCGGCGGATATATATATATATATATATATATATACAAACCGCGTTTAGACATTACCTGTTCATTTTGAACAGGACGCGCTGTTGGCGTCACCGCGGGCGTTGCCCATGCGAAACAGAAGTCCTCCTGCCGAGCACCCGCCTTTGTCGGTTTTTGCGCAGACTTTAAGCGCCAGCCTGGGGAGGGCCAGCTTCTCTGCGATGAGCAACCGAAGGGACGTCATGGACGGTGGCGGGCCCGAGGAGATGTCCACCCCGAGGATGTGTTGCGTCTTGGTACCCCTCGGGGTCAAGGGCAGAAACGAGCGGGCTTGTGGCGGCCCCGAGAAGCTAAGGGGCGCCTCGACCCTGACTGCCAGCGGACGCCGAGCGCCCCTCCGCAGCGTCGCTGGCGAGGCCCAGGACGGCCAGCGTCCGCGCCTCCTCGCGGGGGAACAACACCACATGCCAGCGGCTCGCGTCAGAGCCATCGGAGCTGCATGGCAGCATATCCTCGGATGGGGAGCGGGAGAAGGGAAGGCCCCGCCGCGCAGGAGTCGGGAAAAAGGGAGTGCCTGTGCCTGGCTTGAGCGGCTTGAGCCAGAGCGGCTTGACGGTAAGGCTTCGGGCTGCGTGCAGGCAGGCTTTTGGGTAGTCCCAGCTGGCCTCAATCAGCCACCCGAGTAGTCCGAGTTGTTCTCAACAGGCTTGAGGCCATCTGGGAGAACTCGGGGGCTTTATGAGGCCATCCGGGGCTGCCTTGGATTCTGCCTGTGAGGAACCCGAAATTTTGCCGTGCATCTGTCTCCCCTCAAATTTGAACATTTGAACGTTGGAATGGGTACAGACAAAAATTGTACGATGCCCAACAGCAAGCCCTCTCCTTGAGCCAAACTAGGAAGACAAAGCTGCGCCAACTGCTGATCGGAACTTGGAAGGATGAGGCTGATAGCGCGGCGAACGGTGGCGACACCCACGCAGACATTGCCAGGGCCGCTCGCAGCCCAGACCACGCCTCCAGCATTGTTGAATCGGATTTCATTGCGCATGAACTTTGTAAAACTGACACCATCTTCGGCGGCGGAGGCGAAGCTGCGTTTCGAACTTACCAGGAAGCGTGCTAAGGTCAAACACCAGTCGGTAGCGATGCAGTGCCAGTCGGTGTCGCTGCTCACCTGCGCCGACGATGCGTTCTGGTGTGCCTTTTGCATGCCCTGCGTGAGGTGTCACGCCCGCCGACGCCGTTGCTGGCCCAGCCCGGGGTCGTTTTCAGTACCGCGACGGAGGCGGCGCTGGCCTACGAGCTGCTGGACTGGCCGGAAGACTTCGTGCCAGACAGGAGCATTGGGCCGCGTCCCGAGTCAGGTCCACAGCAGTCTCTCCAAGACCGGCCTCACCACGTTCCCCTTCACACTACAAATTCGAGAATCACTACAGGTTTCCCTCGGGCCTGAGTTCACAACACGAGCGCGATTCAGAGAGCTGTACGGATGCGCCAGGGATGTGGTACCAGATCTCATTAAGCCGATCGGCCTCCAGTGGTGCGATCCTTTCGCGCAAGGGTTCCCTGCCGATCTAGCCCCCGACGCAGTTCCATGTGTCTGTGGCGGCGTCGGCTTGGAGGGTGGCTTCGTCGGCCACGTCAGCGTCGCCGAGACAGGCGAGGTCAATTGGGGGGAAGTGTGACAGCACGACCCAAACAACAACGAAATGTGTGTTGCTGCCCCTCCCCCGGCTGCTGCGAGCCCCTCGCCTCCCTCGCTGAGCTCGTGAAGCAACGGGCCGTCCCCCGTGCTGCGGCCGCACATGCAGCAGGAACAACCGCGCCAGCAGCCGCAGCAGCGGCGCCCAGCGCTGCCGCTGGCCTGCGTGAGCGTCGACGACTGTTACCTCGAGGTGCTGCGCCTGGTCTGGCTCCTCGGCTCGGGGCCCAGCGCTTCGGCGAGGAAGTCATGGAGACGGCGCAGAGCCAGGGCCGCTTCACCTCGCAGCAGGGGGCGGCCGCTGGTGATCGGAGCCGCGTCAGGCAGGGCCTGGGCCTGGCGCCGGCCGCGCTCTTCCGAGGACGCTTTGAGGGTGCCTCGACGGCGCCGCCATCGAGCTGCTTTGCATAACAGCGCCCTCTTACGGGCATTTTCGCCGCAACGCCCCTTCTCCTTCTTCTTCTTCTTCTGCGTTTCGGCGCGAGGGCGGTGAGGATCGCTGTGGCTGCCGTCCCGCCCTCTGGGGGGGGCCGACTGCCTGTCGCCGTGGTCCCGGGCTACATGACCCCGTCGTGCCTCGGCGTGGTGGTGCTGAGGATCGCCGCGGTTGCCGTTTAGCCCTCCGACGAGAGCCCGTCTGCTTGTCGCCGCAGTCTTGGACTACATCACCCCGCCATGCTTGACGCTTCATCCACAGCTTTGGCTTCCTCCTGACATTGAGCCTCGTCCTGGGGGCTTGTCTTTGGGCCGCGTCCTGGGGGCTTTCGGGGGCGCCACCTTTCCTAGCACAGGAATTGGCCAACACCTGTCAGTATTTGCTTTTTGTTTCGTATCCTTTCGCTGATGTTCGCGCTGGTCGCTGGCGTTCATTACACCGCGTTGCCCCTTTCTGGTTCCTGTTCGCCCAGACTCCAGGCACCGACTCGACCTTATCTTGTTCTGTTTCGCTCGGAGGCGCGCGCTCTGCTCCGTACCGTTTTGGCCTGGCGTCCCGTCGGCGGCGTTTCGAGCCCCGTGCAGCGCGGTCCCGACTTCAGGGCAGCGCGGGAGTCACCGATGCGAAGGAGGTCAGTGGTGCTTTGGGAAAGGCGAGGCGAGAGGGAAACAACATAGCAACAAAACACAAACACGTGACGTCTGCGACCTGTCCCCCAAGAGTCCAAAGCCGACACGACCACAGGAAGCCAAGTTTTCGGATCTGCAGGTGCGCCCTCTGCCGCAGGCCGCGCAGGCGGAGCCGTCCTGGCATTGCCCTGGGACTACCTTGGGCTGCGCTTTGGGCTATGTTGGGTTATCCGGGGGCTTCTCGGGAACAGCGTTGGGTTATCTCGGGGGCATGTTGGGACCCTGCACGTTGGGGCCAGGCATGTCGAATGCACGCGCTGGGGCCGCCTTGGCGGTTCATGCGATGTTGGTGGGGCATGTTGGGGCCAGCATTTCGGGGTGCCTGGAAGCCACGTTGACAGCATTTTGGACAAAATTGGAACCATTTCGGCACTCTTTCGGGCCATCCTCAAACCAGAATGAAGGTGTCCCACTTGTGTTTCTCACTGCCAGAACGTGTCACGGGTCCTCGTGTTAGGTATAGTTGATTGGGGCGTCTCTGCCAGTCTTGGTGCCGCCTTGAGGCTTTGTTGGGCCGTCTTGGGCTCTGGGAGGTTTTGGGGGGACGCATTTGGTAACCGAGCACGTTCCATTATTCGCAAAGTGCCTACTCGCAGACGTCCGAAAAACACATGCCTCCTTCGATGTAATTTTTCGTAGATCCCCCGCGGCGGATCCAGGCCATTTGCGAGTAGTCACTTTGCAAGTCGTGGAACGCGCTCGCCTATTTGGGGTGTATCTGGAAGCCTCGGTGGCCCTGTTCGCCGGTCATGGTCTCCTCCTGCGAGTCCTGGGGCCGACGTGCAGAGGAAAAGGCAAGTCGCGGACGGAAAACTTATCCGTATCCGCGGCTTCGCGGGCCGGGCACCTGGGCCGCGACCCCGCGGGAATGGGGCGTTTTTGTTCGCGGATGCATCGCGCGGGCTGCATCCGTCCGACCGCGTATCCGCGGGGTCCCGCCACGGAACCCAGACGGCGAGGGCGCGGAGATGGATATGTTCGCCCCTCGTGAGGGATGACTTGCTTTGATTTCCCTTCCACTACCTACCAAAGCGCCCTAACGTAACCCGAAGGCCCAAAGTCGCCTGCAATTCCCGGTGAGGGGCATCATTGTACAGGGCGCGGTGGACAAGACAGGAGACAAACAATGAGGACGAGAGGTGCCAGCAAGGCCAGCAGCCAGGCAGGGGAACTTCACGCCCTGCGGACCCCGGGAATGCCCCTGAAAGCCTCCAGACGCTCCCAGAAGGGTCGTGTTCCAGGAGTGTTCGTCCACGGTCCTCATGCCCTCCCCCGTTTCCCCCCTCCCAAAGTCTGCCTCCTCCCTCCTCCTCCCTCTTCCTCCCTCTTCTTTCCCTCTTCCTCTCTCCTCCCCACCTGGTCTCGCCTGGACAGCTGTTCGCACCGGTGGTCGTTCGTTCCCCCCTCCTGTTCCTCCCTCCTTCCCTCCGCCTTCCCCCTTTCCTCCTCCGCACCCCTTGCCTGCAGTCCCCCGCAAGCTACCCCGTCCTCCTCCTCCTCCTCCTCATCCTCCCCTTCTCCTCCCACACCTCCTCCTCCTGCTCTCCTTCCTCTTCTCCCCTGCTTCGCCCTCCTCCTCCTCCCGCCTCCCCCGAGGGTCCCGCGCACCTCGCCGTGCCCGACGGCCCCCGGCCGCCCTGCGAGCAGACCGGCCCGGGCGGCCGCTGTTTTGAGATTTTCAAGTGGGGCGCCCCGGCCGCGCCAGGCGGGGCGCCACCCAGTCTGCCGCTGCCCTCGGAGGGGGGGCTGGCCGACCCCCACCTCGTCCCGTTGTTCAGGCAGTTGCGAGACGTTCTGGCTTGCCTGACCGCGAAGGGTCTCGAATGGTAACGGCCCCCCCACACCCGCGTTAAGCTCCCGGCTGGCAATTGAACTCGTTCTTCCACTCCACTCCTCGTCCTTACCCTCATCAGCATCATCACCATCATCATCGTCAGCAGCAGCAGCAGCATCATGATCAGCATCAGCATCATCATCATCATCATCAGCATCATCATCATCATCATCAGCATCATCATCATCATCATCATCATCATCAGCATCATCATCATCATCATCATCATCAGTATCATCATCATCAGCATCAGCAGCAGTATCATCATCCTCATCATCATCATCCTCATCATCATCAGCATCATTAGCAGCAGTACCATCATCATCATCAGCATCAGCATCAGCATCATAATCATTGTCATATTCATCTCCATTCCCATCTCCATATTCATCAACATCATCATCACCATCATATTCATCATCATCATCGTCATCATCATCATCATCATCATCATCATCATCATCACCATTACTACTAGCATCAACATCATGATTATCATCATCAGCATAGTCACCATCATGAGCATCACACATTACCAGCACCCTCATCAGCATCAGCATCCCCGACACCTCAACACCGCCATCACCATCACCACCACCATCATTGATCCTCCTCATCATCTCCCCCCCCGATCATCAGTGCCACCAACGCCGCGGAATATGTTTACCCAGAATTGTCGGGTGTCTCAATCCGTCAATACGCTCTCGCAAAACAAATACCCTGTGACGTGTTCAACCCATTGCACGAAATCACAGGAGGAGCTGGTCCAGAATAGTTCAGCCTTTGACAGCGCAGCTATGTGGGAAGCGCGCGCGCGTTGCGCGACTCACAGGACAATAGAGAAGGACGAAGATTGCGCCCCCAGGCGCGAAGATGGGTCAGAAACAGAGTTAGAAAAAGATGGGGGAAGGGCCGACAAATTGTCGCGGGAACAGCAATGAGACGCCGAAAGAGGATGAGGACGACAGTAAAAGAAGCCGGATGAGGAAAGAGAGTGACAGTCATTTCCAAGTGGCACGCTGGACAAGCAGTGCGACCAGCGCCATGTCGCTCCAGCGCTCCAACGGATCAGCTGTCCATAGCTAGTGCACGAATCGAGCGGTGCCGACCTCGCCCACCAGGTCCCCCTTTTCATCTGCGCCGCAGCGTGGGAGCTAAGCGCCCGCAGGCGCTGCGCCAGGTCTTCGGGACCCGCGTGGAAGGGAATCAAGGTGGGTCCAAATCCGCGTAGGACGTCACTCTCGCGGACCCCCAGCAGTCCTGAAAGAGACGACAACTCCCCCCTCCGTTTCCCCCTCCTCCTCCTCTCCCTCCTCTTTCTCTTTCTCCTCCTTTTCTTTCTCTTTCGCCATTCCTCGCGCAATGCTGACATGCCCAAACCGGATAGGTGGAATATTTTACAGGTGCGGAAACCATTTGCGTCGATGGATGTTCCAGGCATCGGGCTGCGCAGGCTTGATACATCTCACCAGGGATGTAAACAATAATGTGCAGGTCCGAAACAGCTCGGCGCCACTTCCAATTCAGGCCGCCCAAACATTGCACCACGTTGTTCCAATGCGCCCTTGGTGTGTGTGGATCCCCGTGTGAGGATCCGAAAGATGAATAAGTTCGAGGGTCCGATGAGCTACACATTCATATTCCTCCTCATCCTCCTCCTTCTCCTCCTCCTTCTCCTTCTCCTCGTCCTCCGCCATTCCTCGCGCAGGTATAGCATGGCCCGAAGCAGATTGGTGGGAGAATGTGCAGTTCCCGCGGACATGTGTGCCATGCTGGCCCCTCATGTTCCTTCCGAAATGGGCACAGTTCCGAAGTTCGCAGCCCAGAGATCTAATCTGAATTGGCGTTTGGTACCGAGTATGCTGACCCCCCAGCAGCCCTCGAATGTGGCGATGGCTTCGCAATTCGCCGCCCCCCTGCGACTGGTGCCCACTATGCTGCCGCAGAAAGTTGCGACATTCACACAGTTCGCAGCCCCCCCCGAAGAAGGCAGGGTCTAATCTGAGTCTGCGCCTGGTACCCATTACGATGCCCCCCCCAGCATCCTTCCAACTGGGCAACAGTTTCGCAGTTCGCTGCCCCCCCAGGGATGGCGAGGCCGAGTCTGAATTTGCACCTTGTGCCTATTATTCTGGCCCACCCGCAGCCCTCGAAAGATGGCGACAGTTTTGCGCAATTCGCAGGTTGCACCCTCAGGGATGGCGAGGTCTAATCTGAGTCCTGCGCTTGGTACCCACAATGCTGTCCCCCAGCAGCTTTCGAAAGTGGCGACGGCTTCTCATTTCGCAGCCCCCCAGGGCTGGCGAGGTCTCATTTGAGTCTGCGTCTGGTAGCCACTATGCTGCCACCCCCAGCGGCCCTCGAAAGTGGCGAGAGCTTAGCAGTTCGCAGCCCCAAAGGATTTGTGAGGCCTAATCTGCCAGCGCTGTTCGAACGTGGCGAGGGTTTTGCTGTTGGCAACCCCACAGGGATGGCGAGTTCTAGCCAGCATTTGCGCCTGGCACCCACTATTCTAGCCCTCCTGGCAACCGTCGAACGTGACGACAGTGCCGCTGGTCGCAGCCCCCCCCCCCCCCCGGAATGCCGAGGTCTAATCAGATCCTACGCTTGGTACCCACCTTGCTGCCCCCCCAGCTGCATTCGAAAGTGACGACGGTGTTCTACTTCGCACCCCCCCAGGGCTGGCGAGGTTTAGTCTGAATATGCGCCTGGTGCCCGTTATGCTTGCCCTCCTGGCAGCCCTGGAAAGTGGCGACAAGTGTTCAGTTCGCAACCCCCGAGAGCTGGCGATGTCCAATCTGCATTTGCGCCTGGTGCCACTCTGCGCTGGACTCCCCGACAGCCTTCGAAAGTGACGACAGTTTCGCAATTCGCAGCTTCCCAGGACTGGCGAGGCCTGATCTGCGTCTGCGCTTGTTACCACTATGGCGATGACAGGCTTCTCAGTTCGCAGCACCCCAGGGATGGCAAGGTCTGCTTTGAGTCTGCGCCTGGTATCCACTGCGCTGCCCCCCCCGCAGCCCTCGAAACTGGCCACAGTTTCTCAGTTCGCAGCCCCCTTGGGATGCGGAACCCTTCCACCAGCCGTCCAATTTGGAAGCAGTTTTGCAGATCGCAGCTCCCCAGGGATGTCGAGGAAGCAGGGTAGCAGGCAAGTGGGAGACAGGGCAGAAGACGGGCAGGAGACAGGGTCCCGGGGTATCAGGCAGGTCAGAGGCTGGAAAAGAAGATGAGGAGGGAGGCGGGAAGGAGGGATAGAAGGTCGCGACCGCGGTTGCAGATCCAAAACGAGAACCCAAAGCAGGAGGGTTGGGAATCCATAGTTTCCCACTGCTGACAGCTGGTACATACCCTTTGCGGTTGCTGGCTCACCCATTAATGTTATGATGTTTGTTTTTGGTTTGTGCAAACTGTTCTGAGAACATGTATGGTTGAGACCGTCTTGTTATAAAAGGGCGGTTGTAAGAACATGGGTTATGTTTTTGAAGCACTCATGTGTTCAGGACGGATGTCGTGGTATGCCTGTAGGAATGCTGGAATGGGCGGTCCCTGCTCCTGCTGTGAGCCTGCAATCCTGGCGTTGCAGTTTTTTGTTGGGCGCAAGACCGACCCGATGGCGGGCCCAGGGGCCCTCACAACTCGAAGCGGCTCGGAAGGTGGCGCAGAGAGGTGGGGTATGGTCAGCGGCGGCAGAGAGGGGAGTGCTGATTTGGGGCGGGTATCATGTCGGGGGCCATGATAGTGCCCCAGATGTCATGGCGCCTCCTCTTATGGCATTCCGTCCCCGCTCACCCCCCCTGGGCCGCGCACGTGCCGCCGTCCATGATTTGCGCCCCCCCTCTTGGACGCCGCCACCTGTCTGGGGCCGCGGCGGTGATCTCTGCCGACGCTTCCATTCTTTGCCACGTCGGACCTCAGGGCCGTCTCGGTTCCGCAGCAGTCACGACCGACAGGTGTTTGGCCAGCCTCGGCCCCCCGTGGCTCTCACGGGGTCCCGTGGCAGTCAGAGAACGGCTGAGGATGAACGTCCAGCCCTGGGTGGAGGGGTCCAGATCTCTCGGGAACCACGCGAACAAGCATCGCGACGTCGACGTTCTGGAGAGACATCGGCGGCCCTCCCGACCGAGGAGAGTGTCTGGTGTTGCTGGAGGCGTCCCCAGGAGTTCCGGGTGCCCCCCAGGGCGCTCCTCACGAGGAGCCCAGATGGCTCCAGGGGTCGGCATGGAGCAGAAATCTGGGGAGGCTTCGAGCCATGAGCACATCTGGCCACCTCCGAGAGGGACGGGGAGATGGAAGGGACGGGGGGGAGGAGGAGGACGACCAGCGATGGAGGAAGAGGAGAGATGAGGAGGACGAGTGGGGATGAGGGAAGGGTAGGGGAGGAAGACGAACAGGGACGTGGGAATAGGAGAGGTTGGAAGGAAGAAGTGGGAGCAGTGCAGAGGAAGGAGGCAGCTGACAAGTGGGGAAGGAGAGGAGGGGAGAGGAGGGCCGCGGACGTCTCACCGGCCCCCCTCCGATCTCACCGTTCCGCAGCCGGCAGAGTCCGCAGCCTCCCCACGACCCGGCGAGACTCTGGGCCACTTGCCCGTTCAAAGGCGCCTCCTCCACTCCGCCCCAGGGGAGAAGCGGGCACCGATGCTGCTGCACTTCCCTCGCTGTCGCCCCTCGCGGCCGGCCGGGAGGCCCTCGCCGGCACGGCCCCGTTCGCCTCGAGTTTCTGGTCAGAGCCCACCGCAGGAGAGGCCCGGGGAGCATTGGCATCGGTACCTTGAGGTGTCTGGGCATGTTCGTTGGGTGGAGGGCAAAGGGTGAAATCTGAAATGCCGGTTCGTTTGATTTTCGCGGCTTGAGTCTGCAAAAGGTGAGTCAGAAGACGGGCTGATCTTCGAGGTGCAAGAGAACATATGAAGTTCACCCTGAGCCCTCCACCCAAGGAACATGGTCAGGGTTGTCCATCTCCGCCCCGAAAGAAAAGAGTGCGCCTGGCAGTGTACGGCCTCTCTCCGCTGCCCGACGCGGGGGGCCGTCAGAGTGAGCGGCTCGCGAGGCATCGTGAGCGCTGAGCTGGCCGTCGGGCCTCTGTGCCATCCGGACCACGGTTGTCGGCGTCGGTTGCATGATCTTCCCCCATTGCTGGAACGGAGCCCGCCCAGCTCCGACAACTCGCGCCCATACCTATAGCGCCGTCATTGCCTTGCGGTTCCCCCACCGTCGTCCGTATAGGTTTGGACTTGTGCTCTTCTCCTTTCATCATGCCAGAGCCGCTCCCGCAGAATTGGCTCCAGACCTCTCCAGGGGGTCCACGACGAGAACAACAGAACATACACGGCGTCGCAGGTCCAGCTCTCCCTCGGGCCCTCCTCCCGCCGAAGAGCCAGAACCGGCAGGCATGGACCCCCGGAGGCCCGCGCGGCATTCCCGGGTCTGCGCCGACTCCAGCCTCCCCCGCCTCCCTGGAGGCGCCGCCAGGGGGCGGGGTGGGCACCGCCGACCTAAGAAGTGCGCGCGGACGCTCGAAAGTGTACGGTTAAGGCGGGCCTTTCCTCCACACGCGGAGTATTTCTTCAGCAGGTGAAAAATATATGGGACGTTTTTGTCATTACTTTGTAGCATTGTTGGGGTATTTCTGTTGTTTTTTCCCAACGTCCCCCTGCAAGGAGACAAGCCCGACTTGAGTGTATGGCTATGGCTATGTCGCTGCCTGCGGTGCCGTCGTCGCTCCCTCTCCGACGGGGTTTGCGCGCGCGGCCGGACCTCCTCGGATGCCCTTAGCTACGCCGGACCTCTTTGGTGCCGCTCGAGGGTCTGCCTTCAAGCGGGCCTGTCCCTCTATAGGAGGAAAGTTCAAAAATAGCAAAAACAATTTACGATGTTTGACAATGCTTGAACATGTTTTAGAGTAGTTCTGGATTCTTTTAAACTTTTCGCCAAAAATTACCCTGTAGGGGGACAGACCCGACCTATATCTACCTGGTCTGAGAGCTCTCTGGCTTGGCAGCGGCAGCTTCCTCCCGTCTTGCGAAGAAGAAGCAGATGCATACGCATAAACCGTTTGCGTTCTTCGCGGATATTTTGGACGTGCGTTGGAGCCCCTCCAGTGGCACCTCCAGCGCCGCCTTGGGCGCGCTCCGCGCGCCAGGGAGGGGGTCTCAGCGAAGTTCCAAGGGATCCGCGCGGACCCCCGAGATGTTGTGTGACTGCCGTTGTTTCCTCTTCTATACATCAGACCTCTCTGGCCGTTCCGCTGCAGCGTCCTCCCGTCTTTCCCCGTCCTTGGATCAGCCGCTGGGACGCGTCCCGCCTCCAGTCGACCGCTCGCTGAACCAGCTCGCCGATGCTCAAACAGTTCGGACCGCGAGCGACGCGCACATCCGTATCTCCGCGCCTCCGCGGTTTGCATTCCGGGGCGCGATCCCGCGGATACAGTGGGGGCGCGCATCAAGAAACCAGTTGTTTTTCGTCAGGGTACCCTGGGTTTCTTCGCTCCGCGCGCTGCGCGGAGACTCCCTGCGGCCGTCCAAGAAGCTGCTGCGTTCAGGGTGCTCCGGGTTTGCCCTCAGGTGCACCTTGCGTGCGGGTTTTCAGGGTTTCGTTTCTTGCGAGGGTTTCTTGCGGCCGCGCCCGCACTGTACACGGTCGCACGGGTACGTTTCGCGCGGGGCAGCCGCGAACAAGAGGCCCCGTTATTATCCGCGGGGGATCGCGGCCCGGGGGCTCAGCCCGCGAGGCCGCGGATGCGGATATGTTTTTGCTCGCCCTTGATCGGACACGCCGCTTCTGCTCTTTTCCAGTTTGTCTCGAGTTAGACTCAAGGTCGACTCAAGGTCGACTCAAGTTCGACTCAGGTTCGACTCAGGTTCGACTCAAATTGACGGACGTTCGACGTATGAGCATTCAATAGCACCCCCGCTCGACGGGGTCGATCTTCTAGCGGCCCTCGTCGCCCCGCCCTCCGCCCTCCTGCCCGTCACAGACAGGCGGGCGGACGAGGCGACGATGGAGGAGCAGGAGGAGTTGGAGGTGGAGGCGGCAGAGGCGGAGGCGGAGGCGGAGGCGGAGCAGGAGGAGGAGGAGGATGAGGAGGACGAGGAGGTGGAGGAGGAGGAGAAGGATGAGGAGGAACACAGAGGAGGAGGAGGAGGAGGAGGAGGAGGAGGAGGAGGGAAGAGGAGAAGGAGGAGGAGGAAGGAGAAGGGAGGAGGGAGGAGGAGGATGGAGGAGGGAGGTGGGAGGAGGGAGGTGGGAGGAGGAGGAGGGAGGGAGGGAGGAGGGAGGAGGGAAGAGGGAGGGGGGAGGAGGGAGAAGGGAGGGGGGAAGAGGGAGGAGAGGAGGGGGAGGGAGGAGGGGGCGAGAGGAGAGGAGGAGGGGAGGAGGGACGAGGACGAGGACGAGGACGAGGCGGTGGAGGAGGAGGAGGAGGAGGAGGAGGGAAGAGGGAGGAGGGAGGAGGGGAGGAGGAGGGAGAGGAGGAGGAGGAGGGGAGGGAGGAGGGAGGAGGAATGAGGAGGAGGAGGGAAGAGGGAGGGAAGAGGAGGAGGCGGTGGAGGAGGATGGAGGAGGAAGGAGGAGGAGGAGGAGGAGGAAGGAGGATGGAGGAGGGAGGAGGAGGAGGGAGGAAGAGGAGGGGGAGGAGGGGAGGAGAGGAGGAGGAGGGAGGAGGAGGAGGAGGAGGAGGGGAGCAGGAGGGTGGGTAGGAAGAGTGGATGGGAGGGGAGGAGATGGATTGGGAGGGGAGGGGAGGGGAGGGAAAGCGAGGGGAGGGGAAGGAGGGGGAGGGCAGGTATGAAGGGGAGGGGTGGGGAGGGAGGGAGGACGGGAGGGAGGAGGAGCGTGAAACGGAAAGGGGGACGCGCATTTGCGTTGGCACACGTGCGCCCCCGCCTCTTGGCGGCGTGGCAGGCGCGGCTTTCGAGGTAGGTGGACCCTCAAACTGTCTTGTAGGAGCGGGGTCTCCCCCCCTGGGCAGCGGGCACCTGGTTGCGCCTTGCGCTTCCCCTCTGCCAAAACCCTACTCTGGACTCCGTCACGGCCGCACTCTGCCGCCCAGGATGTCGGCCACACCGCGCACCAGTCGGGCGTGCCACGGCCAGGCCAGGAGCGAGGAGAAGGAAAGGAAAGGAGGGAGGAGGAGGGAGGGGAGGGCGAGGACAAGGGAGGGATGAGTAAGAGGGGGAGGAAGAGGGCGAGGAACCTCAGGAGGATGAGGACGAGGACGACCACGCCGACGACGTCGGCGTGCCGATTGGGTTTTTGGCCAGCACGTAGTGAGCTACGTAGGAGGGAGGGAGGAGGGGGAAGGGAGGGAGGAGGAGGGAGGCGGACGGACGAAGGTGGAGGCGTGGGGAAGAGCAGGGATGATTCGAAGCACGGGGAGGGGAGGGGAGGGGAGGAAAAGGCGCGGAGGCGGACGAGGAGCAAGATGACGACGCCGCTGGCTTCGACGTCGGCGTGCCGATGAGGGGGGGGCTGTGCGCACCGGCCTGGCGTGCGCTCAGCCTTCGGCGCGGCGCGGGCTGGGCGCCACCGCGCGGCCCCCCCCCCCCTCATCCCTCTTTCCTCCCCCCCCTCCCCTTCTGCTCTTCTTCCTCCGCCCATCGTCCTCCATGCCTAACTCCCTCCCTCCTCCATCCCCTGACCGCCTGCCTGCCTCCTCCTCCCCGGGACGGGACCCCATCGACCTCCCCCCCATTTCCTCTTCCCCTCCCCCCCCCGCCTCCTCCTCGTCCTGAGTCCCTCCTTCTCTTCCCTCGCCCCCGCCAACCAAAATCAACCCGCATGGGCATTCCTAAATGCACCGTGCGGCATCATTCCGAATTCCGCGTGCGGCATCGCAAGCCTGACCGGCAATTCGCCCCCTCTCCCACTCGGGCCCATCAATTTATTAAGGGGACTGCTCAAGCCAATGTCGTCAGCCAGGTTTCCATGTCATTGCGTCGATCCCCTTGCTGTTCCCCAAGTGGCGTCGTCGTGCCAGTGCGAGTGCGAACGTGTTCACTCATCATTGCCGTCTTTGGTTCGCCCGCGCCGCGTGCATCACTACAACCCCGCCTCCCTGCGTTGGCGACCATATTACCTTCCATGTCCAGTGCTGTATCCGTGGACCTTGCGAGACCAGCTTCAGTGCCAGGCTAGTGCCGGACACATTTTATGGACAGTTTCACATCAGATATTTGCACGTTGGCAATAGTGATCCGCGTCATTGACGGCTACGGATTTCGGCCATGTAAATTTACCAGTCAATACTTACCAGTGGCACCAGTCTATTGCCCACTTACACCATTGTATGATGATTTGGGCCACGCATTCGAAACCTCCCCGTTGGCCACAGTGGCAATATGTGTATGTACGTGTATAGCCCCTGTTTCTCCTCATGAGGGTCAGCCTGGGGTCTCATCGTTGAAATGGAGCGGGAACTGCTTACCTGCATTTCGGTAGTGATCTTCGACGACATCCCCTTGAGCCACAATCCGACATCCAGGAGCCGTACCGGCGGGTCGTTTCGGCGGTGCGGTGCCGCTGAGGTCCTTCACGTCTCTTGTCGTTCGCTTCGTTTCGTCCCTTATTTCGTCGGTCTGTCGTTTCCTATCTCTTCTCCTTTCCCGCGCTGTCGTCCCTGTGCGTTGGGGTCGTTGTTTCCCCCTCGGCCTCGTCTTCCCCCTCTTTTCCCTCGGTCGTCCGCCGAGCTGGTCCGATGCTCGAGATCAGTGGCTTGTTGGCCCTCTCCTCCTCCCCCTCAGGATAAAGATCTGCCCCCGTGCAATTCACACAGAAGGGATCCATGCATCGAGTGCGTGGTTGGTACTACTTTGGTGATCGAATCCTGTCGTGGCGCCGTGCCACCGCGATTGAATCCATATATATATATATATGTGTGTGTGTGTATTTGTGTATATTTAATCGCTTCGCTCATGCCGCCGGCCCTGGAGCCCTCTTTAGGGCCTCTTGGGGGCCTCTTGGGGACCTCTTGGGAGTCTCTTGGGGCTCCTTGGCGGCGTTTTGGAGGCCCCCAGGGCCTCTTGGGGGGCTCTTGGGGGTAGTCGATTGCGGCTCCCCCCTCGGAGGCCACGATCCTCGTGAGGGGTGTCGAAAAATACCCTCCCCTGGAGTGGTCTGGTGGCTTCTCCCGGGCTTCTCTCGGGACCTTGCCGGGGTACTTTTCGTCCGGGGGCCCCCAGGGGCCGCTCCGCGCGCGCGAACTAGAAATATTGTTAACAAGTTACCGGAGATCTTAGCACGCCTCTGGCCCGTTGGGCCGGCGAATTATATATTGACGTCGCTCTTTTACAAGCGATCGCACGCGATGGCATACCATGCTGCCGCCGCAAAGTCATTCGACGACTGGCTCAAACACGCAGGGCGCGCAGGACAATTCAAATAAAGAGACAAGATGGCAGAGATGACTCGGCAAAGACATTTCAAAGGGAGAGGCCCTGTTGGCACCACTTGCGTTCTCATCTTTCCACAACTGCGACAACGCCCTTGCCTGTGAGCGAGAGAGCGGCCGCGCACGTGCGCATTGCATTCTTGAGCGGGTCTCCGTCATGTTGCGTTGCCCTTTTTGTCGAGGCGCGCGCGGGCGCGGACATGCGCGCACGTGTTCGCGGCGCCGCTTCCACAACGCGACGCGAACTATGGATATTCGTTTTCCGGCATGTTGCCTCCATCGTCGCTCTCCCGCCCAGCAGATCATACGAATGCCCAAACACCTTGTTCGCACCTTCCGCCCATTCTGCTACCCGCTGGCCGTTTGACTATTTGCGCCAAATGTGTTCGTTCAACACTTCTTCCAGGATTTGATGGCCCCACGCCAGCTATCTGAGTTCAGTGTTTCATTCGCACTCAGCTGCGATTCGCTCCTGATTACAGTGACCAGCCGCACTGTTTCGAACCGTCCTTTATCATCATCATCCTCCGACTCCTCCGCCGCCTATGCCCTGTCGTGCCCCCTCTCTCTCATCCACTTTTGCATCCCAGACCCCTCGCACGTTTCTTCCTCCTTCATCATCCCGTCTTCATTCCGCCCCTCGATTCCAGGCCCCTCTTCATATCACGCGCCTGCTCCGCCACCCTCCTCCCTTTCCCTTGTGGATCGGCGCCGCCGCCACCATCATCACCACCACGATGCGCAACATCCAAGCCACACCATCACCATCAACATGAGAATCATGAGCCCTCTTCCGCCAATTCTCTTCATGTTAATCCATCCGCCTCCGAGCCCGCGTCCCTCCTCCTCCTCCTCCTCCTGCTCCTCCTCCTCCTCCTCCTCCTCCTCCTCCTCCTCCTCCCCCTCCCCCTCCCCCTCCTCCTCCTCCCCCTCCTCCTCCTCGTCCTCCTCCTCGTCCTCCTCCTTTCCCCCCCCCACATTCTGCCCGCCTCCCCTCCCCTCTCCCCTTCTTTTTTCGTGTTTACTCTCCTCTTCCTTCCCCCACTTTCCGTCCTCCCTCCTCCCTCCCCCCCTTCTCTCCGCGCTCCGCCCCTTCCTTCCCCCCCTGCCTGCCCCCCCCCCCTCCCCTGCCTCGGGGGTCGCACCGCCTGCGGCGCGATGTTGGACGAGGACCGCGCCGCACTCGGCCCGCCGCTGGCGGCGTCCCTGGCCGGGGGGCGCCAGTGCGGCGACGCCCTGGTTTGTTTCAATACA
Organism: Prorocentrum cordatum; assembly: GCA_963575745.1. NCBI lineage: Eukaryota > Dinophyceae > Prorocentrales > Prorocentraceae > Prorocentrum > Prorocentrum cordatum. The sequence goes on along the minus strand of CAUYUJ010016172.1, from coordinate 931,412 downwards.
GCGTGGACTCATGCCAAGAAGCCCCCTTCTTGCCTCCAGGGTGCTCTCGCTCTCTTGGGTTCCGATGGTTTTACGATGGAGAGCGCGACAGCGCCACGCCAAACATCAGTAAGTGTCCTGGGGTCTCTGGGTTTGGCTTTTTCGTGGAACGTGTCTGGAACGACCCTTTCCCCGGGACTGGCTCCTGATCCCGAGCCGTGTTCTGCAAGTCCCAAAAAGCAGTGAGGCCGAGCCGAGGGATTGTCTGGCGTCCGCCGACGTCCGTCGTCGTCGTCGTCGTCGTCGTCGTCGTCGTCGTCGTCGTATGCGTCGTCGTCGTCGTCGTCTTCGTCGTCCGTCGTCCGTCGTCGTCTGTCGTCGTTACCGTCGTCGTCGTCGTTGTCGTCGTTGTCGTCGTTGTCGTCGTCGTGGACGTCGTCGCTCGTCGTCGTCGTCCGTCATCGCTCGTCGTCGTCTTCGTCGTCGTCGTCGTCCGTCGTCCGTCGTCCGTCGTCCGTCGTCGTCGTCGTCGTCGTCGTCGTCGTCGTCGTCGTCGTCGTCGTCGTCGTCGTTCGTCGTCGTCGTCGTCGTCGTTGTCGTCGTTGTCGTCCGTCGTCGTCATTCATCGCTCGTCGTCGTCGTCGTCGTTGTCGTCGTCGCTCGTTGTCGTCGCTCGTCGTCGTCGTCGTCGCCGCCGTTTTACGACGCAAAAAAAAACTTTGTACCGCTTCCCCGCCCGTCCTCGCCCTCGGCTCGGCCACGCGCGCGGGGCCCATCCGTGGCCTCGGCGGCGGTTCGGGCGCTGCCTGGACGCGCGCCTTTCGGCGGCCCCGGGCACCGAGGAGGCGGGAGGAGGAGGAGGCGGGAGGAGGCAGAGTTGAGGAGGAGGAGCAGGAGGAGGAGGAGGAGGAGGAGGAAGAGGAGTCGGGGTCAGGCTGCGCGGCGGCGAGTGCGTCTCCCGGCGCCGCGAAGCTGCGGCCGCACGGCACGGCGCCCCACGCCGCGACCGCCGCGTGCGCTGGCGGGGTCCGCCCACGGGCCTCATGCCTCAGCCGCCTCGTCGCCGCCAGCCGTTGCCGTGGACCACGGCGCCAGCAGCGTGGGCGCGCCTCGGCTGGCCATGCCAGCCCTCCTGCCGCCGCCGCGCCGCCGGCCATGCCAGCGTCGGCGTCTGCGCGGCCGCCCGCTCGGGCGCTGGCGGTGCACGCCCGTGGCCGCGCCACGTGATGCCCGCGCCAGCCGCACCCGCAGGCCGCTCATGTCGGCGGCGCCCCGTCGCCGCTGTCCTGCACGGGGTCGCCGACGTACTCGTGAGTGACCGGGTGCACGCCCGCCCTCATGTGATTGAGCCTCGCCTTGGCGTTCTTGTCACCAGGCTTCGCCAAGCACGTCTCCGCGAGCAGCACGGTCGGGCCTCCTGCTGCGCGCGCGCGCCGCACGCTATGCAGCACACCACGCTGCCCGCGACCATGAGCACGTGGCTGGGACGGGCCTCCTCCACCCCCGCAGGCTGGCCTCGGCTCAGGCCGCTCTCGAGGTCCTCCCTGGCCTTGGCCCGCGTGCCGCCCCCGTCGCAGCCGCAGGCCAGCGATGCCGAGCTGCCGAGCCCCTGGGCGCGGTGGCGCAGCGGGGCCGTCACGAGCCCCGCGGGGCGCGCATCGTCTGGCATGCAGAGCTGGGACCCCGTCTCACGCCGGAGTCTGGCCGTTACGCGCCTGCCTAGGCCGCTCTGTACATACCTCGAAGGTCCCGCCGTCGAACTGGCCGTCCGCTGCCCTCTCAGCTGCCAGCCTCGCCTCGTCGGCCTTCGGCCTCTTGTCAGCTCCGAGCCTGGGCCTGCCGCCCTCGACGAAGATCTGACGGTGACGCGGCACCGCCTCGAGCCGAGGGGCCTTGATCAGCGGAGCGCCGTCACTGTCGGAGCCAAATCCAGCTTCTGCCCGCTTTCGGGACGCTCCCGAGCCGCTGCGGCTGCCCAGCTCGCCGTCGCCCTCGCGCGTGTGCGCGGAGGCCGCCCTGCTTCTTCCTGGGCCCCTGGCAGCCGCGGACCTGTCCCACTGCCAAGTACAGGAGGAGGAGGAGGGAAGGGAGGAGGAGGAGGGAGAGGAGCAACGCCACAAGCTTGCTCTTCAGGTCCCAGCAGCGTCAAAAAGGAAGAGGAGGAGGAGGAGGAGGAAGAGGAGAAAGAGGAGGAAGAGGATGAGGAAGATGAGGGTGTGAGAGCTGCCTGCGTCCTTTCCCTGGGCTAAGGTGCTCGGGGACAGGTGCGTCCCCAGCCTTCGACCCCGGCACTGTTGTTTTTTGGGGGTCAGCCCCTTGCGCGCCTCCCCGGGAGGGAGGGATGAGGAGGGAGTCAGAGAGGAAAATGTATCCATACCTCTACCCTTCGCAACTCGTTTTCCGGTTTGTTCGGCCTCCTGGGAACCCTCGTCGCCACCGTTGGATTCGCCTCGAAGTCCTGGCCAGAACGTTCTCCGGGAGATGTCCGGATGGTAGCGGTATTGTTACCCTTTGGTTTCCCTGGAAAGTCACAGGGAAAGGAGGAGAAGGAGGGAGGACGGAAGAAAAAGGGAGAGGAGGACAACTGTAAACCCAGGGCGCATCAACGATTTGCAACAAACGTTCCCTCGAAGGGCCCGAATCATAATTCTCACAACGTTCCCAGGAGTAAGTTTCACTGCGGGAAGCGCGCCATTGAAACACAACCGTACACGAGTCGTCTTTTCTGCCAGAACGCAATCCCTGGGGCATTAAGGCCGCGATTCAACGTGACTGTTGCTTCCTGGCAATCCTAGATCGGGCCAGAACCTATTGTTGGAACTCGTACTGCGAATCAACACGACTGTTGCGTTCTGAATCCTAAATAGCGCCGGAACACCGTTCCTGGGACTTCAGCCCTACGACTCCTTCAAACAGCTACAGTAACTCATGAGGCACGTGCGCGGCGCTGAAGGCAAGAGCCGCATATTCAGAAGGAGCGGACTTCCACCGTGAATTTGCTGCAGAGTATAACAATAATATCCAGGGCGCTACGGCGAGACATAGTTTGGAAAAGACTTCTGCACCATCTGTGTACCTATAGCATGTTATAAGCTCCAGTGTCGCAAGTGACGAAGCCTCATGCGAAATGCCCGGCCCTGCCTACCCACACGTTTGGAGGTTGCGACACGCAGGAATCATTTATGAGGGGAAGGGATCGAGGGGGGGTAATATGAGTCAGGAGGTGGAACACCACACACACACAGACAGAATGGATCGTCGATGCCGGGGAAAAGCTGGGAAAATGAGGGAAGTAGGGGGGGGGGAAGATGAACATCCTGGCACATGCGGGTGATCCTGGGATTTGTGTCTATTGATTTGTGTCCTTGGGCCCCTCGAGCGAGGAGGCTCCCAGGCCGGCAAGATGAGGCCAAGGTAGGTCGTGGGGGTTCGTGCCGCATCGCCAGTGCATCGGCACTGCCGCCATCGTTGCGCCGCGATTCGGGCGACCTCCAGGCCTTTGGTGGCGGGTGGCGACCTCCGAGGACCCGAGATCTCGGCACGGCGCTGCCTCCAGCTGGGCATCGCGCGGACGTGTGCATTTTTGCCCCCTGGCGAGGGTTGTCGAGGAGCAGTATTGGATGCTCGGCAGAGCAAGCGGAAGACGCCGTTCAAAGCCAGGGGCCATGGGCATCTGACGGCAAAAAAGTGAGCGCACGAGTTCGTAGCAGTGCACGGGGAATGCACGTCCGAACCATGGTGGGCCAGGCCTCGGCCGCTCGCGTCTGCCGCCGAGCCGCCTCGCCGCCGCCGCTGAGGTTGCCGGGCGCGCTCGGGCAGGCGTGGTTCGGAGCTCGGCGCCGCGCGGGGAGGGCGGGGCGCAGCCGGGGGCGGCGTTCCTGGACTGCCTGTGCCTGGCCTTAAGCTGGGCATGTCCCTCTGGAGGAGGAACATCCAAACATAGTTATTGAATCGCTTCGCTCATTCCGCCGGCCCTGGAGCGCTATTTGGGGCCTCTTGGGGCCGTCTTGGGGGCCTCTTGGGGGCTTCTTGGGGGCTTTTTGGGAGCGTCTTGGAGCTCCTTGGCGGCGTCTTGGGCTCCCCTGGGGCCTGTCAGGGCGCTCTTGGGGGCCCCTTGGGCGGGAGGGGGGGTAGTCGATTGCAGCCGCCCCCATTGGAGGCCACGATCCTCGTGAGGGGTGGCGAACTATATAGCCTCCCCCCTCGGGATCGCCCGGGACCCGGCCGGGACCCGGCCGGGGGTCAGCTGGGGTACTTTTCCGCCAAGGGCCCCCAGGGGCCGCCCCGCGCGCGCGAATTAGAAATAGTGTTATGTAGTTACCGGAGATCTTAGCACGCCTCTGGCCCGCTGGGCCGGCGAATTAAAACATTAGCCTGGGGGGGCGATTGGTCAAGCATGTGTTGCTGCAGTTCTTGAGCGTTGTCTGACTTGCTCTTGGTGTTTCTTCAAAGTCCGCCAGTAGGAGGCCATGCCCGACCGAAGCCTGGCCTCGAGAGGTGCGGCCTCGAGGGGCGCGGCACGGCGCCGCGAGAAACCTGCGGGCGTGCGGCCGGTCTGGACGCAAGCGGCCAGGGGTCCGTCTCGGGCCCCGCGGCCCAGGGTTGGCCCACGCGTCCCTGGGGCACCCGTCGGCTTCGGCACCCCTCGATGGGAGAGACCGAGACAGAGAGACAGGAAGAGAGACAAAGAGAGAGAGAGGGATAGAGATAGAGATACAACCAAAAGAGAGAGAGAGAGAGAAAGAGGAAACAAACAGAGAGAGAGAGAGAGAAAGAAAAAACAACGAGAGAGAGAGAGAGATAGTACGAGGGAGGGAACGAGAAAGAGGACGAGAGAGAGAGGTAACGATAGAGAAGAAGACAGAGAGCCGGAGAGAGAGAGAGAGAAAGAGATCGTCCGCACGATGGGAGGGGCGAAGTGACACCGTGTCCCCAAGAGTGGTTGGCCGGTATGTTCAGACGTGTTGTCCGAACAGTTTTGACCCAGGCCCTCCCCCCGTCCCGAATCAGACGCTTACGTTACATGTGTTGTCCACTCCGTGGCCCCAAGGGTCGGGAGCCCTTCCAGCAGTTGGAGGCTAGGTATCGACGAGAGCTTCGAAGGGCTGGCGCTCGTGTTCCAAAGGGCTTCGAAGTGTGTCGTGCCATGGTCACGGAGTTCATTCTACAACATGTGGCCTGTAACGGCTTAGTGTCGCCGCCTTATTCCGCCGGCTTCACCGACCCATGCTGTTTCTTTGTGTTCACCCCACCGCCCCTTTCTTTCCCGGATGTTTTGGCATCCGGCAGGTGTTGGGAATAACGGGTACGATCCCTGTGCTTCCAGGCGGGGGAGGGGTTCCAACATCTTCACCGACCCCGAAGCCTGAACACAAGGAGGAGCAGGAGGAGCGCTCCCATCGCAGCGCGTCTACCGCACCGACTGCACCGCCCCCGCCCGCCTCTCACAGCAGCGCTTCCCGCCGCTTCGACGGCAGCGTTGGGTGTTGGTGGCCACGTTCGCGAAGACGGCACCATTGCCGCAGGGGCGGGAGGCGGGGGGTGGCCTCGCCCGCGGGCCTCGCAGGCGACGGCAGCAGCGGAGAGCCGTCTTCTCATCACCGCGGGGCTCCTGCTGTAGTGCGGCCGCCGTTGGGGCCACTGTCGCGGTGCCTTCGCGCGGCAGCACAGCATGCCGTGGTCGCTTCCCCGCGCCCCCTTCTTCGCATCTCGTTCCCCTGCTTGCTCGCGCTGCGTCCGGTTGCCGCAGGATGAAATTTTCGTCAAGTCCGGCCCCGAGTTGTTCAAGGACGGGCCTCGCGCTGCGGAGTTCGAGCTCGTCCCCTTGTTTGCCCCACCCTACTTCCCGCCCGTTTCTGAGGGCCACACGACATACGAAACTATGTGCCGCATTGGTAAATGCGATTGGCTGCTGAATTCCATTTGGATGCGGTGGTTCCCCTTTCGAACTCCGTGTTAGCTAACCGCACTACTGGCATTCCTTCTTCCTCCAGCTTCTTTCATCTCATGTATATATTCGCTGTTCCTCCTCCTCCCATCCCGCCGAATCCCTCCTCACCCACCGTCGCCCTTCCCATCCTTGGAGACTCCCTCACCTGTCACCTCCTCCTCTGGAAACCTCCATTCTCACAGGATGCCCTGTCGTACTCTATCGAAGCTGCGATCGTACAGGCAGGGTGCAGCACACCCCGCCGTCCCAGGTCCCTTCCACACGTCATTGCAAGCCGCCCTTTTCATGACTAGAGGCGCCTCCCCTGAACGACGAACTCCACAAGGGCCTGGCATTCAGGCGAGCGCCCCGTTGTGAAACAGAACTGTTTTGCGCTTTTCAATCAACTGATAGAGTATGCTATCAGGGAGGTCGGACCATGAAAGCCGCATAGGGCGGAACACCGTGGGCTGGGTTGGAACAGGCAATGCCCCGCGCCCCCATCTGTGCAACTGCCGCACTGGTGTACAGCTCTTGCAATCCGATATTTTCAGGACGACGTCATGAGCGGGGACGATTCTTACGTGTTTCCGGGGGCCTTGAGGCGAGTGTGCGCGGCGCTGTGGAGAGCCGCTGCTTGGGAAGGCTCCCGCCTCCGCCCCGGCAAGTGCCGCATGCTGTGGAGCAGAATGTCGGCAGGGCGACGGCGGGCCGCCGACTTTGAACACACGGGTACACGCCGGCCGTAGGATACAGGTGTGTGTGTGTGTGTGGATGCCCGTGCCTCGGAGACGGCGATAGGGGCGAATAGCCCAGGTTGGAGCAATACATGCATCCAGGGGCGCCGATGGTGCATGCCTTCGGTGGGGCTCCCAGGCAAATACGTGTAACGCCCGCCCATCCGCTATTCGCCCCTGTCGTCGCCGCCGAGTGCCGCAATCTATGTTGGGCGCCTTCCGACTTCAAGAGTCGAGTGGTGTTTCTTCCGTCGTCGTCCGCAGGGGTGTGGGCGAAAGCCCCGTCTATTTTCGACGCCTCGCTAATTCATGCTTCTGCCCACTTCTTCCGACCGACGTGCACCGGTTTCTCCATCCTTTTGGTTGTTGGAAGCTTCAAGCTTCAGGACCATCCGTTGTGAAGAGATCTCAGGCGAAGCGGCATGCCCACCCTGCAGTCAAGACGCTGAGATAAGGACCACTCCGGGCTCAGCAGGGGGTTGTGTTTTGTAGGTTGTTCCTTATGTTCGATTCCTGAGGCTCGCAGTGGCCAGAAAAGTTCCTTCGTTCCTTGTTCAGCGTTCCTTCCGATAGCGCACGCAATGACTGTACAAACACGTCTGGTGGCGCGATTGGGAAGGCCACTGCGGCAAGTCCTGCCACCGAGCCAGCGCAGCAGTTTCGGTGATGACAGTTCGAGGGGGTGCGGGCGGCCGTCAAGCGCGACATTTGGTGCCCCCCCCAGGCTTGGGAGAGACGTGATGAGAGTAATGCGGGTGATGATGCGTATAATGATGGTGATGATGGTAAACATGAGGACGATAATGATGATGATGCTTAGGGATGAGAGGATTGAGATGTCAATGGCGACTATGATTCTAATGACGATCACGATCACGATGACGATCACGATGCTGATGTTGCTGATGCTCATGCTGAGGCGACTGATGATGATGATCCTGGTGACAAGTCTGATGATGATGATGATGATGATGGCGAGAAGGGTGATGCTGATGATGATGGTTATGACGATGATGAGTATGTTGATGTCCATGATGCTGATGGTGATGATGATGCTGATGACGATGAGGATGTTGATGATGATCATTAGGATAATGATGGTGATGAGGATGAAGATGATGATGCCGATGATGATGGTTGTGATGACGGTAGTCATTGTGATGATGTTGATGATGTTGACGATGATGATACTGATGATACGATAATCAAGTTGATGCTGATGATTGTGGTGGTGGTGGCGATGTGCATGTCGATGATGATGATGATGATGATGATGATGATGAGTATGATGATGATGCTGATGATGATGATGATGATGATGATGTCGATGATGATGGTGTTGTTGATTATCATGGCGATGATGAATATATTGATGCTGCTGCTGCTGCTGATGATGATGATGATGATGATGATGATGATGCTGATGCTGATGCTGATGCTGATGATGATGATGATGATGATGATGATGATGAGGAGGAGGAGGAGGAGGAGGAGGAGGAGGAGGAGGTGGAGGCGGAGGATGAGGATAATTTTGCAGATGCAGGGAAGAGCGCGTGGCGCAGAGGAGTTGCTGCGGATATACCCCATGGCCGAGGCGCGCCCCGCCGCCCCCCCCCCCCGTGCGAGCCCCCCCTCGCCGCGCTGCTCGGCAGGCCAGGCGGCGGCCCTCGGCGGGAGGCCCCCTCACCGCGCCCCTGCAGCGGGGCAGGCGGAGGGTCCGCGATCAGGAATCGCTGCTCGGGGATCGGGGCGGGGGGGGGGCCGGGAACCAGGAGCGAGAGCCCGTGCCAGCCAAACAATATTCGCAGCGGTCGATCCAGCTGCTCGGGAGAGAGGGCACGCTTCTCGGTGTGACACTTCCGTGGAGCCCAAGGCTACGCCCTGCGCGTCTACACCCTGTCCCGACACCTTCTTCGCCTAGTCATTGCCTAGTCGTAGTCTCGTCGTCGTTTCCAAGGCAGCTTATACCAAGGAGAGTAGAGAGGGCATGCTACTTCGGTTGTTGAGCAGCACAGGGAACAAATTGCTCGAGCATCTCGCAAACGCCTGTCACAAGGCAAGCAGTCTGTCGCGCAAGATGTCAGCTTGGCAACTGTCGATATGCACGAGTCTCTCCAGCTAGATCGAATCCAGCAATCGTCTCCAAAGGCTACTTCGATGAACGCATGGCGGTGTCACAGCACATGCTTTAACAGTTGGGCAGTATTGCCAGCAGGTCTCGCTGCCCTTGGCGTCGCGTAACCTTTGATTTCAAGGTTAACGGACAAACGGCGTGCCGTCTTTCGTGCCGAATCATCGATCGTGCCATCATATACCGTTCTCCACTTGTCATCAGCATCACCATCATCATCATCATCATCATCATCATTCCCATAATTTTCATAGTCACTTGCATATTCATCTTCACACTCATCTTCATATTCATCGTCACCAATGTCATCATCATCATCATCACCATGATCGTCGCCCCCTCACTTAGCATAATCTTCTGCCCCATTTAAGCAAGGCCCGCTAGACCTGTTTGTCCATGCGCTCGCGTTGAGATGTGCCCACGGCGAGGGCATGCGACTGGGTTTGGGCGGTGAGGTTTGGAGAGCCGAGGAGGGAACTCTTTTGATGGGATTTGGTCTATGATAAGCTGCACACGCACATTGCACACCAGTGCCATAAGCTAAAAACATCTTGACGTGCTTGTTGGGCCGCCAGTAGTGGACATTCTTCGGCAAACTTTGTTGAGCGTGCTGCCAAGCGTGCTGCCTTGCCTGCATTTCGCGCTTTGCTTTGATAGTTGTTTCAATTTTACTGTTACGTCGACTTGGTCGCCAGGAGGATGGTGGACGTGTGTTGGATGACGGTTGGAGGGAGGATCAGCGCTGATGTTGTCCAAGCCGCAGTTTGAAGCGATGACCTTTGGTGGGCGCATTCACGCCACATGTATCACCCAGGTCGTAGCCTCAAGCGATGATCTGCGATGACACTCGTTCGCATCACCCAAGCCTCAGTTTCACGCACTAATCCTCGGTGGGGGCATCCAAGGAGGAGGAGGCGGAAGAGGAGGAGGAAGAACATAATGTGGAGGAAAGGTGGAGGAGGCACATCAGCAAGACCCCCGGCGAGAGCAGATTTTTTCATCTTCTGTTGACCGCCAGGATTCACGTTTAAATCGCATCTCTAGCGTTGATCGTCCCTGGGTGCGCAGTGACATACCGAGCGAGCCGACCGTTGCGAGCGTTTTGACGGCCACGGACTACTGCGAAGGCAATCGGGCCGAAGAGACACCTTCACATCAGTCACTGTCGGCGTCGCCAATCAGCGAACAGCTAGCGCTTTCATGTCCTTTCGCCGCTGTCGCACTTTAGTAGCAGCATCTGGCCAGCAACCGTTTCAGTATTATGAATGCCAGCAGTGCAGTTATTAGCAGCTGCCCTCGGTGAGGGCACGAACTGCCTTCGGTGAGGGCTTCTGTCAAGGGAGCGGCAGGGGTGGTGGAGCCTGAATTGGGGGAGGTGGGATTGAGCCGACTCGTGATGTGCATGCTTGATTATCCGCCTCTGGGCTCCGTCAATTTCCAGCTATCGTTGCCCAATGTTCGTACTGCACTCTTTAGCACCACATTGTTATTGTTCGCCACCCTAGCTTCTGCTAGAGCAGCATTTTGCATAAAAGCTCTTGTTGTGGTCCGACGACCGCAACGGTCTCGCTGGCCCACTCTTGCCTACCGCACCCGGTGGCCACCCGGCTGCTGTGCTGCCGGGGTCCGCCGGGATGCGCGCTTGATGCTGCGTCTCCCTTTGTGTGTTGTGCGCCGGACCCGTGGAACTCGCAGCCGCAGGAGTGGGAGAGCGGACGGAGGAGAGAGTGACAGATGTGGCTGGGAAAGGGGAGGCAGGGAGGGAGGGCGGGAGAGAGGGAGGGAGGCATGGAGGGAGGGATGGAGGGAGGGAGGGAGAATGAGGATGATGATGAGGAGGGGGAGGTGGACGAGGAGGAATAGGACCACGAGGGGTATCAGAAGAATGGAGGCTGGAGGGACGATACTCTAAAGGGGGAGGGCATAGGAAGTGGAAACAATATATTATTGAGGATGAACGCGATGAGGCGAGGCTCAAGGGTGACCTGGATCTGATGGATGGGGGCGGAATCGGCTTGCATTATTGACGCTTCGCGGATTCCACTGGGAGCGGTTCGCGGCGCCTCAGGTGTTGGGCTACGGCGTGGACAGCCCGGCGCGCCACCCCGCTCTGGCACCATCTGGGGCTGGACCATAGGTGAGCGCTGTCCTGTGAAGTGGTTCATCCTTTGGCAGGTCGCCGTTGTTCCCCCATCAGGTCCGCCCCTGCTACCACAGTTGACGCTCGCATCGATGTGCCCCCGTTCGCCGTGACGTTCAGTTGCCTGCGTTGTACGCCGGCGACTTGGTTGTCTCGCTTCCCACGGCGGGCGCCGCCCTCGAGCTCTTGCTACTGCACAAGTGGTTCATCCTTTGGCAGTGTGTCGGCCCTCCTGCTGGGTGGTCCGTGGTGCTCGACGAGTGTTTGCAGCTGGTTCCCCCAGCTTTCAGAGTCAGGCAGTTGTTGGTTGTGAACTCGGACGACACGGCCGACGTTTCCATGGATAGGTCGGTCGCTCATGCCCGAGTACTTCTGGGAGTTCATGTGAGTGAGGCGTTCCGCGGTCCCCCCCGCTTCCTTCCCCGCGTGCCCTCGCCCCCGCCGCCTTTTCCCGCGCCTTCGCCTCCTTGTCATGTTGGGCGGTGCGGCCTCACTGGCCAGTCCGTGCTGCCTCAGCGTGGCGTGTCCCGCGCCCTTACGCGCTGGTCAGAACGGTCTGAGCTGGTGCCACTGTGCGTCCTCCGCCGTCCGTCTCCTTCTGATGCCTGCGTCCCCGCTGCTGGGTCGCCTGCATCTTAATGGGGGGCCCCTAGTCCCTGGCACGTGCATTAGCTGCGTCGGCCTACGCGCCGCTGCCGCTAATTATCTCGCCCTGTGCCCCAGCCGAGACCGTCCCGTTTCCTGGGTCTCTCCTTGGAGCCGTCAATCAAAAAAAGTATCCCCACCAGCTTAGGCTGGCCCGCGCTCCGGACCCCCCTTCTCGGCGACAGCTTCACGCGTCTGCCCGCGACCAAAAAAATATCCCTACCAGCTAGATCGGCCCGCGGCCCGGACCCTTCACCACGGCGCCTGCGTTTTCGCTTGCGCCCGCGAGGAAAAAGTATCCCCACCAGTGCGTGGCCTCCTGGTCAAGTAGACCTGGCCCCAGGAGGCTCAGGAACGTGTCCGATGCCCCCCCATGGCAAGCAAGAAGACCACAAGGTCGACGAGGAGGTCGGGGGCGAAGAGGAGGAACTCGACCCACCAGGTGCCACGAACGACGACGAGGCACATGACGGCGCCAGCGGCACTCCCACGGAAAGGGACCCCTCGGTGGATTTCGGCGGCCCGCGACCGGCATCCCCAGCAAAGTCGCCGTGCGAGCACGCAGAAGCGGACGAGGGCCCCCAGCAGCGTGACAGCTCGCTCCCACCCGCGCGCAAGTACAGCCGCGAGGACAAAAGCGAGGACGCCCCAGAAGCTAGCCCAAGCCCGGGTGACGATCCTCTTGGTACCTTCCAGACGGATGCACCCCCTGCGCCCGCAGCCGCAGGTGCCGCGGCATCCGTCAGTTCCAGAGGCGATCCACCCCCACCGTGGCGATGCAACGCCTTCAGTGTTAGGCACGTGCCCGGCGCCAGGGCCGTGGACAGACACGCAGCGCCTCTTGGCTCCGACGGCAGCAGGCGTCCCTCGACCCCCCCTCGCAGCAACAGCGCGCGGAAGGCCTTCGACAGTCTCCGTGGCCCAGTTACAGGCGGAAGCATGTACCGTGAGCACCTGGGCAGCGCCAGCCTGGACCACCACGGTGAGCCCCCAGCCGATAATATCACGCGCCTCCAGAAGGTCCTGGGAGGCACGTTCAACGGGATCTGGCACGGCTACACGCAGAAGGACCCCAACCGCGCCAAAGGGATGTCCAAAAGCAACCCTACCTGAACGACGAGGCCACGTGCAAGGGTTTCCTGGACGCCTGGCGCAGATCTGGCTACGACGCCTACGAGATGGACCGGCAGCTGGAGCTCAAAGTCGACTGGCAGGCCATACGTGGAAAGGCACATCAGGGGGACCTCTGGCAAGGGCTCCCACCATTCAAAGGTGTGGATCTCTAGCTTCCAGCACCAGTTTTGGGATTCATGGGAGGGATGGTCCTGGCACGGTGCAGGGCAGTCCTGGCACGACCATGACTGGCATGACGGAGGCAAGAGAGGCAGGCGGAACAGCGACCAGGCTGACCACGACGGCAAGATATCCAAGTGGTCGCGATCTCCCTGCCACTGTCGCTAAGCGAGTCGGAAAAGACCTGACACCAGAAAGTGTGGCCGTTAGCCATCTCAGTGCCACCCCATTCCCTGGCTTCACGTTCAGTGCTTCTCTTCTCCCTTCCCTCCCTTTCATTCCAAGTGACTGTGTGGCCGTTAGCCACTTGCTTCCCTGGCGGCGCCTCCTCCCCCGCCTCTCCTCCCCGTACGACCGGTTTCGGTCACGGCACAGCGCCTGGCTCGCGCCTCGCTTTTGGGGATCAGGCTCCTGGCGCTATCAATACATGGCACGGTGTCCTTGCTGGGGCGGGGCGCAGCGTGCCGTCACACGGCCTCGCCGTTCGCTGTAGCTGCGTTTGCCCTGGCCTTCCCCGCACCTGGCCGCAGCTTGACCCAGCTCCCTCGTCTGCGGGCCCCGTGACGACTGGTGATGGCCCCGATACTGCGCCTGGCTTTGCCCCCCGCCCGGGGATCAGGCTCCACGGCGCTGTCAGTACCTGGCGCGACGGCCCTTGCTGGGGCGGGGCGCGGCGTGCCACGCGGCCCCGGCCGTTGACTGTAGCTGTTTTCGCCCTGGCCTTCGCTCGGACCTAACCACAGCCTGGATTGGTTTCCCTGGTGAGCTGGCCTCCTCTTCGTGACGTCGCTTGGCTCACGCGCCGCGCTGCGGGCCCCTGTCCGGAGGTCACCTCAGCTCTCAGCTGCCTGCTGCGCCGTTCCCCTCTGTCCTTTGCGCCCGATGGTATTCATTCTGGCCCTGTTTTTTCTGGTGAGGCACCCTGGCGTTCAGGTGAGTTGCGTGTTGACCAGCTCTGGCTAGAATGCTTGCGTTTCCCAGGCCTCTGGTTCCCAGACACTGTCACAGCCTGGCCGCGTCTGCAGCTGCAGCCGGCATGGTGGGACGCGCCCCGACGTGGATTGCTCAGGACTGGTTTGGCCTTCTTGGTCAGCGGTGTGCGTTTATCCCTGTTGACTTGCAGCCTAGCACGCTGGACTGCTTGCGCAGCCCCGCGCTTTGCCACGTTCGGTGGCACGTCTACCTCTGGCGTCTGCCGCGAAAAAGTACACTTCGTCCATCCTCCCGGCAGTCTCGCCTCTGGGATGCTTGCACGCTGGCCGCCTGGCTCTCCTGGCAGCCTCAGCAACCAGCCTTCAGCCCCCGGCGCCACTCAGCCTCCCACGGCGGCAGCCTCGGCAGCCGTGAGTGCGCTCGTGAGTGGCAGCCTCGGCGGCCGCGAGGGCGTTGCCTTAGTTGACCTTTGACGCCGCCTGCGCCTTCGCTTGCGGCTGCGACCAAACATCCCCACCATTTCTCTGGACGGCGCGCGGTCTTTCCGCTTGCGCTCGCGATCAAAAAGAAATCCCCACCAGCCCATCCAGGAACGATGCCCGTGAGAGCTGGCGGGGGGAGAGAGGAAGAGACACGCGTAGTCAAACAGCGAGGGAGGCCGGCCTGGACGGCGTGTGGGGCAATCCACGGGCCCGCGGGGGGGGGCGAGGAGGACACGCGGGAGGAAGAGGAGAAGGAGGACGTGGTGGAGGAGGAGGAGGAGGATGGGCTAGGATGGGGGAGGAGAAGAAGAGGAAAAGGAAGAGGAGGAGGAGGAGGAGCGGAAGGAGGAGGAGGAGGAGGAGGAGAAAGGAAACGACGACACGGACGAACGATATGGAAGATATCGAGAGGACGAGGAGACGAAGGAGTAGGAGGAGAAGGAGGACAATGAGGAAGAGGAGGAGAAGGACAAGGATGCAGAGGACGACGGGGACAAGGACGGGAAGGAGGACGACGACGAGGACGAGGAGGAAAACAAGGGAAAAGACGAGGACGAGAAGGCGTCGTGGGTGCCTCGGGGGCGCTTTTGGGGCCTCTTGGTGGCCGCTCGGGGGTCTCTCGGGGGCCTCTCGGGTGCCTCTTGAAGTCTTCTTGGGGCCTCTTGAGGCGCTCTTGAGAGCCTCTTGGGGTTCTCTTGGGAGCCTTCAAGGGCCTCTTGAGGCCATCTTGGAGGCGGTCGGTCAAAAGAGGGGGGTCTCGATGTGTGTCTCCCCCTTGGGGGCTACGATCCTCGTGAGGGGTATGCCAAAATTGACCCTCGCAGCGGCCATCTTGGCCATCTTGGCCACTCGGCGCTGCCTTGGAGCGGTCTTGGGGCCCCTTTGGGGCGCTCTTGGGAGCCTTGGGGGCGCTCTTGGGTCCATCTCGGAGGAGATCGATCGATCAAAGAAGGGGGAGCTTCAAGTAGCGTCGCCTCCCGAGAGTGCCTAAAATTGCCTCTTGGGCCCCTCTTGGAGCGCTCTTGGGGCGCTCTTGGGCGCTCTTGGGGTCGTTTTGGGGCTCTCGTCGGCCTCTCGTGGGGCCCTCTTGGGCCAGATTGGGGCTGTGTTGAAGCCCCAGAAGGCCATCGAAATCAAAAATGCGAGAATGCCAGAATCATTGGTTTCCGCTATGTTTTTTCAAGGATTTCAGCATCTCGGCGGCATCCTTGGCAGGCTCCGTGGCCATCTTGAGCCGTCTTGGAGCGGTTTTGGGGCCTCTTTGAGCATCTTGGAAGCAATCTGGAGCTAGCTTGGGCTATCGTGAGCCATCTTGAAGGTCATCTTGGGCTCTCTGAGGCCCCTCGGGGGCCGCTCGGGGGCCTCTGGGGGGCCTCTTCGGGTGCCTTTTGGAGGCCTCTTGGGGCTTCTATCTTGGAGGCGGTCGGTCAAAAGAGTGGGGGTGCTAAATTTGCGTTCGCTTCGGGGGCCACGATCCTCGTGAGGGGTGGCAGCAAAAATGCCTTTCCAATGGCAAAAAAGGAGCCTCCGACACATCGCGACCGACTCCCAAAAAACCTCAGGGAGGGGAAGGCGAGGGTTCCCCTACCCGAAGGGAAGAGGGGTTGTGGAAGAGGAAAGAGATCCTCGTTAGACCACCTGTCGCCCAAAGGGCTGGTGGGAATTACCGGCGCGGGGTGGGTAAGAGCGCCCCAGTTTGAATACGGGGGCTTGTAGACGCAGGCCTAGATTGCCTTCGGGGACTTATTGTGTGCAGTCTCAGGCCTTGCCAGATGGAGGATGGAGAGAGTGAAGAGGAGTAGGAATAACAATGGCAGATGAGAGGAGAGAGGAGGAGGAGGAGGAGGAGAAGGAGGAGGAGGAGGAGGAGGAGGAGGAGGAGGAATCCGTAGCCATTTTGGCTCAAGTCCGTAGCGGTGGCTCAGAGGACGAGAGTTTGTTGCAAGGGGGATTGCGCGGCCCCCACAGTTTCGTCGGTACTGTACTGCGGCGTCGCCGCACGGTTTCGACACCACCACGTACTACACATCGGCTTTGTTCTCCTGTACTTGGCAGCGATGGCACCTCGTGATGTTTTCTCTTCTGCTTGGTATTGGAAATGTACGAAATGCAATTGTGGCAAGAACCGATGGCAATGGAGCTGGTGCAAGCACTGCAGGGCTCCATGGTCGGGCAGCGGGATGGTCACCCCCACTAAGTGGCCAGAGGTCCCTGTCTGGCCCAAACCAGGTGCAGCAGGCAGACAGGGGGGAGGCATTCCTGGGGCTCCGTCTTTTGGGAACACGGATGCGTCCGCCAAGTCGCTTTTCGCTGCATTCGCGGGCCCAGAGGAGCTCACTATCTCTGACTTGGAACAGTACATTGTGTTGCATCGGAAGTCAGGAAATGAGCTCCAGGCAGTCAAGTATGAGAAGGAACTGGCAGCAAAAAGGAAAGCAATGGCACCACCACCGCAGCTTTCGGCTCAGACTAAAGCTGATAAGGCACACAAGCAGGTCCAACATCTCGAGCGCCTCCTGCAGCAACAGGTGTCTGCTTTCGACAGAGTCACGCAGCAGCTGGAGCACCACGTCGATCATATTCAAAGGCTGCAGGCCGAGCCCGAATTACACGAACTTGACTATAAACAAGCGATCGGGGAACTACATCTGGGCGTCAAAGATCCTGAGCTGCAGAAGTCGGCCAAGGTATATATTACAGATGTCCTGGCTGGCAAATGGGAGTTCGAGGAGGTGTCTGACGACTTCTTTGGATTGGATTGTCTGAGTACGTCGATATCTCGGATAAGGAAAAGGAGGAGGCACAGGCAAGAACACGTCAGCTCAAAACATTGCTCCAATATGCAACAAAGATGCCGTTTGGAAATGCCAAGGAACGTGCTGACAAGTTGCGTGCTGAACATGAAGAGCAGAAGAAGCGGCTTGAAGGGAAACAACGTAAGACTGAGGCTGGAGGAGTACCTGGCGGTGATTCTGGAGGGCAAGGAGCAGCAGCAGCAGCAGGAGCACCGTCGTCTCCAGGAATGCAGCCGTCTCCAGGGTCAGGCTCATCTACCTCAGCATCTGGCTCGGGAAAGGTTGAGGGCCCAAGTCTCCGCTCGCGTGTCCAGGGTATCCTCAGCAGCAATAAAGGTATCGCTAAACCACCCCACCCATTTGACAAGGGAGGCACGAAAGACCAGCAATGTTCCTGATGATATGTCGTCGTCTGCGCTGACATCGCGGTCATCTTCGAGAACGCACATACGTCGTCATGCTGCGGGAGGAAATACTGGCCCGCACGGCACGCACTGCTCGCACTCAGGCAAGCATGCCAGGAGTGTTGAGGGTACCGACCGTGCTCAGTACAAGATCAGAGCAAATCCGACGTGCAAGTTTCAGAGTCTCTCAGTGGTCACTGTGAATGCATCATCGTGGACCTCTGTGGAGAATACTCTTCCAAGATTAACGTCGACGGTCATACTGGTTCAAGAACATCGGTTGCTCCCTGCTCGTTTCCTGGAGGCCATGAAGAAAATGGCCAAGCGAGGATGGACTATGTTTGGAGGACCCGCTCTGCCTACGGAGAAAGGACGTGCATCAGGAGGTGTCTGCATCTTGGTGCGTTCACACCTGGATAGTTGGGCCCCAGATCATGGTTGCCTCCAGCCTGGGCGAGCAGCGCGATGTTACATTCGATCGCCGGAGCTGGGAGTTATTATGATTGGCGCGGTATACATGCATGTTGGTGAGGGCCTCACTCCCAGGAATCTAAAGCTGATCAGGTGTCTTGGGATGGCTGCGCTCGTGCACAAGTCGCCGTTCCTGATCGGAGGGGACTGGTACAACCCCCCACATGCCATATGTGATGTTGTACCATTGCACATGTTAGATGGCATTGTAAGAGGTGATGGAGATCACCCGCCATATGTTATGAATGAGTATTCTTCCACGATCGGTTTTTTTCTTATCAGCGAATGCTTAGATCACAAGGTGAAGGGAGTCCGTACTTTGTCAGTTGTGCCAGTGGACCCTCACCGTCCAGTCAAGATCACGTTCAAGGCCAGGTCTGGCGAGGAAAAGGTCAGGGTGGCCAAGCCGTTTCAAACGCCACCCGCTCGACGTGTGATAGGACCCACTCAACCAGAGCCTAGTCAAGATATTGTTGATCACATCCTGGGCTCTTTCTTTGAGTAGGTTGGAGGCTACAAGGACCAATTTACGTTGCATGGTGAACAGCTGAATGAGGGCATGAGTACTCTCAATGAATCATATGAAGCATGGCAGAATGTGGCGTGGACAGAACTGCGGCATGTCACAGGATATGATGGTCGTGGGCTCCCTGGCGGTGCCCCTATCCAGTGGATGGGGGTGCCTGTGCGTAGGGTGCTCATGACCAAGTCATATTCCAAGCTGGACCCTCGGAGAGCGTTAACATGGGCTATCAACAGGTTGCAGGAAGTTCGTGATCTGACTCGCAAGGGTTGTTGCACGCCGTACTATTTCCAACTTGTGAGATCTTTGTTGAAACTTGACACGAAGAGCCCTTTCAACACGGTCTGGAAGACTGGCGCCAAGTTCTGGAACTCGCTTCTCCGAATGGTGGGAGGTATTATTCTAACAGGTGGCGCTGTTGGTATTGTATACATTGATTAGTTGCCTGGTTTATGCAGGTTTTGGCATGACAGAGTGGTCTGTTCCAGCAGTCGCACTCGCAGAAAGAAGTGGAGCGAGTGGCGCGACCAGTCAATGGAGGCAGGTGCGCGCCAAGCTCGCGGATACATGAGGGGCCGCATCGTACCGCAAAGACTTCAACACAAAGGACCAGCTGACATCGCACTGGATTGTTGCTCATTGTCCTCACGCATGGCGGCCGAACATGGGAAGTGGGCGAAGGCTTGGGGCTGCGACGGCCCCAGTTCTGCGCGACCCACATTCGGAGGCCAGCGTAGGCCAGTGATGGAGCTCCCTAGTGCAGAATGCGCGAAAGAAATCAGCAAGCGTTTCAAGACACACACTTGTCAGCCTGACGGGTGGCATCCTCGTCGCTGCAGTCTTCTCGGTGACAGATCTCGTGCAGTCTTTGGCAAGTTGCTTGTTTTAATGGAGATGCGCGGTCAGACCCCATGCTCGACGCAGAAGTTGGCGGTACAGTTGAATCACAAGCCCCTTGGTGGGAGACGTCCACTGGGGTTTTACCCAGCACCAGCCCGCCTCTTGGGAAGACTGTGGGGACATCGACTACGGCGTTGGGAGAGATACCAAGGCCTTGGTGGCCAATGCAGCATGTCTCAAGGCAGGGGGCCAAGTGACACGGTATGGAGACAGGCAGCGATTTCTGAGGGCTCAAACAACATGGGCCTCTACTGCATTGCAGTGATGTGGGACATCCTCCAGTTCTACGAGCATGTACCGTGGGACCTGCTGGAGTCCAGCAGCGCGCTCACAAATTTTCCCGCAGCGGTTCCAAGACTGTCGGTGCAGACGTATCAATGGCCCAGATACCTTCAGTACGACGGCATGCTGAAGGACCCGCTTGTCCCACAGAGGGGCATTGTCGCAGGGTCTGCCAGTGCGACACTCGAGGCTAAGATGGCTCTCTTCCCCATGATGAATGATGAGATGGACTTGAGGGACGATGCCAACTGTATGTTATCTCTCCATGTTGATGATCTCTCACAGCACCAATGGGGTGACACCATGCTTACAGTTCTGCAAGAGATGAAAGTACATGTGCATCGAGTGGGCCACCGTCTACAGAAGGAGTTGGGACTATCGCTGGCCACTCACAAGCTGAACATGGTTACTTCGTCGGGCAGGATGACAGAGCTGGCAAGAACTATGCTGGGCAAGCTTGGGGGCCCTGGTGGATATGGTCTCCGCAATCTCGGCATCGACTTCGCAGGTGGCAAGCATAGATATCATCCAATGGCTCACACGACACGAGCGATGAGATGGAGAACGATGTTTTCCAAGCATAAGAAGCTGGCAGCTATGAAGTTCACACATCGTGGACACAAACCAAGGTTGGCTATCACGAATATGGACCCTACGGTGCTGTATGGTGGAGATTTGCATGCGCTCTCACCTGCACAAGTACACAGGCTGCGTGCTCAGGATTCAAAGTCGATGGGTATGTCTATGAAAGGGCTGAACGCTGAACTCGCGTGGGCTCTCACTAGAGTGAAGGACCCCATCCACGCGGCCAGCATGAGCATATTCAGATACTGCTCAGAATGGTGGATGTCCAGCTGTCCTCGGGAGGACCTCCTACGACGACATGATGACGTTCTAGGCCCACCTGTACTGACCAGGTTTTTCCAGGCTGCAATGCAACATTTTAACCCTAAGGCTGCGGGTAAAAACTGGTTTAAAGAATGCAAGGGGCCACTCGGCGATGTTCTCCTCTGGTGCTGGGAGGCGGGGTGGACTGTCCTGGGGCCTACCCCCTTCCCCGACCTCGAGGGTGTTGCCCTAGATGTGCTGAAGTTGGCCCCTGCTTTCATCAGTAAGCGTTTTGAGACCCAGCATATTTTTTTAAAAAAAAAAGGACCCAGAATATTGCCAAGTTTAAGTGCCACACCCACCCCAGCCCCTGTAGCGACCTGATTAATGAACCTGGTTTGTGGTGGGAGCTGGCGGCTAAAGTGTTGGCTAGCAAACATGATTTAGGGCCTAAGGAAGTATGCGCTGCCAGGCAAGTTTTTGGTGGATGCGTCCCGACCGCGGTTGAACTCAGGTCCTGGGGATACTCGTTGGCCCCTGAGTGTAGGTTTGGCTGCGGGGTCCCAGATGCTGTTTTCCACAGAGCCTGGCAGTGTGCTCACGGCAAAATCAAGAGAGAAGAGGTCTTTTCTGAGGCCACCATTTTGCAGGCGCGTGAGGCTGGAGAATCCAGCTTACTGTTCACCAGGTGCTGGCTTGCCCGTCTTCCTGCTGACCCACCTGCAGAGGGGTGGGACGTGAAGTTCTACCAAGGAGGCCTGCAAACGGACCCCTTTGCTTTCTCGCCCAGTGAGAAGTTGTACTCGGACGGACCATGCCTGTGGCCGAATCTGGGGTACTTGGCGAGAGCGGGCTGGGGGGCTGGTCTTGTGGATGCCCAGGGGAACTCCGTCCGAGGCATTTGTGGGTATGTGCCCAGAGTGTTCGGTCAAAGCAGTAAAGCAGGAGAGCTTATTGCCATGATGATGGCGCACCTGTGCGCGGAGCGCGAAGATACCGACGGGCCCAAAGAGCCGCTTGCCGTGGACTTCGCTGCGTTGCTCCGTGGTCAAACCCATCCTGACCAGGTTATTGCGGCCAAGTGTGATGCCGCCCATTTTTGGCGCGAGGTAGCCGCGACTCTCGATGTTGGTGAATGGGTTTCCTTCCACAAGGTGAAGGCCCACAGAGCAGACGACTCTGCCAGCAGCGCGAGTGACAAAGCTGACATTTGTGGAAATAAATATGCCGACTGGCTCGCCAAACAAGGGGCGAGGTCACACGATTTCGACCCTGCGTGTTCTGGCTCTGTAGTTTCCACGGCCGCCCAGTTTAAGGAGCTGTTTGTGGGGATGGGGAAAGTCCTTGCCCTCTGGCCCCCACCCAGTGATCTTTTTGGAGTGCTGGATAAGGAATTTGTGAGACCCCGTGTTCGAGGTAGGTCCCGTACGTCTCCACATATCCCTTACTGGCACATAGATCACTGGCGCTGCAGTCGATGTCTCAGGACAGTGTCACCACGCACCAAGACCCCTTGCATTGGCCTGAATCCCTCCCTCCTGGACGTGCTTAAGACCCCTGGCCATTTCGGGCATTCCCTCCACGTCGCCTTTGTCGTGGAATCTGGTTTTCCTGTTGTGTTCTGTTCCAGGTGTGGATCCTTTGGGACTCAGAAAGCCATCAAGCTGAGGTTGAGGTGTGTGCCGAATGAACTAGCCCTACTCAAGGGCAAGCTCCCCATGACGCAGTGCAGAATTCACTCCCCCCAGCAGGTCAGCGGCACAGCCCTGGGGGAGTTCATCTCTCTGCACTAATATTCTGGGCCAGCGCCCCCGTGCCAGCTGTGCGTTGTATGGCTGACACTCTTGGTACCCGCAGTACCCGCAGGAGGAGGAGGAAGAGGAGGAGGAGAACGAGGAGGAGGAGAACGAGGAGGAGGAGGAGGAGGAGGAGGAGGAGGAGGAGGTGGAGGAGGAGGAGAGGAGGAGGAGGAGGAGGAGGAGGAGGGAGGAGGAAGAGAAGGAGGAGAGAAGGGGCGAAAGAGGTGGAGGAGGAGGAGGAGGAAGAAATGAAAGCGGAAGGGAGGCAGAAGGAGGGAGGAAGCAGGGAGGGAAGAGTGAGGCAGGGGGGGCGGGGAAGGGGGAAGGGGTGCATATAAGAAATAAAGAAGGAGGGAGGAGGAGGAGGGAAGAGGGCGAGAAAGGTTGGACGCGGGAGGAGCGAGGGAGAATTGAGGGAATGAGAGGGAGGCAGTAGGGCAGGAGCATCGGTGAGGTCAGGGAGAAAGCTCTCTCTTTGGCGGCTGGCGCAGCCGGCCCCCGGCAGACACCGCAGAACTTGGCGTGGGCGCAGAGTCGGCATCGACGGCGGCGGTGACGACGTTCGGCGGCCCCCAATCGGCGCGGTGACCGCACTGTATGGTGACTCAACCCTCAGATCTGGGCGTAGCAATTTTGTCCACGACGGACGTGTTTTCCGAATTTGAGCCCTCGGACCATCACATATCGATCGGGTTTGAAACATGCACCATAATAATTGGGTCTGGGGCTTCAGTCGTGATTTTTCGCGATGTCGCAATTCATTATCGGGTACTATCCCTTATACCTCATGCTTTTTGCCCTCCTGACTTACCCAAAGGGTTAGCGGTCCTTTTTCTGGTTCATCCATGCTGTCAGGAAGTCGAACCTCAGGATGTGTGGACCCGGGGTGGCCACGCGGTTCTGGGACTCGGGCCGTTCTCCGAGGGCGCCTCGGGCGCTCGCGCCCCCGGCGGGGCCCCAAAGTCGCGGGGTCGACGCCGTGCAGGGAGGTCGCCTGGGATGTCCAGGGCACCGCGCGGTCCGTCACCGCCAGTGGCCTGGGGAACCCCCGCCGTGGGGGCCGCCCCGCGCAGGAGAGAGAGGGCGAGAATCACAAGAGGAAGAGAGACCGATGTCGCCTTGGAGGGCCCGCGCCGCCACGGCTCGATGTGTGTCGAGATTCTGGTCAGGGCGCCTCGGTGCCTGTTGTTGGTCCCCCCGCACTCGTGCTACGGTGCAGTGCTGCCAACTCCTTCTCCTTTTGATATTGCGGCGCCAGGGGATCCTACCAAACACTTGTGTCACGCTGCGCTGGTGCCGATGCCTCCCAATTTCTCCCTCCCCCCATCTTGGTAATGGGTAAGTGGTGTTTCTCCTCCTTGTCTCACTGCCCCGAAGGTGGACGATTATTACAAGAACGGCATGTGGAAGGATGACGTGATGAAGATGGACTTCACACTCATCAACGCCCACCGCCGCGAGGCTTTGCGTGGCCTTCCTTTCCGAGGGGGAAGAATGGGGTAGCGTTTGGGGGAGGAGACGACGTGGACGGGCGATGGGCGGGGACGGGAGGCGAGGGAGAGGAGCGGGAGGCGAGGGCGGAGGAGGTGTCTCCTGCTCCTCCTACTACTGCCGTGCTTTCTAAACTATACGTGGGCCCGTGGGGCAGGCGCCGCCCGGAAGCAGCATCTGCACCAAATCGGTCCCAGAGCATGTCAGGCGTCGAGGCGGGCGTCGTTCGGGTGTTTTGCTGGAAGTGCCCTTGGCCCAAGGTGCCCCCAGGATTCCCAAGGAGGCCTCCATGGCCTCCAGAGCCACCCTCACGAGGCCCAGGGGGCCTCCGGGGGCTGCAGAGTTGAGCGAAGAGCTGGGGGCACCTTCTGCCAAGGGCACCTTTCTAGCAACCCCCGAATTGTTCCTTCAGGTGTTCGTCGTCGTTCTTCTCTTTCTATTCCCTCCCTCCCTCCGCCATCCAGCGGCGGACTTTGAGACACCGTTCCAAGGTTTCCCTTCGGGCCCTGGATGCGGGTTTGGGAGTGCCAGCCCATTTGCTGTCGGTCTTAGGGCTGTTGCCCCCCGTGCGTTGCGACCTGAAATTTTGACTCCAAGCTCTTTTCCATTCTCATGTTGGGCCTGTGGCCCCTCATGCGCAAGAGGGCTCATCATGCCCTAAGCAGGAGCGTTCTGAAGCTCGCTGCTGGCCGTCAGGAACCACAGGGGTTGCGCGTCAACGCCCAGCCGCCCAGGGGCCTTTCACCCCCAAGGGAAGAGTATCGTCTCAGAGCATCCTCCCTCCGCCATCCTGGGTCAATCCTGCCCACTCTTCCCAGGCCTTCTCTCCTTCCTCCTTCCCCTCATCATTCTTTCCTTCTTTCTCCCCATCATTTTTCATCCCTCCCTCCTCCTCATCCCTCCTGCCTCCTTCCCCCTCATCCCTCCTTCCTCTCTCCTTTCTTCCCCCCTCCCTCCTCCCTCCTCTCCTTCCTCCCCCCCTGCCCTCCTTCCTTCTTCCTCCATCGCCCACCCTCCCGTGTGGCCCGTCGCCGAGGCCGGATCTCCCGACCCCGTGCCGCTCGAGGAGGCGCCGCCCCGTTTTGCCGCCGCCGGGGAGGAGGGCCAGGAGGTGCGAGGAGCGAGGAGGAGAGAGGTGGAACGAAGAGCGAGGAGAGAGGAGGGAACGAAGAGGAGGAGGAGAAGGAGGAGGATGAGGAGCCAGGAGGGAGGAGGAGGGGGAGGAGGGGGTTGAGGAGGGGGAGGGAGGTGGAACGAGGAGCGAGGAACGAGTAGGAATCATGAGCGAGGAGGAGGCGGAGGCGGAGCGAGGAGCGAGGAGCCAGGAGGAAAGATGAGGGAAGAGGTTAGGGCGGATCGATGAGCGATGAGCTGGGACGGAGGAGCGAGGTGGAGCGAGGGGGAGGAGGAGGAGGCCCAGGAGCGAGCAGCGCAGAGCGAGGTGGCAGGAGCGAGGGCGAGTAGGAGCTGGACCAGAGGAAGCCCAGGAGGCGCGACTGATGCGTCCAATCAATCTTCCGTCCCAGGTCCCGTCCCCGTGAGTCTCCGCAGGCATCCCTCTGCCACTGCGAGAGGCGCTCGCCCGAGAGAGTCCAGAGAGCGCTGCTGCTGATGCTCATTTGCCTGCTCCAGCCATGAGCCCTGGAGAGGGAGCCACGAGGGATGGCGATTGTTTGATATCGGCGGGGACAGCGATCCCACGCCGCCCATCGCTGCTGATTTGCTGAGCCCTGACGCTTGACCATGCGATGTTCGCCGCCGCCGCCGCCGCTGCTGCTCCCGCTGCTGCTTCGTCTCCTCTCGTTGCTCCTCCTTCCCCTACTGTTCGCTTTGTTTTCCTGATCCACGGGGCGACCTCCTCGAGCTGGTGAACACGGGGTCCAGCGAGAAAGGCTCGTCGTGAGATGGGGGCCGCCCCCCCAGCCGCATGCTCGGCATCCCTAGGGCAGCACCGCGTCAGGTCAGGCGCTGCGATGGTGCCCTGCGACTTGGCCAACGCCACGGCCTGGTCCGCAGCGGCCTGGTGCCTTGCCCGCTCCACGTCGAGTCGACCCTCCAGTGCCCTGACGATGCTCTCCAGCTCCTCGACGCGGCGGTAGGCGGCAGCCAGCCTGACATCCGGTGCCTGCCGCGCAGCGGCCCGCCGCGCGCGCCGCACAGACCAGAGAGAGCCCCCAGCCGCGGCCTTGTGCTGCTCCGCCGCCTCGAAAGCAGCCGTGCAGCCCGCCGCCGCCATCTGCGCCCACGGAGCACACCCTCGCGCGCGCGCCCGCGCGGCCGAGGGAGTAGCTCTTGAGCCAAAATGCTACGGAGGAGGAGGAGGAGGCGGAGGAGGAGGAGGAGGAGGAGGAGGAGGCGGAGGAGGAGGAGGAGGAGGAGGAGCAGGAGAGAGCAGGAGCAGGAGCAGGAGCAGGAGCAGGAGCAGGAGCAGGAGAGCAGGAGCAGAGAGGAGGAGGAGGAGGAGGAGGAGGAGGAGGAGGAGGAGGAGGGGGGAAGAGGGAGGAGGAGGAGGAGAGGAGGGAGGAGGAGGAGAAAAGAGGAGGAGGAGGAGGAGGAGGTGGAGGAGGGAGGAGGAGGAGGAGGGAAGAGGGGAAGAGGGAGGAGGAGGAGAGGAGGAGGAGGAGGAGGAGAGCAGGAGGAGCAGGGGAAGTAGCAGGAGCAGGAGCAGGAGGAGGAGCAGGAGGAGGAGGAGGTGGAGGAGGAGGAGGAGCAGGAGCTGGAGCAGGAGCAGGAGGAGGAGGAGGAGGAGGGAAGAGGGAGGAGGAGGAGGAGGAGGAGGAGGAGGAGGAGGACACGGATCCCTTCCGCCATGGATGAGGGGGGAGGCATGGAGGGAAGCCGACGCGCGACCCGCGTGCTCGCGTCGCCGCTGGCCCACCCGGAGCAGGTGCAGGTGCCCGATTTGCCCAAGGCGGTTGTGCCGATGGCCTCTTTTGCAGCAGCGCGCTTGGCCCCGCCCGCCGCCGTCGTCGTCGTTTTCGTCCTGTCGCCGCCGCCGCCGTCGTCGCGCTCCTCCTGGGGGAGGTGCGGGCGTTTGATGAGCCGCCGTGCTGGAAAACGATCGCACGCAATGGCATGGGCGTGTGAGGAACGAAGTGGCCTGCAGTTTGTGATGGTTGTGATCTTCAGTGCCTGACGGTAGTGTCCCGGGAACAGGATTGCAATGGGCAAGGCTCTCGGCGTCGATGAAGCCATGCCCAAGGAGCACTAGCAGCCGATCAGAGTGGGGGCGCGGAAATGGTACGTCCGTGCTCCAGATTGCCAACGCCTCCTGCCACACCCACAACCTCAGCGGTCCTCGCACACGCAATGCCCGTCAAACTGAACGATGGGCAGTTGTGCAAGATGTGTTTCCATGCTCAGGCCCACGATGCATGGCAACAATATGGTGAACAATCAGGACGAGTGATGTGTCACAAGTTCAACCACCACCAACATCACACAATTGGAGAGGGGGGCACAATACGTATGAGCAGTACGACAAGGTCGAAGACAACCAGGCCCGATCTACCACCATCAACACCACCTCACTCACCAAAAAGCAACTGCAAGTGGCATGAGTCCCTAGGAGACGTATCTCGAAGCAGACATGGAACGCAGCGTACGGGTGTTCCAAATCAGCTCGAGCGCTTCCAACACAAATACGTGTAAGGGGGGTGTATTTGAATGAAACTGCACAGAAGCATCGAATGACGGTTACTTGCATGTAACGCTTTACAGACGTATAAGCAGCCAGCCATAAAGGCATCCACACGTCCAAATTTCTTTGTTCCTGGACAGCCAAGACGTTGAAATGAGGACCGCTCTGGGTCCAGAGGGGGCTCTCTGTCCCTTACGCTTTTTCACGGTTATTCCCTCTATCTCTCCTCGTAAGCACAGGTTTTTCTGGGGCCAACAATCGGAAGCCTAGAAGTTGCCACCAATACCAATATCGGCGGTGTGCCTCCACTGAGGGAAGATGCTCCCGACCTCGGCGATGGTGGTAATATTCGGGCTTCCTAGGTGGCCGAAAGTTTACCGCCAAGACCGGAATCTAAGATAGCTCTACCTTGTGGAAGTAGAACCCCTGTGTTGGTGTTGGTGCCCGTTCACAAGCATCCAAAAACAGCGGCTTCGCTCCTCATCTGGCGTTCCTTCAGCTCGTGCATCGACTGCACCGTCGAGGAGAAAAGGCCCCCCGGACCCCCGACGGCATGTCCTCGTCACAGCGTTGACCCCCGGAGGCCTCGACCCCTTCCCTCGCACCGGCGTTTCATCCCGAGCCGACTCTTGCCTATGTGACTGCCCCATACGTGGGGTTCTATAGCATCCGATTCATGGGACAAAGAGACGTCCAAGTCCTTCGACGATGGATCCTCTACTCCCACGTCTTATGTCCCATCTACCCGTTCATGCGCACTGCATGGATATGCCATGGGTTGCTATAGTTTATGGCTGGCGTAGTCTATGGTACGGCTTCCCATCTCGCTTTCGGTTTCAGGGCCCTTACAGGGGGCCTTGGGACCGACCCTCCGAGGGGGCCCCCGGGAAGCGTCACCGTTCAAGACAGAAACCCGCCGTGATCATTTACGACCCCGTCGGCGAGGACGACTTGGGACGACCTGCGGTAAGACGGCGACGACAAGGAAGAGGACGAGGGCGAGCGACGAGTGGGGACCACTACGAGGACGACGGGGGAGGACACGGACGAGGACGACGGGGGACCTGCGTTCGCCGACGAGGGCGAGGGCGACCCATGGGGGGCGGTCGCAGAAGAGCCCCGCCCGTCCGCGGCGGCCGAGGTGGGGAGGCCGGCCATCGCGGGAACCAGGCCGCCGCGCGGTCGTCGTCGTCGTCGTCGTCGTCGTCGTCGTCGTCGCCGCCGTCGCCGCCGTCGTCGTCGTCGTCGTCGTCGTCGTCGTCGTCGTCGTCGTCCTCCGAGTCATCCTCCGAGTCGTCCTCAGAGTCCTTAGGGTCCTCAGCGTCTTCGCCGTCGTCCTCCCTCCCTCCCTCGCCGTCGCCCTCGTCGTCTTCGCAACACGTGCCGAGACACCACGGACGTTTCGTCAGGAGTGTCGCGCGCAGGTCGGGGAGGAGGCAGGAAAAAGGGAGCACCAGGGAGGGAAAGAAGGAAAGAGGGAGCAGAGGAAACGGTTAGGGAGGCAGAAGAGGAAGAGGAAGAGGAGGAGGAGGAGCAGCAGCAGCAGGAGGAGGAGGAGGACGAGAAGGAGGAGGAGGAGGAGCAGCAGCAGCAGCAGGAGGAGGAGGAGGGAGGATGAGGAGGAGTAGAGGGAGGACTGAGGAGGTGAGGGGAAGGGAGGAAGGGTGGGGGAGGAGACAGGGGCCGAAGGAGGAAGAGGGGAGGGAGCGAAGGAGGAAGGAGGGACTTGGAAGGAGGAAGGCATGGAGGGTCATGGTGTCAGAAGTTTACACCTCCTGTGGACAACGTGTCTGTGCAGAAAGCGAACTATGTCATACATACTGACGGGGGGACTCGTGCAAACAAGTGCTCTTCTTCAGCGTGGTATGTCGAAGCCCACGTGCAGCTACCGAGTGGGACTGTATCGTTTCCTATCTGCATGGCAGGACGATTTTTCAGCACACCAATTTCTTCCTTTACTGCCGAGGCCATAGCATTGGAAGAAGCAGTAGACCTGATATGGGAGCTTTTGAGAACATGATCATGTGATGCTTACCTTGCAACGTCAGTAACAGGCCAGTGCAATCGCGCTTCATGCCTCCGGAAAGAAAGAAAGGAAGGCATGGAGGGATGGGGGGAGGGGAGATGGGCGGACGAGGAGCAGCAGCAGCAGCAGCGGGCCCCCACCCCTCCGCGGAGGCCAGCTGGAGCGCCGGTGCGCCGCACCGCCCGCGGCTGCGGCCGTCCAGTCGGGGGGGAAGAGCGTGCGCGGAGGAGCAGACCGCGCGGGGGGGGAGAGCGGCGATTCCTCCTTTGTTGAATATCTTGTTTGAATGATACATGTCGTTCTCTACCTTCTCCTTCTCTTTCTCCTCTTCATCCTTGTCCTCAGCCTCATTCTCCTCCTACTCCTCCTTCTCCTCCTCCTGATTCTTGATTCCTGACGGCGATGGAGTCTTCAGACGCAGCCGCTTCCCCCAGGGAGGCTGGGTTGGGCCCCCTTGGGGGAGTAGAACAAACATGAGATGATTAGGGATCGAGGTCCCGCAGACAGGAGGGTTGAGGAGAAAGGAACAGAACGGGAGAAAAGGAAAGGAGGGTGGGGGGAGTTGGCAGCGGCGTGAAAAGGGTGGCGTCGCAACGGCACAGAAGGTGGGTATCGGCTCTTGGGCCGTGTGGTGTTGTGGCTGCGCCAGGTCCCCCCTCCTGTGAGTCGCCTGGCCCTGCTGGGCCAGCGATCTGGAGGGTGCCCTGGGTCCCCCTCCGCTGAGGTGCCCACATTGGTCTCCCGCCAACTGACATGGCTGTTGGAAGCAGGTTCAGAGTGAGAACGGCAGAGGTTGGCGCGACAGGTTGCTAGACAGAGCAAAGAGGTGGCCGCAAGTCAGGCAACTGAAGGTTCGAAGGATATGACAGAGTCAGTAGGTAGAGGTCAACCTGGAAGTGCCAGGGCAAGCGTGCCGTGGGATGTGTACGCTGGTGGCCTTGTTCACGCACGGCCAGGGGGAAGAGGCAAGGGCCTCTCCATCTGCTCAGACGAAACCGCAGCAGGCGTCCCCGAGGCAAGCGGCGGGATCCCTCGCCTGCGAGCAGGCGTAGGGTGCCGCCCAGCACGTCTGTCTCGGGGCCGCCTGGGGGGGGGTCCACCGAGCGTGATGGAGGTTTGCGCCTTCCTGCTGGTAGCCACGCTCGCCCTCAGGCCAACCGTTCTCGCCAGGCGGTGGCGCTCTGGGAGTGGCGGTGGCTTGGCAGCAGCGCGAGCCATGCTCGCTAAGGTAGATGGCAGATTGAATCTGCCCCCTGCGTGTTGGAAAACACCCTAAGCAGCCAGCGTCCACATGGCTGGTGTCCTTCCCCGCCGAGGCAGCAGTTGAGTACCCAGCTCACGGGAGTGGTGGCTGCTTGGATGGGGTTCAACCATGCGTGGGGGTGGTTTCTGCCATCTTTAACTTTGGCACGGGATGGCGTGTCCTCTCCCCTACAACCCTTAATTCACCCCCCACCGTTAGCTAATAGGGCGTACGACGTGTGGGAGTGGTGGGAAAGTGTGGGACAGGCGTGAGCCGTTGAGCCTACTGCCGCGCGGCTGCGGCCGCCTAGGCCTTCGCCAGGGCGGTTTGTAAGAGTTGCCCTCGCTGGGTAGTTTGCTGCTGTGTGGCCACGGCCACCCAGGACTTCGCCAGGGCGGCCTGCGGCGAGTCCCCTCTTTGTCCCCCAAAGCCATACAACTCACCCACCCCTCCCTTCACCACAGGAGAGGGAGAAGATGAGGAGGTAAGTAGGTGGAGAGCGGAAAGAGACGGGATCGCAAGAAGGTGAGCCGATAGGGAGCGGAGGTTGGCAGAGCCTTCGCACGTTGTGGGTGAGAATGCCCCTCGGGGGCCCACGCGTTGCCTGTAGCAATGATGTACACGTAAGTGGGTGAGCAAGTTCCGTATGGGACCCACACTGATCGCAGTCGCCATTGTTGCTCACGCTGTAGACTACTGCCGTAGAGAGGGTCGCATCCCATACCACCAGCTGTGCTTCTTCCATCAGACGGCGAGTGCGTACGTGCCGGTAAAAAACATGTTGAGCAGAGATTGGGATGAGTAGATGGCAGTTGGCGGTCCTGTCTGCTGTGAGGCAAGGAGTAGCTAGGCGAGGATATAGCTCATTGACTGGCCGCCGTTCGGCGTGTCCGATCGCGAGGGTTGCCTCGGTGTTGTGAGCGATCAGAGGGGGGTATCCTGTTTCGCCGTAGTTTGGTCGTGTTGGTCGCGCTGATTCGCTTTGACGGCGTCTGCGAAGGTCGGTCATGGTTTCCAGTCGGGGCCGTAGACTGGTAAGGCCTCCTTGTCCGTCTTCGGCTGGTTGCTCTGATCATGTGCCATGGTGGCTGTTGGCTGGGGTTTCAGCGGCTTCCATCGGCGAGACGTGTGGGACACGTCCCGTCCTGCGTTGTGGTCAATGATCGCGTTGCGGATCGTAGCTGCTGGCCTGCAGTCGTCGTTGGTGGTGATTGTGTGTGTGTGTTTCTTTTTCTTTTTTCTGGTGCTGTTTTGTTCTGTTTTGTCCGCGGTTGATGTGGCGTGGCCCACTGGGGCTGCCCCGAGAGGAGGCGCACGACTCGGGCCCAGCGTCGCACACATGCGGGGGCATGTGCGAGCCCCTCCAGGCCAGGCCGCTAGCGGCCGCGAGGGATATCATCGACGACGCGCTGCTAGACCAGATGCGAACACCATGACCATTGCATCGCCAGGTCGCCGATCGACTCCTCCTTTGCTACAACCCCATTGTCGGGGGAGCGTAAGACCTGGGTTTGCCAGGACTCGGGTTCGCCATCGTTTTTTGACGACCGCGCCTCGGATTTTGACGAGGAGGAGTTTCGTGGGATGTCTGCAGCGGGAGGCCTCGTCAACATGCAGGCTCGGCCTCGTCATTTTTTTGACGACCTCGTCGGGGATTTCCGAGTCCCCTGTACCCAGGTCTTACGTCCCCCTGACATTGGGTCCCGCGAGTTCCCCGGCGAGTCTCGCGCCGTGGCATCGATGCATCTGCACGAGACTCGAGACGCATGCGCTTGGTACAGTGGCGTCTGGGATGAGGAAGCCGAACGGCTAGCATCGTCGTCAATCCCGCGAGACACAGCGCGGCAGATCTTCTCAGTTCGGGAGGCCAGGCGGAAGCGAAGGTCATCGTTTAATGTATCGAAGGTGGCGGCTACGACAGGGCGCGGGCGCGCTTCTTGCTCGCCCTGGTAATGCTGCCCTTCGAGACTGCCCAAACCCTGGGCGTCAGAATCGTGTAAGATGATGAAGCCGCCGTCGCCGAGCCACCCGCCTGGGGCAAGAGCTTCGGGCGCAAGCGGCTGCCCAGCGATTGCGTCGCCGGCGGCCGCGAGATCAAGCGGCCCACGGTCAAGCCGCTGCTGACCCGCGCCTCAAGAGGCCATTCGCTTCAGGTGATCGAGCCGCCCGCCAGGCATCAGCGCGCGGCCGTCGCTGCGCCGCTCGACGTCGCACTCTCGATCGAGTCGACGGCTGGGGGCGCGGCGGCCCCCAGAGAAGGACCTCAGTGTGACGAGACAAAGCCAGTGCCTCAACATCCTTCCCACTCTGAGGTCCAAATACCCGGTTATCGACGAATGTGTCGTCGAAGCTGGGGAGGACATCGTCGGCGGGGCAGTCGACGGGGCAGTTGATCTGGTCCGCCCAGGCGTCGAGATGACGCGCGGAGAGCACCCGCGCTGGCTTAGGCCGAGCGGCTGGTCAAGGGAATGCAGCGCGCAGAACTTTGATGCGAGCGTCGTCCACTTGGGCGATCCGCGTGCCCTGTCAGGTTCGTGCGTTGCGACGGTCTCGTCTCGAATCTCCCACGCGGCTGCTGTTTGGGCCCTCCCAGATGGCGAGCTCCCCGCGGAGTTCTGTCTCAATCTGGCCGATGCGCATCATATCTCCAGAGTTATCGCCGCTGGCACCGTCGCCCCAGCAGCGTCGTGGGCCCTGGCCCATGACTGGCGGGCCCGCGACGCGGAGATTGACCCGAGGACCGGGTCTGGTTGCATGAGTTGGATTTAACCGCATCGGTGTTTCCGAAGAGGCCGCGGCGATGACAACGACGCATTTGCGCCGGCGGAGTTCAAGGCGAAGCTGCTCCTGTCCCCACCGTGGGATGATGGATATCTCGTCTGTTCTGGAGCGTGCTTAAATCGCTTGGGAATGCTCCGCTATTATCATTGCCGCGCGCACGTGTCCTCCTCGCCAGAGGCACAGGTGCCCAATTTCCTGGCTCCGGCACATCAGTGGCGCGTGACAGGATTTGCCAGGGTGGTCGGAGGGGGAATCGACCAGGAGTCTGGGGGCTATGCCCCTGGCCCCCCGCCGAAGGCCACGAGGGCGCCTCTGCCGTCTGCCGGGCTGGGCAACTGAAGAAAAGGGGCAAGACATGGAAGGGCCAGCGGGCCCAGTCTGAAGCCTCTGCAGCAGCCTTCAGTCGCAATCCAGCCCTGCAGGGCAGACCTGCGTACCGGTGCAACCTTGTGACCGCCCGCGCACGGCGCCCGACGTCTTCGTGAGGACACGGCGCCAGACGGTCGGAACGCCTGCCGACAGCAGGAGGCGCAGAAAATGGGGAAGCCCTGGGCCCCGTTCCAGGCGCGCGCCGACACTCCCGCCGCGGGCTTTGGCGTTCTCGGGCCTTTCGATTCGGGCCGGGGCCGCCCCTGGGATGTCGAGGCCGATGAACCATCGATTGGCTGGGAGCAGCGGTTCGCCCAACTCCGCCCCCTTGAATTGCCCCCGACGCTCGCTGACCTGAGGCCGGAAATGGAACGGGAGCTGGAAGTGCGTTGGGGGCCGCTGGAAGATGTCGACACTGCGGCTGCTCAGGACGGGGACCCGGCATCTGCCGGCTGCGTCGTCAGTGCCAGGGGCTCTCGCGGCCGCGGCAATCAGGGCGAGAAGCGCCCGCCAGCGACCCGGCCCAAACCCCGCCCGTCGACGGCGCGCGCGACCGCCAGAGAAGAACGGCAAGGAAGCGCCAGAAATGAAGGATTGAAGCGCCGTGGATGTCAGGGATTACAGAATCGCCAGGCTGCCGCGCGCCGCCGAGAGGCGAAGCCGATGCTGTGAAAGTATATCGCAGGCCGTCGATGTCTGCCGCAGCATCATCGAGATCTGCCCCAGGACCCCCGGCGGGATGGCGCCAGCGCGCGGACGTGCGATTGAGGGCTGCGAAGCATGGGGGCCCCGCGCTCTCCATGGCGCCGCGACAGAGCCGCCGGCCGTCGAGGAGCTCGGGATGGGGCTCAGGCGACTGGCAGAGCTGGAACAGCAGCTGGGGCCATGGCGACCAGTGGAGCGAGGACAGGCGTTTTGAATGTAATTCCATGGAAGCTTGCATTCGGCAAGGGGCGGGTTTCTCCTGGCTGTTAACTGCCACTGCCGGCTATCACTGGCTCGTCTTCCGCACAGCATGTGAATTCTGTGCGGCCTTGCAGTAAAATTGTCGCCGCTTTCGCGGGCTGTTGGGAGGTCTAGCATAGCGTGGGTCCGAGCGCGCAAATCCAAGTTAGACTCGGACATTCCATGGGGGATGAGGGTTGCGAGACCGTCGCCACTTCCGCGGGCTGCCTGTGTGTCCGGCATCGCGCGGACCTGCGCAGATATACAGTAAACCTAGCCATCCCTCGGGGGGGTGGGACATTGCAACTCCTGCAATATGCAATATTTGTGTGCTGTTTGGGGTGGAGCAACGCGCGGGCCTACGCAAATCTAGATTAGACTTCGCTGCCCCCCTGGTCGCCAATTCCGCGGGCTGCTTTTGTGCAGGTCTCAATGAGACCTCGCCGTCCCCTGGGGGGCTGCCAGCAACGAAATGTTTGACGCTTCGCGTATCCCCACCAGCCCATCCAGAAACGATCGGAGGCTGCCTGGAGGCCTCTTGCAGGCTATCGTGGGCCATGTTCGGCTAGAGGCTGTCGGAGGTTATTTAGCTTAAGGCATGTTCGGCTATATTGGGCCATATTGAGGCTGTCTTGAGGCCTCTTAGAGGTACGTCGGAAACTATATTGAGCCATGCTCGGCTATCCTGGGCCACCCTGAATACCATCTTGGGTTATTTGGGGTCCCCTTGAAGTCATCTTATGTTGAATGTGGATGGGGGTGGGGTGGGTGGAGGGGTGGGTGGGTGGAAGGCGGGGTGTAGGGGGGTGGATGTGGGGCGGGGTGGAGGGGGGCGGAGGGGCGGGCGGGGTGGGCGGAGGGATGGACTGCGTGTGTGAGTGTGTGTATGCGTGTGGGGTGTATAAGTATCCGCGGCTCCTCCCGCCCAGGCCCAGGGAGAGGGGGCAGGGGGAGAGGTAAACTTCACACCGAGGGGAAAGGAGGGGTTGGGGAAGAGAGAGGACATACGTTTTTTAAGCTACAACGCTCCGAGGGCTGGTCGGCCCCGTCGTCGAAGCGTCCACGTTGCCATTTTAGATCAAGGCTTCGCGATTGGCAGACATAGAGGTGTAGCTTGGAGAACGCATGGCTGGCTTTCGCCCAGTCCAATCGCTCTTGGCTGCTGTAGAACAGTTCGAATTTTCTGTTGCGAAGGCTGGGAAGGCTGACGTGTATGGGGGGACCCTTCAAGCGCTGCAGGACGTCCGGCAGCGCATAGATGAGGAGCATGACGGAGACAACAGACCACTGAAGCGGTGCAAAACGAAAGAAGAAGTAACTGAGCATCGTTCGCTGACGAAAAAGATTTCTTATTTGGAGAAGACGCGCGACGAAGCGCAAGCCCAGTTGGAGCAGCTTCGAGGGAAGAAGCTCGGTGGAGCCATGGACAATTTGTGGCATACGAGGGTTCTCCTTGCCAGTCCTACGACGTCTTTGAGGGAGCTGAAGGACTGGTGCAGATGTCTCACGGTTGACGGCAGCAGCCCGATATCGCACACTCAAATAGGCATTGTTCGTGCTGCCTGGGTTTGCCTTCTCCACAGGAGCTCCGGAAGGAGGAAGTGAAGGCAAGTGTTGCGGCGGCCCCAATGTGCCGTGGACGGCAGACATCACCCGTGTATGTGAGACATTTGCACGACGGGGCAATGATGCAGTTTAAGAGTTACAGCGAAGTCCCTACGGTCATGGCGCAGCATTTTTCAGGTTCCAGTATGACGTCCAGCCGCGGGCGTTACTCGTCCGTTCAGAACAATCTGGTGCACGTGTCGGTGGGGTCAAGTTTGCAGCATCAAAAGATGACGTGGCTGCGGGACCTGCAGGCTGTGACATGTAAAGATGGGGACACGCTTGCCACGGCGCTGATTGAAGCCATTGCGGGCGTCATGAAGGCATGCATCGGTGCTCTTACTGAGCATCCAGGCCGCCCAACCAGGGTGCGCCTCATACATTTGCTTGTCGGGGACGGTATCAATACGAATGAGTACGCAGCGAAAGTCATGCTCAACTACTTCAGGTCCCTCCCATCAGACGCCGTGCCTGTATCATATCATTTGTTGTTGTGGAAATGCAGCTCGCACAAAGTGAACTTGGTGATTCAAACCACTATTGTGGGCAAACTGGTGCCCAAGCCTGTTGACCAAGATGCCCTCTGTTGCAATTGCAGTCGACTGTACAAGTACCTGATGCCGTCGTACATGACGGACTTCGAGGCGTCTCTAAGGCAGTACCTCGTCGAGAAGGTCAGGCTACAGCACGCGGAGCCAGGCTTCGACGCGCAGGCCGGGGAAACCAGGCTCGCCCAGCTTGCTGGCTTGTACGGGCAATTCGTGTTGCCCCCCGAGTTGCTCCAGATGTACAACGTGCAGATCGATTCCCCCGTGCACTTTTGTGAGGCAGGAACTGACCTTAAAGAAGTGAGAGGTCGCTTCTACGAGATTCTTTCAAAGCTCGCATTGTTCATCGACGAACGACCTGTGGTGACGAGGTTCTTCACCTTTTCAGCATGCTGCTGGGCTCTTTTACGAATGAAGTTGCTCAATCTACCAGAGGGTGTATTCAGCATGCATCTGAAGAAAACGCATACCGAGAACTCCAAGCGTCTCGCTGCTTTCCGCGACTTCTACAAGTCTGTGGACACGTTGCCCCTTCTGATGGAAGTGGGCGTATGCTTGCGCTTAACGCATTTGGCCATGTCCCTGACGGCCCAGAAGGCGGACGCGAGCAAGAACAGGGCGCCGCTTCTCGTTCGACTGGGGCGTGCGGAAGTGCAGAAACGCACGCAGGCATTGTTCATTGAGATTGCACCAAAGTTGATGGACGACCCGCGCCTTCCCGTGAACACGACCGTCAACCGCTTGGTTCTTACTTTTATGAGCATCTGTATTCGGTTCCACGAGTACTTGCGCTTTCCGACTAAGGGATTACAGATGACGAAAGACTACAATACTGAGTACTCGGACGAGGTTGTGCGTTTCCTACGCACGCCTGATCATGAATTGGATGTATACTTCAAGTCGTTGCGCGATGATGCTTGGAAGGCGGGCGGCCACGTCGAGTCCGACGCTGCGGCGTACATGATGGGCGACGAGGTTCAGAGTGAGCTCTTAGGTATCTGCACGAACGGTGGCGGGTGCAGCTTGGAGGTAGAGCGCAAGCATGCCCTTGACAAGCAGTGCGGGACTGTGAAGACGAAGGGGCTGGCCACTGCGTCCGGCGACACCATCCTGCGACAATTCCAGAGGGAGCAGCGCGAGCACGCTGGCAACGAGCTGAAAGTGCAGGCGCTGGAGAAGCGCGCTGCGAAAACCAATGCGCGATCAATTGCCATTCAGCAGCGGCCAGACTTGTTCGCGCGTGGCCGCGGCGCCCTACATTGGGAGCAGAACATCAGCGATGCAGAGAGACGGAGCCAAACCAGCGTTGGGGACGAAACTGCTTTGAAGGCGTATCAAGAGGAACATGCAGAAGCCCTTCAGAGCGCCGTGAGAGACCGCCAACGGGAGGCCGCAGCTGCTCGCAAACTCTTGAGCGCGACTTTGCCGTGCAATAGCGCCGGATGGCTCGAGTGGCTCCACAACCCAGACAACGATCAACGTTTGCGGGAGTGGATCAAGAAAGCAGCTTCGGGATGCAGAAAGTCCGCGGGCGC
This sequence comes from Prorocentrum cordatum, assembly GCA_963575745.1. Taxonomy (NCBI): domain Eukaryota; class Dinophyceae; order Prorocentrales; family Prorocentraceae; genus Prorocentrum; species Prorocentrum cordatum. Next base: position 892,958 of record CAUYUJ010016172.1, on the reverse strand, counting down.
TCGCGTCGCCGCCGCGGACGGCCTGTCCCCGGCGGCGCGCGTCCAGCCCTCGGCCAGGCCAGCGCACGCGCCGCAGTGGGCGCATTTGAAATCGGGGCTGTATTGCTTCGAAACCGCCGCTGGTTCTCGCGCAGCTGCCTGCGTGCAAAGCATTGGCTATGAAGTCTGGGCGTGGCCGCTGCAGATAGGCCCTGCAGATTGCGAGCTCCATCTCAGGCTGGACGGCGAGCTTTGCAAGGCCATCAAACCGATAGTGGAATTCCTGGATGTTGCTTTGGGCAGCGCTGCTGGCGAGGTAGTTGCGTTTCGGGTCGGGTGGGGCGTGTCTGGCTTCGGCGAGACTCGAGCCACTCTGCGTGTTCGCGCTGACGAGACCGAGCGAGTGGACCCGCCGCCCCCGCGGAAGCGCGGCGAGGCAGTGGCGGAACCAGATGCAGCCGACGAGGTGCACGAAGATATTTGCCCGCCTGACAGCGATCTCGAGTCTGTCTGCTCGGATGACGACGCGCTCGAGGACGAGGGCGGCGAGGCGGAGGAGTCAGCTGCTGAGTCCGACCACGAGGCGGGCTCCGACCTTGAGGAAGAAAAAGAGGCCGCCAAGTTGGCCAAAGCTGCTGCTGGAACTTTTGTCGTTTACAGCAATGGGTATTTTACGTTCGCGAACAACCCAGGCTTTGGGTCGCCATTGAAGGTGCGAGTCGTGAAAACTTGGTGCAAAGAGGGCATGCTCGGCAAAAAGGATATGAGCAAAGCTTTGACACCTTCGGACGTCGGAGCCTCAGTTGCTGAGCCTACGCGGGGCATCTGGGTGTTGAAAGCGCGGATGCTTCAGAAGGCAGAAACCAACGGTTTTTGCAACGGGCGGGCTTGTAGGAGGGCCCTTTTCGCAAAAGAACTGCGTGACCTTCGGGCGGAAATCGCCGCCGGCTGCGGCGGCGCGCCTGGGTCGTTGATGACCACGGGGAACGATCGTGCGGATAAGCTTATTAGAGACACGGCTCCTGCGGCGCTCGTCCACCCGTGATGGCCTGCGCGCGTCGGAATATGAAAACAAGACTTGGCTTCGCGTAGCATACGAACAAAACAGGGTACAACATTACGAAACGTCACGAACAAGCACGACAGAGTACAAGTCGAAAGAATACGAAGCAGTACGACACAATGTGACACAATACGATATCCATGTTGCCCTAGGCGGACCTCTGGGATCCGTATGAATGTATAGGAGGACGTTTTATTCTCGGCGGCCGACAGGCGCAACCTATGGCGCAACCAATCAGGGGGGCGTTTTTTTCTCGGCAGCCGAGGGCACAACGTATGGCGCAACCAATTAGGGGACGTTTTCTTCTCGGAGGCACAGGGCGCAACCTATGGCGCAACCGATCGGAGGCCGTTTTCTTCTCGATTGCCGAGGGCGCAACCTATGGCGCAACCTATGGCTAGAGGCTGCATGGGGCCCAGCTCCTCCCCGTGGGGCGGTGGTGGGGCCTCGAGGCCTTCACTGCATCGCTGGCTGGAGGGGGAGGAGGAGGAGGAGGAGGAGGAGGAGGAGGAGGAGGAGGGGCTCGAGGAGAGGAGGAGGAGGAGGACGACGACGAAGAGGAGGAGGATGAGGCCGAAGAGGAGGAGCAGGAGGAAAGTGAGGAGGAGGAGGAGGAGGAGGAGGAACGGAGGAGGAGGAGAAGGAGGAGGAGGAGGAGGACAAGGCCGAAGAGGACAGAGGAGGAGGCGGAGCAGGGGCTCGAGGACGACAGAGGAGGAGGCAGAGGAGGAGGAGGAGGGGGAGGAGGGGGAGAGGAGGAGGAGGAGGAGGAGGAGGGAGGAGGAGGAGGAGGAGGAGGAGGAGGAGGAAGACGACGAAGAGGAGGAGGATGAGGCCGAAGAGGAGGAGCAGGAGGAAAGTGAGGAGGAGGAGGAGGAGGAGGAAGAGGAGGACAGAGGAGGAGGCGGAGGAGGGGCTCGAGGAGGACAGAGGAGGAGGCGGAGGAGGAGGAGGAGGAGGAGGAGGAGGAAGAGGAGGAGGAGGAGGACGGGCTCGAGGAGAGGAGGAGGAGGAGGAGGACGACGACGAAGAGGAGGAGGATGAGGCCGAAGAGGCCGAAGAGGAGGACAGAGGAGGAGGCGGAGGAGGGGCTCGAGAAGGAGTGGCTGCTGCGGCCAGACGAGGTGGCGGATCTGCCCTCCCACTTCGTCCCCGAGGAGGTGTGGATCATCGACGACGGGTGCCCGCGCCCAGCCTTGGGCGCAGGCGTCTTGCACGTGCAAGTGCGGGTGGTGAAGACGCAGAAGGCGCCCGCGAAAGGGTCGCCGGCGCCGGCGATCATGGGCGCCGTTTCGCCAGCGTCCGAGATGCCGGCTGCCATGGCGTCGGCTTCGTCGGCCCCAGCTGGCGCTCCCGGCGCGCCCCCCCCGGGAGACGGACCCGCGGGCCAGCAGGCGCCGAAGCCCGCGGCGAGGCGGGTCCTTGAGAAGCGCGAGTCCTTGACGGATGAACAAGCCGCAGAGCAGCTCGCGCAGGGCATCGAAGAGGATTGCAAGAATCAGCGCGTCTCGAAGAACAACGACCTGACGAGCACCGTGGAGGTTCGTTTCCGCATGTGGCTGAGTCACTTGAAGACCCTCCGGGCCCGCGAGCAGGGCAAGACGGTGGAGGAGATCGTGGAGTCCTTGGACCAGTACAACAAGGAATTCCCGTCCTTCGTGGTGAAGTGCTTGTTATTGACGGAGTGCTGGCCTCAGATAGAGCCCGTCGTTTCGCAGCTGAAAGACTTGGGCACGGAGTTCCCGCCTTTGCTCCCTCGACTGGGCAAGGCCGTCGTTGCGATGTGCGAGCAGGGCTACGACCTCAACTTGGCAATTTTTGAGATTGATGGCCTGGCGCTCTCACGGATGCCGACGCTAGTGTATTCCCCTTTCGTCGAGTCCTACACCGCCGCCAAGCAAGCCCACCGCGTCAAGATGCTGACGGACGAGAACTCTGGCATGACCCCCGCCGCCAAGAAAGACATGGTAGAGGAGGTGTTGGAGTTGTCAGCGTCTCTTCGGCCCGAGCACTTGCGACTTCTGAAGTTCGCCCAGACCTCCATGGCGCTGAATGGAAAGGCCTTGGGATTTTGGCTACTCGAAGAGACGGGCCGGTTCGACCTGCTCGGCGAATGGGATGCCGACAGCGAGTCCATGAAGGTCGAGCCGCTCGCAGACGCCAAGAGCAAGTGGCGCGACGCGCCAGCCGGAGAGTTCATGTCTGCTGCCGACGTCATCATCAAACACGACCTGGCGGAGTCCGTGAAGTCCCCCGTTGCGAAGGCCGTCATCGTGGACCTCGTCTCCTTGCAGGCGGCGGAGAACTCGTGCTCGCCCGGGAGCGCGCGGGCCACGTTCGGTCGCAAGCTCTTCGAGGACGTCGCGGCGTCCCGCCTGGGCTTGAAGCGCCCCGGCGTGGAGCTGTCGACCGCTGCCGACATGCCGGAGGGTTTCCCCGAGTCCTGCCAGGCGGAGCTGCGCGACGTCATCTTCGGGTTGGCGAAGAAGGCCACCTCGGAGCTGCGCGACTACATCTTGGGCTTGGCGAAGAATGCGGCCGAGGCGCCCGCTCAGGTTGCCGAGGGGCCCGCTAAGGTCGGGGCTGGACAGAACCCCCAACAATGACACGTCGATTAGTGAATTGTCCGTTTTCGGTTCTCGAGAGGGCGCCGTGGCCGTTATTTTCCAGGTTTGCGCCCTCCAGGTCTAGGCCTCAGGTCGTTTTCACTAAACCACGTTTTACTAAAGAGGGGTCTGTGCATCCCCGATAAGGCGGCCGAGGTCAAGAAGGAGCTCGCCGACGGCGCGACCGCCCTGGGCCAGCCGGGCCAGGCGGCTCAGGGGCCCGCTGAGGCGGGCGAGGTGACGACGGAGACCGCTCCCGCAGAGCCGCAGGGCGCTCCGGAAGCCGCGTCTGAGGGCCCCGGGGGTGCCGAGGTCGCCGAGGCCATGGCCCTCGCCGCCTACGAGGGCCACATGAAGCTCCCGCTAGGCGCGGCGACGCTCGACCAGGTCGCAAGCTCGCGCGCCGGGGTCGCGACCTGGGCTGCGGCTGCGGCGGAACAGGAGCCCGCCGACGGCGCGACCGCCACGGGTCAGCCGGGCCAGGCGGCGACCGCGGCCGGTGGCTCTGACCCCGCGGCGACGCCTGACGCCGCGCCGCCGCCGCCGCAGGCGCCGGCGGCGGCAGCGGCGCAGCAGGCGACCGCGCCCTTCAAGGCGGGCGATAAAGTCCGCACCATCGCCATCAAGGAAAAGGAGAGATGGAACGACCAGCAGGCTACGGTGCTCAGGATGGTTGGTTGGGAGGGCAAGAAGTACTCGGCCATGATGAAGTCGGGGCCCCAGAATGGAAAGAAGCGGGATTACGAGAGCAGGTTCCTGAAGCCGTGGGAGGCCTCGGCGGAGAAGACCCTGGTCGCGCCGGCGGGGCAGTCGCCGGCCCCCTCGCCGGCCGATGACGAGGCGGCCAGGGCAGCGAAGAAGCAGCGCTCGATAGAGCTCACGAGGCGCTTGTTCGGGACGCTCCCGGAGGCGTGAGGGGCCGTCGGCTTCAGACTGCCGCGAGCTTGACTTCCCGCGCTTGCCGTCGCGATGGGGAGCGGTTCTCTTTTTCGTGGCGAGCCCGCGGACTCGCCTCGCTGCCGCCCAGGCCCAGCGCGCGCGATGCACTCGCGCGGTCTCTCTTGACGCGGTCTCTCTTGACGCGGGCCTCTCTCAGATTGGCCAGCCGGCCAATCCTTGCCCCCCCCCCTCCCCCCCCCCCCCCCCCCCTCCCCCCCTGCCCCCCCCCCCCCTTCGCCCCCCCTCCGCAGGGGCCTCGCTTAACCACGGAGGGGCACAAGGGGCCTCCAAGAGCTCGGGTGGGCTTTGCGCAATTTAGAGAAATGAAGCCGAGGAGAGCTTCGAGGAGCTCAGCGGACCTTAGCGTCGCCTAGACGAGCCGAGCGGGGCTTAGCGGAGCGTAGCGTAGCGGAGCATAGATGAGCTTAGAGGAGCGTTGATGGGGCTTAGAGTAGCTTACTATGGAGAGCCCAGAGGAGCTCTGGCAGAGCTTAGCGGAGCTTAGACTGGCTGGGGAAGACGCGGAGGAGGCGCCGTCGTCGCTGCTGTTGCGTCGGCGATGCCCGGCGATGGCCGGTAATGGCCGTCGATAGGGTTGTCGTTGTCGAGTCCGTGGTTCCATGGGATAACACTCAAGGCGCTGGTGCAGAGGCAGTGGCAAGGGGGGCATTTCGGAGATGCGCTTCTGGCGCGGGCCGCGGCGCGGTGGCGGGCTGCGATGGCCCAGTGAGCCGATCGCCGGGCGGCGTGCGCCAGCGCTCTCCTTTCTATGTGGGGCCCGCTGGTCCGTTTTGGCTTGCCCCGCAGGGTTGTGCCGGAAGTGCTCCATTCCCTGAGCGTGCGCAGTAGACGTTCTTGGGATTTACACCGCGGGGGCCGAAGTGCCTCGGGGGACGGGGCGAAATCCGACATCAGCCCTCGGGGCGTGCCAAGCTCGGCCTGGTGCGTCACGCCGCAAATTCGGAGCGTCCGCTAAAGGCTGACGCCCGCCCGAGAGAGGAGCCCCGAGGGGAGAGTCATTTAGCTGCGCCCCCCCGTGCGCCTAGCCGCTGCCGCCGCTGTTTCCTGCTGTATCGGTTGGCGGCGATAGCGATGATAGCGACATGTGACAGCTATTTGTGCTGAGAGGGAAAAGAGCGCTCACCGGACGGCCGGCCGACATGCATCCATCATGTTCTAGAATATTTGGGTGTCTGGCATATATCACAATCGCAGCGACAAGTACATCCCTTTCCGAGGCGCAATTTGGGGCCGTTACCACAAGTGCAATACCACTAAGAAAAGGATATAATCAGCAGGGCCAAGAACATGCCCGGTCCCATGGTGAATCGGAAATTTGCTGATTGACTTCCCACATAATCTCCCTCTTCCTGTCTGTTGACAGGGGGAGGAGGAGCAGGAAAAGGAGTGGATGAGAGGGGAAAGTCCCAGAAGGGGAGGAGGAAGGGAAGGGAACAAAAAGGGATCATATGGGGATGGAGGTTGATCAGGTGCAGGAGGAGAAGCCCCCGTTCCAAGAGCGAGCGGAGGTGATGGCACGCGCGGGTGTGATGCCCACCGCGGCGCCATCCGCAGAAGGCGTGGGAGGCTCCGCCGACGGGGGGCGTCGCCCTCGCAGCCGCCGTCGCTGCCGCCGTCGGCGCCGTCCCCGTCAACTCTCCCGTGTTTGCTCCTCCCTGCCCCTGCCTCCGCCCACGGCCCTCCGGGGCCTCTCGGTTCACGGGGCGAGTGTGGCTCGACGAGGGGGGGGGGGGGCAGCGGCGAATGGCGAGGATGATGTTTGTTTCCCCCCGTCGATATTCCTTTTCCTCCTTCCTCGTCCTCCTCCTTGGCATGGTTGGGACGCGTGCTTCTTTTTACCGGAGAAGACCATCGAGGAATATATGGGATCATCGAGCAGCAAAAATCACGCGCGAAATCAAACAATGCACGGGGAATCGACGATCGAACGATGCCGACCTTCCTGGAGGGGTTCGATGCGTAGACAGAGGACGTCTGGTCGGCCCATGGCCCAAAGGGCGACGGAGTGTGGCACATGGGCGCTCCAGCACCCTTCTGCCGGAGGAGTTCGAGCGTCTATACACCGATCGCCCTGGCCGGCCTCTCCCAACCTCCTGTTGCGGACTGTTACGCGGCGATTCTTTCTCCCAAGCGCGGGTCGCCGCGTACACCAGCGCGGCCCCCGCCCCACCCCTCTTGAAGCGCCGAGCTTGCGCAATACCGGCGTCCGACAATACGAATGGAGGGGGGCAGAAGGGTGGGGGGGGGGCACTCTCGACGCACATCCAGTGCCAGCTCAGAATCCCTCCCGACTTCTCGGCTCGGGGGAGCGTCGGACGGGGTCCCGGCTCGGACGGGACCCCCCTCAGGTCCGACGGGCCACACCTATTCTTGTGGCGCCTTAATCGCCCAGCCCTTCCCCATTCTTCCTCCCTTTAGCTTTGAACGTGTGTTGTTTCGTCTAGAACAGGGACCCCACCTCACAGGGCAGCAGAGCGCTCAAATTTCTCTCGAAGCTCGACCCTCGATGTTTCATGATTTCGTAACCTTTCTGGTGGCCACCCGACGGATGTATTCAACTATTTGTTCGAATTTAGTTCGAATCTGGCTCGATTCGAGTTCGACTCTAATTCGACTCAAGTCGCCAGACGTTCGACGCAGCATCGACACATCAGTGGAGCGAGTGGCTCCATGAAGGCCACTGGAACGAGCATCCTACCAGGGGGGGGCCATCACAGAGAGAAGCAGAAGTACGCTCAACCTCTCTCAATGCTCGATCCTCGATCGTCGAAGCTCGATCCCCCCTCTACATCGTCGATGCTCGACCCTCGACCTCGATCTTCGAGTCGCGATTCTCGTTCCTCGACCCTCATCCTCGAGGCTCGATCCTCGACCCTCAACCCTCGATCCTCGAGGCTCGATCCTCGACCCTCGATCCTCGCTCGTCGAGGCTCGATCCTCGATCGCCGAAGCGCCCCCGCCCGCCCGCCGCGCGGGCGCCAGGCAGCCCCGTGGCCGAGCTGCGGCTCATCGCGCTGTTTGCCCGGGCCTCGGCCGCGCGCGGTCTCCGCGAGAGGGGCCGGGGGGCGGCCGGGAGGCAGGGCTCATGTCTTTTCCTCCGATCCGATCCGATCCGAGTTCGGCAGTTTCCGACTCTGATTCGGTTCGACTTCGGATTCCGACTGGGATCCCGATGTCCAATGGAAGCCTCACTGGCCTGCCGATTTCCCGATTTCCGCCGATTCGACTCCTCCCGACTTCCGCTGCCGATATCCGCCGATCCGATTCATTTCGATCGCAGGTCCGACGTGTCGATCCGATTATGGGCTCTCCTGAGAGGGCGGCGGCGATTGAGGGTCGGAGGCGGCCAAGAGGGGGGGGATGACTGGGGGGGGTAAACTGACAGAGACCATGAGCTGCCTGACCTCAAAGAAGACTACGCGTAGCTCGATGAGGAGGGCAGGAGGGGGAGGAGGAGGAGGAGGAGGAGGAGGAGGAGGAGGAGGAGGAGGAGGAGGAGGAGGAGGAGGGGGAGGCCGCGCTCGACGAACCTTCAGGCTGTCAGGAAGCAGGAGCCAGGACCTCGTGGCAGTGGCCATCATATCTGCCCAGATCTCATGGCCCCCTCCTCCCGCACGTGCCTAGAGCCATGCCCTGCGAACCCCCGCGTGGACGACCCATCCTCGGACGCCCCCGCGGAGCGCGCCCTCGCCGCCCGTGAGCCCCGTCCGCCTTCTGACGCCTGTTGCGGCGCTTCTCGGGAGGCTCTCCCGGAGGCTCAGGGGAGGCAAAGGTACCGATGCCGCTGCCCTTGCCTCGTTTTCTCTTTTTCGGGCATCCTGGGAGGCCCTCGTCGCCACAAAGGGATTCACCCCGAAATCCTGGTCAGAACGCACCCCCGGAGAGGGCAGGCGAGTATAGCGGTATGGGTTATTGGTCGTGTCCTCAGAGGCTCTCCAGAGGTTCATGAAGGTTGCTACCGTCGTCGTCGTCCGCCTGCACCTCCTGTCCCCCTCATTCTAGTACGGAAGGTTCGCATCGTGTCGACCCGCGGCGACCCTGCCGCCGGCTTTCAGTGTTGAACGCCGCCGGCGATCCCGACTCGGTCGATCTTGAACGATTTGACGTTTCGGACGGAAACAGCCCATCGTTCAAACTTGAAGGATCCTGGCGTTGTCAGGAACCAATGCCGAAGTCGACACGACATGAACCTGCAGTATACTTGTCATCTTCGTTTCCCGGGGCGCGCGCATCCCGCGCGTGTTTCACGTGGAAATCTTGCTGCCACGCCTGTTTATACCATGGTCCCCTGGCCTGTTCTACACTGGTCCTCCCACGCTTGGCTTTCCGTTCGTTCGCGTCGTGTCGACCAGAAGCGATCCCGCCACCGGTGTTCAGCGTTGAACGCCGCCGGGGACCCAGAGTCGGTCGACGTTGAACGCCGCGCTCCACCTCACCTCCTACCCCTCTTCTCTTCTCGTTCCTCATATTTGTCAGCAGCACCATCATCGTACTCGTCGTTGCCATCGTCCTTACCATACATCAGCATCCTCATCTACATCTTGGTCAGCATCACCATCATCAGTGTCATTGTCTTTGTCATCATCTTCATCTTCGCCGCGATCAGAATCATCGCACCCAATTTCATCAGCACCAGCACCACCACCATCATCCTCAGCAGCGTCATCACCATGAACAGCAGCACCACCACCACCACCATCACTACCATCATCATCATCATCATCATGATCATCATCATCATCATCATCATCATCATCATCATCCCCTCGTCGTCGTCATCGCCGTCGTCCTCGTCATCATCAGCAGCATCATAATCATCACCATCATCATCATCATCATCATCATCATCATCATCATCATCATCATCATCACCGTCGTCAGCATCATCGTCATCACCATCAGCATCATCATCGTCGTCATCATCATGAGCATCATCAGCATCATCATGGCCGTCGTCAGCAACATCATTGTCTACGTAGTCTGTATCACAACCAGTATTATCACAACCGTCTTGCCACACCCATCGCTCGTTTCGCTGCCCCCACCGAGGACCCCAGTGGCTGCGTATGCACGGTTCATGGCTCCACAGGGAGCTGCACCGAAGGTTCCAGTGGTTGCGTCCTCATGGTGACCCGCCCCATTTTGGCACTCCCCTCACACGCTTCGTGGCCCCATCGGAAGCCCCTATCACGCGTTTCGTAACCTCATGGTGAGCTCCAACGAAGGCTCCAGTGGCTGCGATCGTATGGTGGCCTCACTCCATCTTCGCGCACCCCTCACGCGCTTCGTGGCCCCACATGGAGCTCCACCGAAGGCCTCAGTGGTTGCGCCCGCATGATGCCCCGCCCTATTCTAATACTCCCCTCACACGCTTCGTGGCCCCATAGGAAGCTCCACCGAAGGCCCTTCACAATATTATCGTGTGTTGAGTGCTCCTGTTCATAGTTGCCTCGTCTTGAGGATGGGCTTGATTTTTCTTTCGCCAGGCTAAATGTATGCATGTTCGCAATTATGTCATGTGAAAGACATTGAAGGACGAAATTAATACTACCTATATCTTATTGTCTGCGCATTAATTTTGAGTCCTGGGAGAGCCTTGATGGCGCCGTCTCGGAGCCGCTCTTGGACAGTCTTGGGGGCATCCGAGACAGTCGTGAACCCCTATGGCGCTATCTTGAGAGCAGTCTTGGATACCCTTCAGGGCTATCGGGGAGATTGATTTAATGCAGTCTCGGAAGGTCTTGGGGCCTTCTTGGGACGGTCTCTGGGCCTACTTGGGGCCATATTGGGGCCTTCTTGGGGAATGTGGGCCAACTGGGACGGAGGACAATTCATGTGCGAGACGGGAGTCGCGCGAGCTGCGATAACTGAATAAGCAGGCGACAACGACCGCGACGACGAAGGCGATTTTCACGACGGCGACGGCGACGGTGACGGCCACGGCGACGGCGATTGCGACGGCGACGACCCCTGCAGCAACGACGACGACGACGACGACGGTGGCGTGTTCCCCCAGGGCGCCCCGGGAGGCCCCGGGGGGCCCCGGGACGACCCCAGGGGCCGCAGGATCTCGGGAGGCTTCGGGCCGGCCGCAGAGGCCGCAGGGAGGCGGCGCCCCACGAGGCCGCAGAGGGGGGGGGCCCTTGACAGGCGCGGGGGGGGGCGAGCGGCCTCTGCCGCTCGGAGGGTGCGACCTCGGAGGCCCCCTTGGCCTCCCCCTGCTGCTCCTCTCCCTCTCATCAGGGGGCACCATGCGAACCTTACCCCTACCCCCCACGACTTCTGAGGGGTAGGGGGGGGTGCACTTCGCTCGGGAGCGGGTAGCGTTCGCATGTGGCTCCCCCCCTGTCCCCTTGGGGCCCCTCCTTGAACTCGCCTCCCTCCCCTTCCCCCCCCGCATCGTCGCGCTCTGGGGCTATGTCGCCACGGGCAGGCTGGCCAGGCATTCTCACAGCTGCTGGTACAATCGGCTAGTGTTGTGGTCATTACTGTATTCCCTCATCCTCCTTCATGCCTGACTTACTCTTCATCATTCCCCTCCTCTTCTTCAGCCTCATCCTCTTCCGCACGCGCGCCTCAGGTGGGAACGAAGTAGGAGCAGGAGGAAGAAGGGTAGGAGGAGGAGGAGGAGGAGGACGACGAGAAGTTCCCCTCTCCTTGCCGCTTTGCCCTCCCGAGATCGCGAAGTGGAAGCTGGAGGCTACGAGCGCGAAGATGACGCTCGCGAAGCTGAGCCCAGCCAGGCGCCCGCTCAAGCTGCCCGTGTGGCCGCTCTCGGGACCAGGCCTCTCCGACGCCAGGAGTTGTCGCTCCCCCCTCCCCCCCAGCTGCCCCCTCGGGGGTTCTGCCCCTCGAGGCTGTTCCGGGCTCGGTGGGAGCCCCAGAGATCGACTCGGCATGCCTAGCAGGCCAGGACGGACCCCCGCGAGGGGTTCGGGGGCCTGCCTTGAGCGGCCCGTGGCCGGCGGGAGCATGGACAGTCCGGGCCTTTCGGGCGGTGCCTAGGAGGCTGGAGCACCGACCTGGCCTGGTGTGGCCCTGAGGCGGCGACGACGACGACGACTATGACGACGACGACGTCAACGAGGACGAGGACGACGACGACGACGGTCCAGCGACGACGACGACGACGAGGAGGAGGAGGACGACGACGACGACGGCCTCTGGAGGGCTCCAAAGATCTCTGGAAGCTTCTTGAGGCGTCTGCGTTCGTGGGCCATCCTGGTGAGGTCGTGGCCCGCTCGGGGGTGCCCGTGGACAGCATTGGGTTCCCGTTCGGCCCGGCATGACCAGTTCTGGGGCCGACTGGTCGTAGGTCAGTGCTCAGGGTGCAGTGTTCGGCACTCGCAGAGCGCGTTGCACTACTCGCAAAGTGCCTACTCGCAAACTTCCGAAAAGCACATGTCTGCTTCGATGTGTTTCATCGTGGATCCCCCCTGGCGGATCCAGGCCATTCGCGAGTAGCTACTTTGCGAGTAGTGGAGCGCACTCGTCGATCTTCCGTTATTTCCTCCCACCAGCCCTTCCATTTTTGAATATTTCTTTTGTAGAGGGACAGGCCCGACTTAACCCTTCCTCCTTCCTGCCTCCATTGCCTCTTCGAGCCTGGGGCCGCAGTCCTCGCTCGTACTCCTGCTGTTGTCCTGGGAGGCGCGCAGCGCGCGCGCACCCCACACAGCTCGCACAATCCATGGCACACCCCGCGTTGCTATCAGCCATACGATGTTGGACAAGTTTTATGATGTTCCCACCTACTTTATAGCCTTTATCACAAGAGAGTTTCGAGCACCAAGGAAATACCGAAACTCGAGGATGGTTTACGTGTCGGGCACTGGGAGACACGATGAGTTGGGTACGTCGCAGGGTAATTCGTTTGGCGTGTTATATGTGAGTTCCCTCAGGCCGGCGGCATCCTCATGTTTGTCTGGGGCAGTCTCAATTTTTTGTCACGGCTTACGGCGAGTTGACAGATCGAGCCCATTATGTTGTTTGCGCAAGATCATGTGCTCGGTTGGGCATGTGTTGACACCACCAGTTATTGTAGCCAACGTTGAGGTGATGATTGCGGCACTGGGTCATATCAGGAGTTGTTGATTCTTCCTCTCAGCGAATCGCGCATCGCGTCATTGGCTCCTTGACATTTTGACTTTGCTAGCGTGGCTTGTACATGGACGCCGCTGCGTGTGCTCAACAACTTTGGTCCCAGCGATCAGGGGGGGTGTTCAACTTGTGTGATGCCCATGCTCGGTGGTTGCCCCGAGGGAGATGTCAGCGATGACCTAGATGAGATTGGGCGCATTGCTGCAGGCCTCCGTTTGTTTATTGCCTTGGCTGCGCCCCGCTATTCTACGCCAGCCTGGCGGTGCTGGTGTTATATACCCCGCCGCGTGTTGCCAAAGAGCTCGGCTCAAGTGGAGAATACATTGATCTGACCGCTTGGGATATGTACACTTGTGTTCAGAGTTGCTTCACACCTATCATATGTGACCGTGTGCTCTTCGATGCGAATGACGCTTGTGGCGACGGCGGCGTCTGGTGGCGGTCTCCAGTTGAGCAGTTCGCAAAACATGACGACGTTGCGCGGGCAGGGATGTTCTTCGTCACGTTTGAATATACCGACCTCGCATGACATCTTATCCGCCGCGTTCGTCGCGCACGATCTTATTTACAGCGCCCTCGGGTTTTTCATCCGCGGTGATTGTTGCTGTAACTTCCACGCCGCAGCCTTGATGGCGCAGGAGTGCTCGACTCCGCTCTGAAATCTTTCGGTGTTGCTCCATAGCCGTCTCATCGCTGGCGCTGGGCTTAAGCTAGTGCAGGCTCTGCGCCATCGGTTGCGTCCTGGCGTGTACCGTTTCCCGGCTTGGTCTCAACACCTACGACACGACCCATTTTTCTATAGTTGGGCCGCTGGTTATTCGTCGCCATACGTGTCCTTTCGGCGGGTTGCAGTCGTTGCCGTGACGCTGTGTGTTCCGACGGATCGCGTGCTGCGTTCTGGCCGGCCGCTGCGTGGAGAGAGGAGCAAGATCGTCAAACAGTTGATGAGACCCATTAGCGGCGTGAGAAAGACCGTGTGATCGAAGAGCCTCAATAATGTACCCATTTGATTGGTTTGAGAGGCTTGGAACCCGCGCAAACAAAATAATCAGCGTCAGCAATTGCAAAACAAATACTTGCAAGTTGTTTATTCCCGTGTGCAGAGGTGTTCTTGCATGCGACGGCACATCATTTGTTTTAGTGGATCTTGCCACGGTCAGAGCCATATCCTCTAACCACATATGACAGTTCATGAGCTGTGAGCCCGATGCGCAGCATTTAGTGCTCAGGTTTCCTTGTGCTGGTCGCGAGCAGGATGCTGATACCCTCTGGAAGCACATGTTTGGGGAGGAAGACCCCCTTGGAGCTGCACAGCTCCAGAGTTCCCCAAACCCCAGGGAACCTCCCAAATCATTTTGAATATTCGCCGTTCTCAGGATCTTCCTCCGCTCTCCTCCATCCTGCCTGCTCGCCCTCCTCCCTCCTCGCACCGTGTGTTTAGGTTCCGTCTCAAAAGTGTTGCCTCTTTGTGTTTTTCACGAACCTCGAACCATTGAGTTCCCAACAACTTTATTCTCTCCTTTTTCCTTCCGGATCTTCCTCGTTCCCCTCTTTCCTTCCCCCTTGCATTGCCCAGACATCCAGCGGTCCAATGTTTCTCCGAATATTGGCACTTGGCCTTTCTGGTTCATCCTGTGGAATTTCCGTTGGAATTCCCCTTTCGACCATTTCCTGTTGAATTGATTCCTTGTTATCTCTTTGCTGTGCCTTGTCTCCTCTGCTCTTCCCGTCTTCGCCTCCTCCTCTTCCCACGGGTCCTTTCGATAGTCATGCGTGTTGTGTCCGTCGGAGGCTACTGCGGAGCTGCGGGTCGTGAGCCAGCTGATGCTGTGCGCACAGCCGTTGGCTCCTGTCTGTCGGGTCGGCCCGGCCTTGCAAGAGGGCGGGGGGACAAGTACTCAAAATTATTCACCGTAGGCACGTGGCTTTGGCCTCGCTGGGGCCTCCGTGCCATGCCATGCCCTTGCCCCTCCCTGCCTTGGCGGGGGCCTCCGCTCCTCGAAGTCCTTGCGCGCGACTCCGGAGCGACGGCTTGGCAGAAGTCTGGGTGGCGCGAAAGCCTCGCAGACCGATCGGTCCTCGACACTCCATGCTCGTGCCTTCTTCCTCATCCTCTTTCTTTCCCGCAGCCCTGGCAGCTCCACAGCGCCAGGCGCCGCCACATCATCACTAACTTCAAGCCGTCCGGCGCTGTGTCTGGCGCAGCTGCGACACAAGCGCTGGTAGAGTTCTCGCCCGCCCCAATGGGGAGGGGGGGGGTGGGAGGTAGAGAGGCGGAAAATGCAGGGGTTTGTCGTCCTGCCTCTCCTTTTGTTGTTTTGCTCCTCCTCGCTCCTCCATATCCTGGATCCTTCTCATCATCGTCATCAGCAAAGTGTATGTGATCATTCCTCGCCACCACTGCTGTGTCCTCATCATCAGCATCAGCACCGTCAGTCCCCCTCGTCTTTCTGCTCGTCGGCGTTCTCCCCCCTTCATCTTAGTTCTGCATCTCCCCATAACTCCTCATCATCAAACCCGATGTGGGCCTGGAGGAGCAGGATGACGCAGAGGAGGAGTGGCCAAACTGAGGTACTACCAGGTCGCCCAGGCCTCGGGCCTGCCAGCGCCGCAGCTGGCACAGGGCACCTGCCAGGCAGCTTGCAGCGGCGCGAAGGCGGGGCGGGGCGTGGATACGCGCGCCCTTTTGCGGGAAAGCTTGGCATGGCGCGGTGGAGCGGCACAACCGCGAGCAGAGGATTGGCGCCAGTGGATCAGCGGGCGCGCGGGCGATCGGTACCACGCCGCGGCGGGGGCCCGTAGCGACCAAGGTGCGGCTCAGCCCCAACGGAACGGGCAAAGACACCATGGCGATCAGGCAGAAGGCGTTTTAGGCAGGAAGGCGACCCAGCCACAGCGCAGGGCTGAGAGGAAGCCGCCTTCGTCCTAGGCGAGCTCGGCCTTTGGGTGTGGCGCTGGGTCCCGTGACTTGGTGCAGGTGCGCACGACCACGACGCAAGCCTCTTCCCGGGCCGGTCGGTCCGGTCTCCAGCGTTGCGGCTTGGTCGGGCCTGTTTGGGCCAGTCTGTCTGCGAACTGTCGGCATCGCTGGTAGGCCCCGTGTCCGGTGAGCCCCGAGGGAGTTCTTAATGCCCTGCCCGGCCGGGCTGGTCGGTTCCGCGGCGGCGCCGGGCCAGTCGGTCTGGTTTCCGCACCGGGTCAGTTGGTTTTCGGGTTGACCCTGGACTGAGTAGAGGGTTTGGGTCGCAAACCATGGAGGCCTTTTGTACCCCCGTAATTTTGCTTTTAGCGTCGATCAGCGTCTGGGAGTCGATGGGGTAGCGTCGATTTAGCGTCGATTTGCGTCGACTTAGCTTCGATTAGCGTCGATAAGCGTCATTCCATGTCAAGAGTCGACAAGATGGTGTTGGAGGCTCCCATGAGTTGTCACCGAAGAGGCTCGACTTGGTTGGAGTGTGCTTCGACTCTGACATCCTGCGGGGTGACCTCTCCGCGATCATCTTCGACGGAGGCGCCTGGTCCGCTGAGACCCAGGCACCGAAGCACCCAAGCCTTGGGCGCGAGGCGCCCGCCGGCGTCAGGCCCCGTTAAGTTTGTCAGTGTCCCTTTGTCTTCAAGATTGCTTTTCCTTGATTCTCTGGCGCGAAAAAGTTACTACCTCGGCCAAACTGATGATGTTCCGACCTATTTTAGCTTTAACCACCAGAAAGAATTTCGAGCATAACGAAATTCGAGGGTTTTTACGTGTCGGGCCCTGGGGGACACTCGTCCGACATTGTTTCGACATTTTTCCGGGTGCTCGCAATTATTTCTGGGATGTGGTCTTTCAGTACGATGGGAGCAAGATGCGATTGTCTATTGGGGGGGGCCTGGACCGCCCCGCCCCCCCCACATGCTGGTGCTCGCGCGCGTACTATGGCGATCGCAGCGCACCCCCGCCCAGATGCGGCACAGCCCGCCCAAGCGTGACCCTTACCTACGGCCCAGATTCCCTCACCCCGAGCACCGACCAGCGCTGATGCACCGCAGGGAGGGAAGAGAGTGGGAGGAGGAGGAGGGAGGAGGAGGAGGAGGAGGAGGAGGAGGAGGTGGAGATAGAGGGGGTGGAGGAGGTGGAGGGAGGAGGAGGAGAAGGAGGAGGATGTTCTCCACAGGACACTGGCTGGGTTGGGAAGCAGGAGCTGTCAGTGGCAGGGAGAAGAACACGCAGGATCTCGAGGGGGATCAGGGCGTAGGAGAACGGAGGAGAACGGAGAACGGAGGAGGGACGGAGAGCGGGAGAGTGATGTATCGAAAGCAGGAGCAAGACTGTTAGACTGAAGGCAGGCATAGGAGGAGGATAAGGATGCACACGATGAGGATTGAGGGCAGGCAGGAGGAAGAGGAGGATGATGAGGACCAGTGCAAGAGCGTTGGAATGAACCCTCTCTCATAGCTCCCTCTTCATAGGCCCATGGGAGGGTTCATTTCCACTGAGGGAGCTGCCTCGTTGGGAGATAACCGTTTGAAGACCCTGAAGCGTGGCAAAACAACATTCGCCAGACTCCAACGCCGCGAATCAACACGATTGTTGCGTCTTGACGACCTGGAATCATGCCAGAACGCCATTCCTGGGATGTCAACACCGCAATTCAACGCAACTGTGGCGCCCTCACAATCAGAACACCATTTCTGGAACGTTGTCCATGAGCATGTTTAAGACGAATGTGCGCGGCGCTAAGACGAGAGCCACAGTTTGAAAAGGAGCCTTCCTGAATCCATTGGACTCTGGGTTTTTTATCGAGTGTGCGCGGCGCTGATGCGAGAGCCGCATTTTAAACATGACCCACCTTCATTCCGTGAAACTCTTATACATGTCTCCATACGGCGAATTGTTGCCAATGTTTAAGCTCCAGGGTCATACATGGTGAGGAAGTCTTAGACGAAACGCCTGGCCCGCCCGTCCGACATGCCTCGGGCTGCGACAGGGAGCAGCTATGTATGAGGACAAGGAATGGAAATGGAGGAGGAGGAAGAGGAGGAGGAGGAGGAGGAGAAGCCGACCGACGCTTCGGGCATGCACGCCGCACATGTTGCCCCCCCACCCACACACGCAAAACGAGAAGGTGGGAGGTAGCGCCGCTCCCGCGCAGGTTCATCGCGAACTGCGAGAAGACGGGCTCCTGGGGAGACTGTTGCCGCGCGTCTCCCGAAGACTGTTGCCTGAGACCCGGGTCCGATCTCAGAAGAGCAGCGCCGTGTTGGGGTACCGTGAGAAGCAGTTTTCGACCGCCCCTTGGCCTCACGATCGCATTCCAATTAATTCAGTCCCGAGAGTGGAAGAGACGCCGAGCTACATCTGTTTGCAACCTGTCGCTCTAATTAACAAACATAATTTAATAATTGAATTCTGCGGAGGGGAGAAAGAGTAACAGCAGTAGAGGAGGGCACCTTTGTTTGTTTACATCGAAAAGGAATCCTGATTTGGCTCCCAGCGACACTACGCTAACTTGGCCAAGACATCTATCGAAACCATCGGGTGGTGGGGTGCTGTGAGGGGTCCGCCGTATCTGGCGGCGGCGGCGACGACGACGCCGACGACAGCGACCGACGACGACGACGACGCGCTGCGCATGCCCGGATGCACCATGGCGGGGGGGAGCGGGAGGGGGGGCTGCTGCGCGGGCCCGCCTTAGTCGACGACGACGGCGACGACCGACGACGACGACAACGCGACGACGACGACGACAACGACGTGGATGATGCCCACTAGTGTCTGGAGTCTGAGTGGGGTATGTCGGGGATCCCATAGAGATTCGTCCCATTGGGATGCGATTGGGCTCCTCTTGGGGTCCTATCGGAGCCCTGGTGACTTGTTGAACTCCTACCCAAATCCGAAAAGGGGGGGTGCTGCGTGGGCCCGCCGTAGTCGACGACGGCGACGGCGACGAATGACGACGCAGACGCGAGAACGACGTCGCGACGACGACGACGACGCGACGACTCCAACGAAGCCCAATGAAATCCGATTGAGGTAGTATGTGAGCCCTATGGAGATAGCAATGGGGATGCGATTCAGATTCTCTTGGGGTTAGATGGGGACCAAGGAGTCCTACTGGACTCCTTGTCGAATATGATTCTGGTCCGAACGAAGCCTGCTTTGTATCTTATTGGAATCATACGGGAGCCCTTCGGATTCCTATTGAGACCCTTGTACAATCCGAATTGAATCTTATTGACATCCTATTTGGATCATGCTGGGATCCTATGGGGATCCCATTTTGAAAATCCACTCGGACCCTTTTCAGATCCTGTTGGGAATCTTACCCTTTGGAATGCGATTGCGACCATTTTCATTGGGATGCTTAGACATCCTACTTGAGTTTGGTTGGGATCTTATCTGGATCCTCTCGGGATCCTGTTGGAACCCCAATGTAATCGGATAGGAACCCGATGCGGATGTTTCTGGATTCATGCTGCAACCCCCTCGGTCGCTCATCGGAATACGATTGGGGTATTGATGGGATCCTGTGGGGATCTTTGCGGGAGTCCGCACTGAGGGGTCCCGGGGCGGAATATCGATCTCAGGGGGCGAGAAGCGATGTAGTGTCGCCGGAAAGGAGGCGGCGTCGGCATTTGCTTCTCACAGTTACAGTGGTCTCTTTCTGCTCTCGGCCACTCCATGTTTCGTTCAAGGCGCGTTTACCCACAGCGACCGCATCCAGTATTTTTCCACATTCGGCACCGTAGAATGATCTGCGATCGCAGCGTTCGTGCATCGAGCACGAAAGACTTGTAACACCAATTCTTGCTGAACGGCTACACATTAAGCTGCTCGCTGGAGCGGATGTCAGGGGTTTAGAATATCGTTGCAATCAGCCTTGAAGAGAAGGAGAAAATAGAGCCCAACCATACATCATATACCGGGGTACCGGGGGCCAGGGCCCTGGGCCGGGACACCCTCCCGAATTTCCGAATTTCCCCCCCCCCCCCCCCCCCCCCTCCGTAACCCACTTTGCCCCCGGGCGTCCGGAGGCTCTTTTGCGCCCCCGGAGGCTTCCACCACGGCTTCCGGGGACGGCAAGAAGCCGCCAAGACGGCCCAAGAGCGCTCCAAGACTCTCAAGATAGCCCCACCAGGGCCCAAGGTGCCCCCAAGAAGCCCCAGGGGCGCTCCGAGAGGCTTTCCAAGAGAGCCCCAAGAGGCTAAAATCATAGATGTTCATTGTGTTTTTCAATCTTTTTTGCTTGCCCGCGTTTTCGGGCTTCTGACCTTCCAAGATTGCCGAGGAAGCCTCGAACATCGCCCCAAGACGGCCCAAAAGGCCTCCGAGAGGCCTCCAAGACAGCCCAAGAGGGCGCCCAAACGGTCCAAGAGGCGCCCAAGACGGCCCAAGAGGGCTTCAAGACGGCCCCACGAGGTGCCAAAGAGGGGGAACACGAACCGACAATGGAGATTTCCGCCCCAGTAGGCCCCTAAGAGGCCCCCAAGAGGCCCCAAGAGGCTTAAAAATGCCCCCATCAGAGACCCCAAAGATGCTCCAACATGCCCCAAAACGGCCCAAAAGGGTCGGCCTATGGGGCTCACCGAACCCCCCGAGACGGCCCGAGAGGCCCCGAAGCCGGCCCAGGAGGCCCAACCAGACGGCCTCAGGGAGGCCCAAGAGGGCCCCGTTCGAAATCATGTTCTCGGAAGCCTCTCCGGGAACATGACTTCCGGGTTCCGAGGACGCCCTAGAGGGCCCCAGGACAGCCTCGGGCCCGCGATGGCTTCAAGATGGCCGAAGGGAGCCACAAGAGGGCCTTCAAGAGGCAAAAATCAGCCCGTCACCGTAGTAAAACGTAGGGACTCGGCGCGAGACAACTGGCGACCGCAGCTGCCGTCCCTTCGTGCTTGGCGAGTGCGAACCTGGCGTTCAGTTTGGACGGGACGTGTCGGGTCTGTTGCCAATCGGGGCTGCGCCAGGTTAGGCCACCCCCAAGGTCAGGTTCGGGAATGGGTCGTAGCAAGACGACGACGACGACGACGACGACGACGGCACGCCCCACAGGCTCCCCAAGACGCCCCAAACCCATGCTCTCAGAAGGCCTTCTGGGAACCCAATTCATACAGCCTCCGCCCCCTACACAACAATTTTCCTCGAAGGCCTTTCGGAATGCATATTGGTATGCGTGGACTGTGGTCCACTACTTCAGTGGAGCAGTGAATTCGTCAAGGCCTGGGGCTTGCTAGAACCTGAGCGCGCGCGAAGCGCGCGCGATGGTTCTAGTAATCATATCGCCAAGAGACTACCAAGCAGGAGTGGACGGAAAGTGCTTGCAAGCGAGCAACACTGGTAAACAAAAGGCAGTTGCATTGTCAGCTGGCTTGCAAGGCGTTGTTTGTCACTGTCCCGGTTTCTCCACTGGGCTGCAGGGGTAGCCAGGCCGCTGACAAGGGTGGTTGCTGTATATCGTCGGCGCCGGGGCTGCAGTCAAAGCTGGTGCTCTTAATGTCCTTAGGTCAAATGGATGGGGTTTTCGAGGTGATCCCGATCCACAGGATTTGATGTTGATATTAGGAGGAGAAGCGAGGTTGACATATCTGACGCTCGGCGGCCCACTGTAGGGCAGATGCCTCTCCGCCGAAGGCCGACATGGCCATGGCACAGGATTCCTTTTTGCATGCCCTCAAACCGAAGATCCTAAGGGCGTATGTTCGCCCAAGTGCGTGTTTACCCACCTCGGCTTCGCCGACAGCGCGCAGCCTGTGTCGGCCCCCGTTGCACCACCCGCGGTGGACAGCACACACGGTGGCACTAACACTAAGCTGGGCATCTCCTTCTGCAGCAGGAAGTTTCAATAATTGTTAATGGATAGTCTGGTGACGTGTTCTTATTCAAAATAGAAGATATCATTTGTTTAGGGTTCGTTTATAATTTGTCAGACTACATCCGCCTCTAGGAGGACATGCCCTACCTAACGCTATCACACACTCGGAGAATCATCGGCTCTTCTGTCCTACTCTGCACGCCGCCTATGGCCCCACAGGGCGTCCCACTGGCAGCGCCAGTGTGGGAGGCGGTGTGAGCCACCCCCACCGTCCCTTCCCGCTCATGCCGGCACAGGGGGAAGTCCACAGACGTTGCTGGGCCATGAAAAAACACGTCCGGCCAACAGATGCTGCATTCCCGGGGACGACCTAAACGGTGTTTTAACGATCTCGTGGACCGTGGTTGACCGCTCGGTTGGTTGGACGCTTGGCCAGGTGGCAGGTTGGTTGGCTGGAATGGGAGATTGGGTGGTTTGTTGGTTGGCTGGCTCGTAGTTGGCTAGCTAGCTGGTTGGTGGGGGGAGCGTTCCGATATCCAGAAGCGCAACCGATTGTTCTGGTTCGTTGGTGGATCGTCCTGCCGCGCCGACTACCCCAACGGATCCTGCCTGCACCCTGCGGGGCGAGGGCGCGCTGCGGCCGCAAGACAGGGGGGGAAGAATGCAGATGCACAGCTCGTTCGTTGAATGACCAGGCTGGGGGACTGTTCTTATGCCTGCTCGCAAAGAAGGGCGAGGTGAGGCAACTGTGGTTGTCCTTCGGGAGCCCCTCGTTGCCACGGCCACGGCTGGGCGCAGCTCGGAAAACTCTTGCGTTTGGACCCTGCGAGGGTTCCTGGGACCGATTTTGTATTACCGGTGTCAAAACTCGCCCTGCTTCGATGCTCGTGGAGCCCGCTCGGTGAGCGACCTGGCTTGGCTCAGACCTGCGAAGCACCCGCAGCGACGGGCGCTGCGAACACGACTGGAGGGTAAATTGGGTCCGCTGAGGGGCCAGGCTGGTGGGACCCTTGCGATGTCAGGTCTTCCGTTGTTCCCGCGCCCGTCCCTTTTTGCGGGCCACTGGTAGTTTTGTCATTGGTATTGTTGTTGTTCTTCGACGCGACGGCCCTCGATAAAAAAGCAGAAATATGGAATCGACAATCCAATCCACCTCTGGATCCTCTCCCCTCTTCTTTTCATTGTGTATGCATGTATGCGTGTTGGAAAGTTATGCTTCGACAGCTCTTTCGATGTCTCTCGGTCGAGTGGCTTCTCGTGCTTTTGATGCATTGGTGTCTATGAGCGTCGCAAGGGCGGGGCCGTCGTCTTCATTGACATTGGCGCGCACGTTGTTCGTATAGGGTCGCGCGTGAGCGCCCTCGTTTCCAATACAGCGTGCCGTGTTGGCGGCTCGCGTAAGCCACCGCCCAAGCTCGCTATGCCATCTCGCGTAAGACCAGCTGATGTTCGTCGTTCTTATGTCGTTTTGTTTGCGTTGCGTTACTACTCACATCTTATCCGATTTGGGCGCCTGCGTACATCCAACGCATGCACGAGCTTCGATAGTAACATTGCTTCAATCGTGCGTGTTGCGGTTGTCATGGTTTGTGGCTTGTTCTTCCCGAAGTTTTCAGGAATGTCTATGCACACATACATGTACATGACGTTTGCAACGCGACAGCCTACGTGTTTCACGGACATCAGAAGTTGTTGAAGCATGTTGCGAACAATACTGCGGGGCCCACCAATCGCCCATAAGCTCCCACCGGGCGAAGCTGTGGCAAAGCCCCACGCGAGGCACCCAACGAATGAGATCCCCATTGTGCGAGAACTGTTAGGGAAAGGACACCTTAGAATTCCCTCGGCCCCTCATCCACCCTCCCTCCCTACATCCCTCACCCCACGCGCGCGGGGGAGGCTGATGATCCGGACGAGAAAGAGGCGACGGCGGAGGCAGACGAGGGTGAGGGTCAGGAACAGGAGGAGGAGGGAGGAGAAGGGAGGAGGAGGAGGCGGAGCAGGAGGAGGCGGAGAGAGGCCTGTGCGCGCCTGCGGCTTGCCCAAGACATGGAGAAGAGGGGAGGGAGGGAGGGAGGGAGGGAGGCCGGTGGGAGGGATAACTCGTCCCTCCTCCGTGCCCCCTTCTTGCTGCTCGCGCCCCCCGGCCCCTGCATCCAGGAGCGGCCTCACCCGCCGCCGCCACTGCTCCGGCAGCAGGAGGGGGCGCCAGGGGGGGGGGGGGCGTCCTGGGCCCTTGGCCCAAGGGCCACTCGGGGGAGCGAGAGGGAGGGAGACGAGGAGGGGAAGCGAGGGGAGGTCGCGGAGGGGGAGAAGGAATCGGGATCAAACAAATAACCAAAACGGTCGGAGGTCCGCGCGGAGTTCTCGGATTGGCGCCGGAGGCTGTGCCGACTGCCGCTGGGCGCGAAGGGTTCGCGAGTGCCCAGGCAGTGTGGTGCCAGCGACGGTGGCTCTCGACGCGGGTTTGATGCAGCGCGGCAAGGCGCACCGCATCTTCGTCAGGGTTGGGCCGCAGCACGAGGACCAGCTTGTGCGTGGCCTCCCTGCGGTGGCTTGCGCGACGTGCCGCGTCTGCAGCGCGCCCCCGATTTCGGATCAGGCCGTCCTGGCGAAGCTGGCGACGCGCATGGGGCCCAAGGTCGCGAAGCACTCCAGATCTTCCTCGTGCACTTCGGTGACGGCGGCGACTTGGCGCCGCCCGGCGAGCTTCGGCTGTCGGGCGAACATGCCGCGCGGCTCGCGCCGAAAGAGGCCACCCGGGCTTTGCGTGCACAATTTTCGAACGACATTGCGGGCAATACTTCTGTCCATATCCACTGCAGTATGGAGTTTCGGGTTCCCTTCCCCAGAAACCCGAGGCACACTGTATATGGATAAATTTGCCCACCGTAGAGGCTAGATTTTTATCCATATCCAGTGCGCCTCGGCCTTGAGGCGTTTCTGCCAAAACAATTTAAGATGCACTGGATATGGATGTAAGTCTTGCCCGCAGACATGGCGCCCGTGGCCGCCGCGGGCGGAGGTTGCGTGGCTCCTGCTGAGGATGGGGCCGCTAGCGCTGCAGGCGAGGAGCAGCCCGCAGCCTCGGCGGACTTGGAGGGCGAGCCGCCGCCGCCGCAGAGGACGCACGCGGAGAATGTGGCGCACCTCCTGGCGGCGATCCGCCGCGGCGTGGACGCGGCCGCGGCCACGCGCGAGAGGGATAGTTAGCCCGATAGGCCCTACAACCCCGATCGTGCTTCCCTCGGAGCATGGCGGTGGAGGACCCATGGGGTCGTCTGGGGCGCATTGGGTCGGGATGCCGTGCCGCCAGGCCCGAGGGCCTGAGCGGGTGACTGCCTCACGTGTGGCACCTGCTGGCCTCAAACAGCAGGAGCCAAGCGGGGCGCAGTCTCGGCGTCGGGTTCTCCCCGTCGCCACGCCGCGGCCGCGTGGGGGTGTGGCGGCTGGCGCGGGAGGGAGCGGACTGGCACATCCTCCGCCTCGCGCGCCTTCTCTTCCTCCTCCTCCTCCGCCTCCTCCTCCTCCTCCTCCTCCTTCTGCTCCTCCTCCTCCTCCTCCTCATCATCAGAATAGGCTTTCTTAGCCCGGTCGTCGTACTAGTAGGCCTCCTTCCTCCTACTAGTACGACCGCGGGGCGTACTAGTAGCCGTACGTAGCTGTACTCGTACGCTCGGCCGTGCACGCCGCAGTCGTACTAGTAGCCGTACGTAGCCGTACTCGTACGCTTGGCCGTGCACGCCGCAGTCGTACTAGTAGCCGTACGTAGCCGTACGCGTACGCTCGGCCGTGCACGCCGCAGTCGTACTAGTAGCCGTACGTAGCCGTACTCGTACGCCCCGCCCCGCACACAGCCGTCGTTTTAGTAGGCCTACGTAGCCGCACTAGTACGACCGTCCCTGCACTCCGCCGTCGTACTAGTAGGCCTACGTAGCCGTACTAGTACGCCCGCTCCGGTCGTTTTAGTACGCGTACGTGGCCCTACTCGTACGCTCGGCCGGGCACGTCGTACTCGTATTCGTAGCCATACGTAGCCGTACTCGTACGCCCGACCCGGCACACCGCCGTCGTATTAGTAGGCGTACGTAGCTGTACTAGTACGGCCGTTCTTGCACTCTGCTGCCGTACTAGTAGGCCTACGTCGCCGAAGTCGTACGCCCGCTCCAGTCGTACTCGTACCAGTACGTAGCCGTACTCGTACGCTCGGGCGTGCACGTCACAGTCGTACTAGTCGCCGTACGTAGCCGTACTCGTACGCCCGAGCCGCGCACCGCCGCCGTATTCGGAGGCTCACGTAGCCGTACTCGTACGCCCGTCCGTGCACTTTGCTGTCGTATTAGTGCGCCTACGTAGCCGAACCCGTACGCCCGCTCCACTCGTACTAGCACGCGTACGTCGGCCATGTGGAGGATTTTCGGCGAGGCCTCCGCACCCGCTTCACAATGGCGGAATTTCTTTGACCGGCCCCCGGTCCTCGGTCCCCGGTCCCCTTCTGGCCTCTTCAATCGTGGACATGGGGAAGGAATGAGCCGGGAGCTTCGTGCGTGCGTAACTCGAGAGACTTGCGAGGAAGTCTGACGCGGGAGTCCCTCTGCATAACCCTTCCCCTCCCTATGCGGCCCGGGAGTCCTGTCTGTGAACGACTTGGACCTAGCCGCGTCTGAGCTGGTCTTCAGCACATTTGTTACCGCCACTGGCCTGCGTGCCCGACAGGGTGACTGAGGAGCTGACGACGACGACGACGACGACGACGACGACGACGACGAGACAGCGGCCGGGCGCAGGGGTAACCTCTTGTGTCCGGGCCGGAGGTGGTAACCCATCCTCGGCCGAATCGGAGGCAGGGGTAACCCCTTGCCTCCGGGCCGCCGGTGGTAACCCATCGGCGGCCGAATCGGGCGCAGGGGTCATCCTTTGCGTCCGGGCTGGGGGTGGTAACCCATCCTCGGCCGAATCGGGGGCAAGGGTAACCCCGTGTCTCCAGGCCGCCGGTGGTAACCCATCGTCAGCCGAATCGGGCGCAGGGGGGAGGCCAGGGGTGGTGACCCATCCTCGGCCGAATCGGAGGCAGGGGTAACCCCTTGCCTCCGGGCCGCCGGTGGTAACCCATCGGCGGCCGAATCGGGCGCAGGGGTAATCCTTTGCGTCCGGGCTGGGGGTGGTAACCCATCCTCGGCCGAATCGGGGTCATGGGTAACCCGCTGCCCAGCAGTCAGCGGCTGAGTCGGCGACACCTCATGTTGCGTGGGCGTGGCGCCATCTGGTGGGCGCGGCGCTCTTCCAGTCCGGCGCGGAGGGCATGGATCCAAATACTGTCTATACAGGAGTAGAATCGGCATGCGAGGTGGGCGCGCCGTTAATCGTGCCAGACGAGGTGGGTGCCGACCGCGATGGGCAGCGTGCCGCCAACGAGAGCTGGTTCACAGAGTCACCGCTGAGGTTCTCGTTGCCTTTCGCGGGCGCGGGAGGGTTCGGCACCGGGTGTCATGGCGCGCGCGCGGGCGCGGCGCCCTTCCAGTCCGGCGCGGAGGGCATGGATCCAGATACTGTCTATACAGGAGTAGAATCGGCATGCGAGGTGGGCGCGCCGTTGTTAATCGTGCCAGACGAGGTGGGTGCCGACCGCGATGGGCAGCGTGCCGCCAACGAGAGCTGGTTCACAGAGTCACCGCTGAGGTTCTCGTTGCCTTTCGCGGGCGCGGGAGGGTTCGGCACCGGGTGTCATGGCGCGCGCGCGGGCGCGGCGCCCTTCCAGTCCGGCGCGGAGGGCATGGATCCAGATACTGTCTATACAGGAGTAGAATCGGCATGCGAGGTGGGCGCGCCGTTAATCGTGCCAGACGAGGTGGGTGCCGACCGCGATGTGGTTCCGACCGTTGTAGACTCCGGCTCTGAGTCTATCGGTCGTGTGAGATGCAGCGGGCATGGGCCCATGGGGGTTGCGGTTTCGGGTTTGATATTCACAGTGAAGAGCGGGAAAAGGTCTCATGGGTGGAGTTCGCGCGTGTCAGGTGCCTGGTTGTTTGGGGGTGCTCCTGTT
Organism: Prorocentrum cordatum; assembly: GCA_963575745.1. NCBI lineage: Eukaryota > Dinophyceae > Prorocentrales > Prorocentraceae > Prorocentrum > Prorocentrum cordatum. Next base: position 865,418 of record CAUYUJ010016172.1, on the reverse strand, counting down.
ACATTGTATGAGATTGTGGTGGTACTGTGTTTACGCTGTGCCAGGGTGGAGAGTGGAAGGCTTCAGGGAGTGACTTTGCAATCGTTCTCCGCGAGAATATGTTTCTCTGGGGTTTTGATGGAAGCGCTCTCGAGAGTCGCTCTGGTGAGGTAGCTGGTTTGAGTGCCGTTGTGTACCGGATAATGAGAGTACGTTCGGGATCCTAAACTCCGCCGCGTTGGATATTTCTGGAAAGATACATTTGGTCGGCGGAGGGGGCGGCGAGACTGAACTTTATCATCGCCGAGCGATGTGCGAATCGTAGATGTAATCTTCTTATCACGATTCGCCTTAATTGTGGCTCTTGGGGCTTCCGCGGGGTCGGCTTGGGGCTGCGTGGCGGCGACGACGACGACGGCGACGGCGGCAGCGCCGGCGACGAGGAAGTGGGAAGGAGGGAGGAGGGGGAAGGGGGGGATCGGGGGGAGGGAGAGAGGGAAAAGCGAGGAATACAGAGAGAAAGAGAGAGAGAGAGAGAGAGAGAGAGAGAGAGACAGAGAGAGAGAGGGGGGAGGGGGCAGAGGGAAGGGGTAGGAGGGTTTAGGCCGGGGCATTCTAGTAGAGCTTCTTGAGCCTACTACTGGCACGGTCGGCGGAGGGGGCCTCCGCTCGAGACATTCTCGGAACTCTGCCCCGGCGGAGCTACTAGTAAGGCTACTTTGGTGTACTCGTACGGCCCATGGGGGCTGGCGGGGGCGTACTAGTAGGGCTACTTTGGCCTACTAGTACGACCGGCGGAAGGCGCTCCCGCTCGAGACATTCTCGGAAGTCCGCTCCGCCGGGGCTGCTAGTAGGGACGAAGTGGCCCTACTAGTACGGATCTGGGGGGATGGTTGGGGCGTAGTAGTAGGGCTACTTTGGCCTACTAGCACGACCTGCGGAGAGCGCCCCTGCTTGATACATCCTCGAAAGTCCGCCCAAGCGGGGGCTACTAGTCGGGTTCTTTGGGCCTGATAGTACGGGCCTGAGGGGATGGCGAGTGCGTGCTAATAGGGCTACTTTGGCCTACTAGTAGGACCAGCGGAGGGGGCTCGCGCTCGGGACATCTCGAAAGTTCGCCCCGGCGGGGCTACTAGTAGGGCTTCTTTGGCCTACTAGTACGGCCCCCGGGAGCTTGACGGGGGCGTACTCGTAGGGCTACTTTGGCCTACTAGTACGACCGGCAGAGGGCGCTCCCGCTCGAGACATTCTGGAAAGTCCGCCCCGCCGGGGCTACTAGTAGGGCCGAGGTTGCCCTACTAGTACGGACCCGGGAGGATGGCCGGGGCGTACTAGTAGGGCTACTTTTGCCAATCGTACGACCGGCGGAGGGCGCCCCCGCTCGAGACATCCTCGAAAGTCCGCCCCGGCAGGGCTACTAGTAGAGCTACTTTCGCCTACTAGTACGGGCCCCGGGGGGCTGGCGGGGGCGTACTAGTAGGGCTACTTTGGCCTACTAGTACGACCGGCGGAGAGGGCCCCCGCTCGAGACATCCTCGAAAGTCCGCCCCGGCGAGGCTACCAGTAGGGCTACTTTGGCCTACTAGTACGGTCCAGAGGGGTCTGGCGGGGGCGTGCTAGTAGGGCTACTTTGGCCTACTACTACGACCGGCGGAGGGGGCCCTCGCTCGAGACATCCTCGAAAGTCCGGCCCGCCGGGGCGTACTAGTAGGGCTACTTTTGCCTACTAGTACAACCAGCGGAGGGGGCCCTCGCTCGAGACATCCTCGAAAGTCCGCCCCGGCGGTGCTACTAGTAGGGCCGAAGTAGCCCTACTAGTACGGACCCGGGGGGATGGCCGGCGGGGCTACTAGTAGAGCTACTTTGGCCTACCAGTACGGTCCTGGGGGTTGGCGGAGGCGTACTAGTAGGGCTACTTTGGCCTACTAGTACGAATTGCGGAGAGAGCCCCCCCTGAGACATACTCACAAGTTCGCCCTGGAGGGGCTACTAGTAGGGCTACTTTGGGCTACTAGTACGGTCCCTGGGAGAGTGGCGGGGGCGTACTCGTAGGGTACTTTGGCTTACGAGTACGACCGGCGGAGGGGGCCTCCGCTCGAGACATCCTCGAAAGTCCGCCCCGCCGGGGCTACTAGTAGGGTTTTTTTGGGCTGCTAGTACGACCGGCGGAGTGAGCCTCTGCTCGAGACGTCCCCGAAAGTCCGCCCCGGCAGAGCTACTAGTAGGACTACTTTGCCGTACTAGTACGGCCCTGGGGGGTTGGGGGGGGGTACTGGTAGGGCTACTCTGGCCTACTAGTAGGACCCGCCGGGTCGTACTAGGCGTACTTCGGCCCTGGGAGTACGCCTCCTTCGCCCCGCGGGTCGTACTAGTGGGCGTACTTCGGCGTACTAGTACGACCCAGCGGGGCGAACTAATAGGCGTACTTCGGACCAACGAGTACGCCTCTCGAGCGCCGCGGGTCGTACTAGTAGCGTACCCCGGGCCTACTAGTAGGACCCGCCGGGTCGTACTAGTAGGCGTACTTTGGCCCTGGGAGTACGCCTCATTCGCCCCGCGGGTCGTACTAGTGTGCGTGCTTCGGGGTACTAGTACGACCCAGCGGGGCGAACTAGTAGGCGTACTTCGGACCAACGTGTACGCCTCCCGAGCGCCGCGGGTCGTACTAGTAGGCGTACTTTGGCGTACTAGTAGGACCCGCCGGGTCGTACTAGTAGGCGTACTTCGGCCCTAGGAGTACGCCTCCTTCGCCCCGCGGGTCGTACTAGTGGGCGTACTTCGGCGTACTAGTACGACCCAGCGGGGCGAACTAGTAGGCGTACTTCTGCTCTACGAGTACGCCTCCCGGTCGCCGCGGGTCGTACTAGTAGACGTACTTCGGCGTACTAGTACGACCCGCCGGGTCGTACTAGTAGGCGTATTTCGGCCCTACGAGTACGCCTCCCGGGCTGCGCGGGTCGTACTAGTAGGCGTACTTCGGCGTACTAGTACGACCCGCCGGGTCGTACTAGTAGGCGTACTTCTGCTCTACGAGTACGCCTCTCGGGCGCCGCAGGTCGTTCTAGTAGGCGTACTTCGGCGTACTAGTACGACCCGCCGGGTCGTACTAGTAGGCGTACTCTGGCGTACTAGTACGGCCCGCCGGGAAAACCAAGCACTCTCTCCTCCTCATCCTCCTCCTCCTCTCTTAGCCGCCGCGGGCCCAAAGGGGCCTTGCCCGCGCGCACTTCGCAGCTGTGCAGCGCGGGCGATCCATGGTGGATGTGAGGTGAAGATGGGCGTCATCAGCGCGTCCTCAAGTACTCTTGCAAGCATTGGCGCAGCCGAGACGAAGATGCATGGCAAGATCGAGCCGAAGTTGTTTGGCAACGACGATGGCGGCGACGACGACGACGACGCCGACGACGGCGACGACGACGCCGACGACGCCGACGACGACGACGCCGACGACGCCGACGCCGACGACGCCGACGACGCCGACGACGACGACGCCCGCGCCGGGAGGCCTTGGCGCCCCTCGGCCTGCCGGGCCCACCGCGGCGCCTGGGCCTGCCTTCCTGCAGGCGCGGGGCCGCCCCCCCCCCCTCGCCCCGCCGGGGGAGGCCGCGGGGGGCTCGGACGTGCGGGCGTCGAGGAACAATCCGGGAGAGTCCCAACGTTAAGTCGGCCACGTCCTTCTACAGCAGGAATAGTCGAGAATAGCTGGTCAACAGTATGGTGACGATTCCCATGCTCATCTTGCTTCGGTGTTCACCGAGCGCGTTCCACTACTCAAAAAGTGCCTACTCGTAAACGTCCGAAAAAAATACACATGTCCGCTAAGATGTCAATTATCGTAGATCCTCCGCTGGGGATCCAGGCCATTTGCGAGTAGTTACTTTGCGAGTAGTGGAACGCGCTCGTCTAGTTTTGAATTTGCTGAGTCTATTCTGTATTTCTCCTTCCAGAAGCCGCCTGTAGCAGGACATGCCCGATCTTAACCCCGACGTGCGGGCGTCGTGGGCGCATCAGGGGAGAGTCCCAACAAGTATCAATGTTCGGCCTCCCGGTGCCCTCGCTGGGCCTCAAGAGCGTCAAAAGCCGACTCGCGACGAAGATCAGAGGCGACGCTGACAGGGCGGAATGTCCCAGTTATTCGCCCAGGAGCCTCGCCGAAGGCATGGACCATCGGCGCCCCTGGCTACATGTATTTCTCTCCCCTGGGCTATTCGCCCCCTTCGTCGCTGCCGAACCAACCGTCCCCGGGGAAGGGGTCGGGACTTCCAGGGACACAGTAGTGAAACAAGTCAGGACATCGCATGTCTAGGCACTCAGAGGGGGCGAGTTGAGACAGCGGTAGGTGGCAGTTGTTTTCGCCTCGCTGGACTTCCAGGGAGGCCGTCGCCGACGCAGCTGGATTTGCCTCCAAATTCTGGCCAGAACGCACCCACGAAGAGGTCTTCGGAGCAGCTGTATCCGTACCTCGCAGCCCCCCCCTTGAGTTCCTGAGCGCGTCTTCGGGCGCTCGGCCCCGCCTGTGCCGCTGCTCTGCTGCCGAGGTTCTCGAGGTCTTCGGGCGCTCGGCCCCGCCGCGGCCGCTGGCCTGCTTGCCGAGGTTTTCGGAGGGTGGGTCACTGGAGACAACGCCAGTTGGCCTCCAGCGGGCCCCTCCTAACCATTGCTGGGCGCAGCTCGGAAGATTGGTGTGCTTGGACAGATGTGGTCGGAGGATCGCGCCGCGTCGCCGACGCATTGGCGAGGCGGCTCACTGTGGAGCCCGATTTCCTACACGCCGACGTTGCAAATGCATCGCTGACGTCGCCGATGTATCGGTGATGCATCGCCGCTACGGTATGTTCATGTGTTGACGCGGAGGCGACCCCAGCGCGGGCGTGAAAGGTTGCACGCCGCTGGTCGCTTGGGCTCGGCTGACATCGAATCATCTGCGCTGTCTCGAAGCCTGGTTCGCTCAAGGTTGACGGATCCATGCGGTGTCAGAAACTAGCGCCGAAGTCGTCACCGCACGATTTCGTTGCACTTTCCCCTGGCCCTTGCTGAATTCGTTCAGAGATCGTGGCCAGAATGCGCCGCAGGATCGGTGCGTGCAGTAGCATGGATATTTCTGTCGTTTCCCGAAAGGCCCTGCCCTTTCGAATTAGGCCAGCGTAGATGGGCTCGGAGGCTCGCACCGCATCGCCGACGCATCGGCGATGCGGCTTATGTAGCTCGATGTGGAGCCGACGTTCTCCACGCCCACGTTGCCGATGCATCGCCGACGTCGCCGATGCGTCGGCGACGTATCGGCGATGCCGCGCGATCCTCCGACCCCACCTGCTCGAACCCCATCTGGAACCTCAAGAGTGAGACCTCCAACCAGGGTGCAGTGCCCTCTTCTCCGCGCGGCGTGCCACGCTGGCGGCCCGCGTAAGTCGCGGCGTAAGGTCGCTATGCATTCGTCACGCGGCAACGCCTGGGGGAAGAACTGCCATCCTACCATATTCGCCACGTGGCAACGCACGGGGGCATACAACGACTGTTCTATTATACTCGCCACGGGGCAACGCAGGGGATGGGGGGCGGAATCACACAGAATTCATGTCGACCCGTCACATGGCAACGCGGAAAGAAGAAAGACAGGAAACAGTCAGTATTGTTCTCCGTTCGCAGGCGAGGACAATGACACTGAACATATTACGGCGACCACGGCGACGACGAGCTACCAGGGCGAAGAACGGTACAACATTAATTTTTCCACCGTCGGGGACCGTTCTTCGCCCGTTGATTTGTACCTCCCCAGCCCGAGTCCAACTCCCATGCCCCCTCCCACCCCTCCTCTGCATCTTTGGGCTTGATGCCAGTCCACACCCACGAGGACCCCACGGAATTCCCAGGGATCCGTCGAAAATTGCATGACCTCCGCCAGATTTCTGCGATCGTCAAGCACTCGTCGTTTGGCACCGTTCGGGGCGGAACCATATGAATGCTGCCCTGCTCATCACATGGCAACCCTTCCCCCCGCCATGTGGCATCGCAGAGGGCGCGGACACCATAGAAGTCTGCGCTTCTCGTAGTGTAAAGTGGACATGGAGAGAACGGAAACAACTAGCATTCATTATTCTGCTGTGCAATGGATTCACCTCGCGATGACGACGACAGTGGCGACGACAAGGGCGACATCGATGACGACGAGAAGCACGACGACGATGACCTCGAGTGCCAGGACGACCGCGACGACGGAACGACGAAGACGACCATGACGACAACGACGATCAGGAGGAAAAGAAACACACAGACACAATTAATCGTCCACTCCCAGGAAAATATGGGAAAATATGGGAAGTGGTGGGGAAGACAGAAACCCAGAAAATATAGGGAAATATGGGGAATATTTTTATTTGTGTGTATTTATTTGTGTGTCCCAGGGCCCCTTCAGACGACGAAGACGGCGACGGTGGCGACGGCGACGACGACCACCACGTCCTTCTCATGCCGGCTCCTGGGAGACGCACTGCGCAGTGCATTCTGCACGCGTTTTGCGCCGCCGTGCCGCTGCGCCCGCGGCTGGCCGTCAGTCAACGAGCGCGTTCCACTGCTCGCAAAGTGCCTACTCGCAAACGTCCGACGTAAACCCTCTCCCTCGATGTAATCTATCGTAGATCCCCCACGGCGGATCCAGGCCATTTGCGAGCAGTCACTTTGCGAGTAGTGGAGCGCGCTCGTCTAGTAGTGCTCCCTCTAAGGCGCCCGCGGGCAGCTCGCCGACCGTATATGGACTTGGCCGGAGAGGGCGGGGCCCCGGCGCGGCCACGGTTGGCACCCTCCCCGGCGCTCCGCGCCCGCAGCCCCGGCCCAGCTCTTCCTTCCCGCTGCCCTCAAGTCGGGCCTGCCCCTCTACAGGAGGAATATCCAGGAAGAGTCAAACGAGTAGTCCGGGGAGGACTTCTTGCCTATTTTTGCCCATCTGCGGTTTTTTTTTGGGGGGGGGGCATTTTTGTCATGCTTTCGCCCAAAACCCCCCTGTAGGGGGACACGCCCGACGTAACGCTGCCCCACTTTCGCGGTCCACGGCGCGTCCGCTGCTGGGCCCGCTCCTGGGGCCCCCTCCCTCGGAGGAGGACAAAGTACCCATATACCGCTGTCCTCCGCCCGTGGTCTTTTTTTGTTCGGCCTCCTGGGAGGCCCTCGTCGCCAGCTGGATTCGCCTCGAAATCCTGGTCAGACAGCACGCCAGGAGCGGTCCAGGAGTAGCAGTATCGGTTCCTTTGAGTCTTCCCACTCTCGAGCTCTTCTGGCGCTTTTAGGCGGGTCCGCGCGTGTGTAAGCCTTGCCTCTTCTTGCTCACTATCTGTGCGATGGCTCTGCAGAAGCTGCAGTGAAGCAGGCGGTGCTACGATTCTCGTTGAGTTCTGCATCCGCCACGGGCCAGAGACATACAGACCCGAAGCGTACGCCTCGCCAGAGCCCGCTCGGCCGCCGCAGGGGCCGCCCGGACGGGCTCCGCTGGGCTCCCCCCTGACCTCCTCGCACTTCTCCGTCCGTGGTGGCACGCGCTCGATTGTGAGTCCGAGCGTTCAGCGGGAGCGCCCTCCTCCCGAGGGCGGGCCCGCGGGGGACGCGACTGGCCCCGACGCGGGCGGCGACAGCACGGCCACCCTTCAGCCGCGCGGAACTCGGACGAACATTGAGCCGGCTGCGCGGAGGTTCGCCTCGTAAGTTGCCCGCGTGGGGTCGCGCCTAAGCGCCCGCGTATCCGAGGTGGCGTGCCGCGCTGGCGGCCCGCGTAAGCCGCGGCGCCAGGTCGCAATGTCATTGTGCGTAAGACCCGGGGTATTTAGTCGCTCAGCTGGTCGGGCGATGCGTACTTGCGGGGCGATGATGGGGGTGAAGAAAGGTGCCCCTTCTGCGCCCGTGAGGGGCCCCACAGGGGCCCCAAAGGGGCATGACAGGTGCACGCTTCCCCCTCCCCCAGGTAATTATCGCCCGCCAATGGAGCAATGCCAGAGCTGGTGTGTTACTGCCTTCCTTCCCGTCGCTGCCCCCCCTGCAGCGTGGCGCACAGGCGATGGCGCCCGGACCCGTGCCGATGCGCGCGGGCGCCATGCCGGCCCGGGCTCCCGGGATACCCGCCTTCGGCGGCGCCGCGGGGGTGACGGGCGGCGGGCGGGGACGACGCGCGTCCGTTAGGCGTTCGACAACGGACCCTTTGGTGACCGCACCTGTCCAGCTCTCGCGCAGAAGACCGCCAGAGGTCGCCAGAGACCACCAGGGACCGCCAAACACCGCCGAGGGCCCATGGGCCAGCAGGGGCCCCTATGGTCGAACACGCAGCGTCGGTGTACCCAGAACCCCCTCGCGTCGTGAGACGATGATCCCAGCAAGGTTCAAACCGCCGAGAGGGCCCACGGTCAACCAGGGTCCATGGTCGGACACGTAATGTCCATGTGCGGGAGGGGCAGCTAGTGGCAGGGGTGAGAGCACGGCCATGCGCACCTGAGCGCATTTGTCGCAGGCCTGGAGGTTGACACCAACACCAATATCGGCGGTGTATCTCCACCGAGGGAAGAAGATTCCGATCTCGGTGATGGTGGTAATATTCTGGCTTCAAGGTGACCGAAATATTACCACCAACACCGAAATCTAGGATCATCTTCCCCCTGTGGAGGCAAACCCCTGTATTGGTGTTGGTGCCCATTTCTAGGCTTCCAAATTTGTTGAAAGTGCGGATCGCCGTGCGGACCAAATCTGCAGCCGGCATGGGGGCGAGAGCACGGTTTCTGAATACATGTGAGGAAGGTTCATGCGGAACGGCTGCTGGACCGCGCGGTCTCGGGCTCCCTGTCCCACAAGTGGAACTCCCCTTCGGTTTCTGACGCCTTCTACCGAGGCGCTACGAGGGAAACGCGACGCAAGGTGTTGTTGGCTGTGTTTATCCTTTCGGGGCCATCCCTTGCAGTGGGTCTAGACTTCCAGTGGTCCACGTTTTGAACAAATATGACATCGGGGGTCTGGGTTCCCATTTCTCTCCCTCGGCTGCAGCTTCTGGGAGGTTCAACTCAGCCTCGGCGCTGGTTAAATGCTTTGCCTGACACCGTCTTAAGGCCAGGGGCTCAGCAGGTCTAATCGACCCTCTACTGTGGCCCAATGGTCATTGATTATAACGGTTAGTCGTTCTTGCGAAGGCCTTCCAGAAGTTGCCGTCTAGCTCTCCTCCCCCCCCTCTCCGCTCTCCTGCTCTCCACTGCCGCCTTGGCCTCAGGTACACTGGGAGCCCACCCGCACATACACACACACACACGCACGCACGCACGCACGCACGCACACACACACACACACACACACACACACACACACACACACACACACACACACACACACACACACACACACACACACACGCACGCACGCACGCACGCACGCACGCACGCACGCACGCACGCACGCACGCACGCACGCACGCACGCACGCACACACATTGGCGGAAGCGGCCTCGCGCACAGCGACAAGGCGGAATCAGTAGAAGTACAAGGCACGGGGTCGCCACTCGCACACGCACACAAGCAAGCACAAACACGAAGAACCCGACATTCAGCGGCTTGCGATGAACGACACGGCAAGGTGTTCGCATTTGTGGGCCCGCCGGGTTTGCTATCGTGGCCTGAAGGAAGCGTCAAACAAGTAACCCCGAGGGGAGGGATCAAGAGGTCGGGCAGATCGTCTTCGCTGGCGGTCCTCTGCGCCACATATGTTGCACAGCAGAGCTTTTGTCACAGAGCTGTCACCTCATAGCTGACACCGCGTAGATCATACCTACATCTTTTCATTCACACCACATAGCTTACACCAAGCATGGTGTACCGCACAGCTTATGCGCCGCATGCCGGCCGTACATCACACAGGTTCCACTGAATAGCTTAAAGCGAATGCGTTCAACAACACAGCTTGCACCTCATATCTTGCATGGCATGTGTTGCGCCACGTCTATGGCACTCCATACCGTACATCTACATAGCGTAGCGACTCACTGTTTGCGGCCCAAGCTGGCAAATCTGTTCAGACACAGCGTGTGCTCTGATTTTCGTAGAGAGTGATTTTTTTAGAAGTGCGCATTTGTGTTTTCAGCTATCTGATAGCGGAGGATCACCTGGGCTTTTTGGATCATCTTGGGCAGATCTGTGGCAACAGGCCCATGGCTTATCTAGTGGCCTTCGGACCATCCGCCACCGTGCCTGGGTTATGGGTCAGAATTCTAAGGGATGCTTCTTGGGGTCTCTTCGGAGTGCCCTCGGAGTCTTCTGGGAGGCAGTTTTGGTTGGGAGCCTCTTGGGGGCCTTTTGGGGCTTCCTGGGGGCCTCTTGGGGGCCTCTTGGGCCGTCTTGGGGGCCTCTTGGGGGCCTCTTGGAAGCCTTTTGGGGCCTCTCTGGGGGCCCCTCGGGGCCGAGAGTTCGAACTGTCTGTTCGGGCCCCCCATCTGGGCCCCCTCTTGGAGTCGTCGTTGTGGCCTCTCAGGCGCCTCTTGGGCAATCTTGGGGCCCTCGTGGGCCGTTTGGGGTTTCCTCCTTGGAGGCCGTCTTGGGGCGATCTTGGGGGCCTCGAGGGCCGTCTGGAAGCGTCGGGGAAGGTGAAAAGGCGAAACACCGTCAAACACCTACGGAAACTCAATGATTTTGGCCTCTTTGGGCCTTGGGGCGTTTAGTATGTTATATTTGGCCATCTTGGGCGTCTTGAGGCGATCGTTGGGCGTCTCCGGGAATTAATGGGCTGTCTAGAGAGCATCTTGAAGCCCTGTTGGCCCGTCGTGGAGCCTTATCGGGCTCGAAAACGTCATGCGAGAAGCCGCGACAGGCCCCCGAAAAGCCGCGCCAAGTCCAAAAAGAGTTGGCAAATTGGGGCCGGGCCCCTTGAAAGACTCCTCAGGATCGAGGACTGAGGCTCAGGGGACTGGGCAAAGGACTTTGGGGGCACGCCCACGCCTAGCCCAGCAGCACGGTGGCGGACATATAGGGAAGAGGGTGGGGGGCACGAGGAGGTGGAGCCTGCACGGGGGGCAAAGGTGGAGGGAAAGAAAGGTCAGAAACTGACAACGCACATGAATGATTCGGGAGCGCTGGAGGCAGATGGAAATGGGAATGGAAGGCAGAGGCGAAGTGGGGAGGGGAGGGGATACCGAGGATGAGAAAGGAGAGGTGGAGGAAGATCGAAAGTTCAGGTGGAGGTGGAGGCACAGGCGGAAGCGGAGGAGAGTGCTCGTGGCGCCAGGTGAAGCGGCCCTACGCGGCGCCCGCATACGGGCAGGACCCGAACAAGAGGCCGCGCTCACTTGAGCCGTCAATTTCCTGCGCCCGCTCTACAGCATTTCCCCCCCCGGGGCCCCTTTCCTCCTCCCACTCACTTTTCTGCTCCGCCCTCTCTCACTCCCCTTGCCTTCCTACGTCCCTGCCTTCCCTCGAGGAGAGAACTCCTGCACAATACTTGGCACGAGCGCGCAGACGCGCCAGCCTGCCTGCACGCGTGCGCCTCCATGGGCCGCCCTTTGCCTACGACTCCGGCTCGAGCTTTCCTGTCCTCTTGCTCTCGTGGCAAGCACCTGCAGGCATGCCAGCGGCGCAGCAGCACTCGGAGAGCTCGGTTGCCAACTGTGGATCTCCAGGTGGCGGACGTCTGGAAAAGTCTGTCCCTGCCTAGGCGAAGTGCGCAGTCAGGTTCGCTGGGTCCCTTCTCTGCATCCTCCGCATCCGGGGCTCCCGTTGCCTCGCGCGTGCAGCGTGCGTGCGCTTCCGGGATGGGCGCTGCCTGGCGATGCAGCATGCCGCCTCGGCTGGCGGCGTCCCCGTCGTCGTCCTCACATCGGAACGGGGAGGCGGGGCTGAGGAGTGCATGGCCTACAGGGCTCAAAGGCCGCTCGGAGGCTGCAGCGCCTCTCTTAGCAAGAGCATGGGGCAGCCAAGGTGCTGGATCGACGTCGATTCAGGAATCGGCGGTTTTCGGTTCGCGAGGGGGCGCCACGGCCATCATTTTTTCGGGTCCAGGTCCGTCGGTGTCGGTCCTGGGCCGTTTTCACCAAGGGGAGGTTTACTAAAGGGAGGTTTGTCCACCGCCGAACCCGCCCTTGCTCTGGACTTACGCCGCACGTGAGATTGGGCAGGGTGGCTTGGGGAAGTATGTGGGGCAGGGTGGCGTGGGGGAGCATGTGGGTTCAGCCCCTTCCCTCTCTTGGGCTCCGGGCCTCCTCCCGCTGTTCTTCCATGCTGGTCTGTGTCTGTGTTGCCTCACGTGTCCGTTCCAGGCCCCTTCTTCTCCCCAGATCGCCGACGCCACGATCTTTTCACGTCGTGGTCCCCTGGTGGTCTGGACTCCTCCCCAAAGGGAAGGAAAACAGTTACCCCCAGAACAAAAAGTGAACTCCCCTTCGGGAGGTTTTTAGAGGTGCCCGTGTGGGGGGGAACAACACCCTACACCCCCCACCCACCCCCTGGGAGAGTTTTGCTTGGAGAGGGGGCGGGAGGAAAAACCTTCCTCCCACCCCCCCGTCAAACCTACCCTACCCCCAGCACCTCCCTGGAGGGAGGCTTTCAGGGGGGTGTAGGGGGAACCAAAACCATAAACCTCTCCCCATCCCCCTCTGGTGGTTTTTGGGGTGGGCACCGCCGGCTTTTCCATCCACTGTCGTTTTTTCGGGGGGCAGCTCCGGGGCCCAGAGGCCTAAGACGACCCAATACCATCCGTGGTGTTTCTCCCTAGCAGCGTTCCCTTAGCAGACTTTCTCACGACTATAGGCGTACGCCACATCCGCCGACCCCTCGATTTTTTCGGGAGCGCGGTCCTGTGGACCATCGTTCACAGACGGCAGGTATCGGTCCAAAAACCGGAAGAGTGGTTCTCGAATGGCCCGCGGTGTATCCCGCCACCTTGTCTGGGTTGCGGGTCGGAGGGCGCTCGGACGGCTGATGCGATGGCGTGGGAGGCCTCACGTGGGCGTCTCGGAGGTGGTATTCAGGCTGCTTGGTTTCATCCAGGAGCCGTGCTCTCGCCTCAATGACGGCCACCACGGGGCACGGGGAGAGCCCGAGACCGCCCAGTCTGGGAGCCGCTTCGCCCGAGCTGTCCCAACAAGTCATCCAGGAATCGTGGTCTCGCCAGAATGCCGGCTGCCGCGGGGGGGGGTCGGGGGTGGACAGAACCCCCACCCTGACACGTCGATTCGTGAATTGTCCGGTTTCGGTTCTCGAGAGGGCGCCGCGGCCGTCATGTTCCATGCTTTTGCCCGCCAGGTACAGGGAGTTCTGCCCATCCCCGAGGGATGGGAAGGCCGAGACCGTGCGGTCCGACAGCCGTTCCGCCTCGGATTCCCGAACAAGTTATGCAGACATCGCGGTTGTTGCGCCCCAGTGCCGGTCACATGTTTGTGCGGACGGACACGGTCCCGCACGGGTGCCAGAGGTCTTGCAGGTCTGACAGGTCCCAAATGTTCACCAGGTAGCAAGTCCCATAGGCCACAGAAATCTCAGGGGTTCCACAGGTCCCACCAGTCTTACAGGTCCTGAGTTCTCTCGCGTCCCACAGGTCCCGCTAGTCCCACAGGCCCCACCAGTCCAACAGGTCCTAATTACAGGTCTTGCATGCCCCACAGGCTCCACAGACCCCACAGGTCCCACAGGTCCCACAGGTCCCACAGGTCTCACAGGTCCCACAGGTCCCGCAGGTTGTTCAGGTCATACATGCCCTTTCTGACCCCACGTGTTCCACTGGTCTCACAGGTCCGGTAGGTACCACAGGTCTCACAGGTTCCACAGGTCCCACATGTCACACATGTCTCGCAGGTCTTGCAGGTGTCGCAGGTCTCGCGGCTCTCGCGGGTCTCAGAGGTCCTACATACCACAGGGGTCCTACATTTTCCGCATGTCCCACAGGCCCCACAGGTCGCACAAGGCCATAGTTCCCACCTGCCCGACGGGTCCCAAAGGTCATGCAGGTCTCAAGTGTCCAGCAGGCCACACAGGTCCCACAGGTCCCAAAGGTCGTAGTACATGCCCCACACCACCCCACAGGTCTCACGGGCCCGCTCGTCCCACAGGCTCCACAGATCCAGGTGGTCGCAGACGTCCCACAGCTCACACGGGCCCCACACGTCCCACACGTCCCACAGGCACCACATGACGCTCAAGTCCCCCGGTTTCCACTCGCCCTTTTTCCCCCTCCCCCCTCTTCCCAGGCAGCGACGGCGGAGCCGGGTGGGGTGGGGGTGGGGTGTCGTACGCCAGGCCAAAGCGAGCGCCAGTGTTTCATCTCCCCTCCGTCGAGGCCTGCCGCCAAAGCGTGGAGCGGGGTTCCCTGAGCCGTGACTTGGATGTGCAGGGTTGCGTGATGTATTGGCTGGGGTGGATTGCACAGGCTTGACCTGGTCTCGGCCGTGTCAGCAATCACTCAACTTCCCCCGTAGACACGCTAACGGCGATGTAGCTAACGGCGATGTGGGTTTCGGTATGGTAGGGGGGCGGCCCGATTATAGGAAAGCGTTGCTCGCGTGTTCTGCGCGAGCACGGCGTCGCAAAAACCAGACTCCCAACATCGCCGTGACCAACATCGCGGTTGGCCGTGGTTCCCGCTCCCTTCCCGGTTGGCGGCGGCAACGACGAGGGGGGACGGGGGGGGGTCGGCCAATGCGAGAAGCCATCTTTTTTTTGATGTTGACCATGGTGGAACAACCCGTCAAGCCTTTGCTTTACGAAGTCGATGTGTCGATGTGTCACGCCAGCGTAGTCCTTCTGTGCACGCACGTAGTAAGGCCGACCGTCTGAGGGACCCCTCGCCAGAGTGACCGTGCGGGCTCACAGGGCCCCCCCCAGCACGCGAGCATGCACCGACCAGCACGCGTGGCTCCCCGCCCGTGGCGCGCCCCCCGAAGGGCTCGCACCGAAGTCTGTACGCCTCCCACATGTCCGGTCGGCCCGAGGTATACGATCGAAGTCGGCTCGGGGAGGGCAACTTGATTCGGTGTTTCAAAGATGGGGTCCGGAGGGGAAGCGGGTCCTGAGGACGAGGTGGGTCAAGCAATGTACACCTACCCTGGGATCCCTTCCAATCCGTAGGACCCCATCCCTCAGGACCGCATCTACCCCATCTTTGAACTACCGACCGATGTTCTTTGTGTTTGTTGAATGTGCTTTTGCATTCTGGGGAGGGCACTCTCGAGGGTTCTTCAGTTCTTGAATGGTGTTCCGCTATCCTTGGTCCGGCGATAGATGGGGTAGGAGGGTTGCGCCGCAGCATCGCCGATGCATCGGCGACGCGGCTCGATGTGGAGCGCGAGCTTCTCCACGCCGACGTCGCCAACGCACCGTCGATGTCGCCTATGCATCGGCGATGCGGCGCGATCCTCCGATCCCATCTGCTCCAACCCCACCTGGGAGGCCTCCACCTTCCCCCTGACGTTGGCTTTCGGTTCACCATTCGGCTCTCTGGAGGCCCTTTGGAACGATTCCGGCACCCCTGGAACGCCCTCGACGAGGCGCAGTTGATGGAAGCCACCTCGGGTATCGAGCGCCTCCTGAAAGTTCAGATTCTAAGAAGCTCCCGACACGTCCGAAACCCATGTGGGGCCTCTGAAAGGCCAGCCCTGCCCTGGGTCAGCGTGCGCGAACGACTGGAGTGCTTACGAGGAGTCGTTCTGTGATTGATGGCTTTCCCGACCCGCCATTTCTTCCTCCTCCCCCTCCTCCTCTTCCTTCTCCTCTTGCTGTTCCTGCTCCCTTCCTCTTTAGCAGAGGTCTGTTTGCCTGTCCGTTTGCCAGTACTCTACCACCCAATGTTGTTGTATGTTCCATCGCTCGAGTAATGTTGCGATCCAGTGCCATCTTGCCTGGCCCTCGCGGCCCACCGCGGCACGCTTCGTGCATCGTGTTTCGTGCTTGCCCAGGTCGGTCGGAGATAGGACGAGGATCAATCCGTTCCAGAGCGTCCCAGAGAGCTCTCAGAGCGCTCCTGACCGCTCTGAGAAGGCCGAGGGATCCTCCAGAGCCGCGGGATCTCAGAGATTCTCGATTCATCCTCACCCGAATCTTTCCTCGGCCTGACTTCGTCTCACGTCGTGCTTCGTGCTTCGTGGTTGCCCAGGGGTCTGCACTCTCACGTGCAGCAGGGGCGGGCGCGCGCCAGGCCGCGCTTCGGCGTCCCGCTGCAGTCGGGCCCGCAGGCGGCGCCGTCGGGCGCCGCGTCCCACGCAGAGCTGGCCAGCAGGCGGCCATCGGCGCCCGTCGGCGGGAGGGGGGCACATCCGCAGGAGGTCGGATCAGCGGCGAGCGTCAAGGACAAGGTACCCATACCGCTACCCTTCCCCTCGTGTTCCTCTTTTTGGGCCTCCAGGGCGGCGATTGTCGCCATCGCTGGATTCGCTTCGAAATTCTGGTCAGATCTCACCCCGGGAGAGGTCCGGAGAGTATTGTAGCGATATCGATATCTTTTGGTTTTACATTACCCAGAAACAAGTACTGCAGCATTAATTGTAGATGTGTTTGTTTTCGTCGCCTTCGTTTTCGGTAGTGTTCTGCATTCGGGACAGTTCTCGCACCCGAGACCGCCAGAAACGGACCAAGGATGAACAACACCCCCTTGGGAAGTCCCTTGGACGATTCGTCGACGCGACTTGCAAAAGTTTGATTATTTTTCCAGGGTGGTGTAGGAGGGGGTGGGGACATGTCAGGTCGCCAAGGGGCTGGATATCTGTTGCATGACGTCGAGCTGGGGGGTCGCTGTCGCTTCGTCCGCCTGTGGCCGAACCAGGCAACACGAGCGCCGTGATTGGCAGGCGGCTTCTACGACGGCGGCATGCCTGGGCGACGATGTTGACCAAGGTTCGACCTAAACCCTAAACGGTGTTTCTGCGATTTCGTGGACCGTTTTCATTTTGACTCCGTTCTGCAGTGGATGCGGATCGAAGATAGGAAAGGGGAAAACGAAAGCAAAACGACAAACGAAAAATACGGTTTGGGTTGATTCCTGATGTGGGCATATTTTTGGCCAGCCCCCGCCAGGGGAGGACGGGAGAGGGGGGAGGTCCTCGCGCTGGAGACGCAGCGGAGAGGGCGGACATGCAGCGACAGCCGTTCTCAGTCCGACAGACTAGACTCCGCGAGCCGATATGGCAAAAGTCGGAGAAGAAATCACGCCGTAAACATAAATCTGAAGCTCTCCGTTCGGGTTTCTTGGATCCGCGCTGAGCCCCCCCGAGGCGGAGGCGCCGCCCCTGGCGCGCTCCGCGCGCCAGGGAGGGGGGTCCAGCGCAGATCCAAGACATCCGCGCGGAGCGAAATAATCTTTAGTCTTTGCTGGCGCTTTGTTTTCTCAAACGGACAGGTCCCTCCTTCAGCCTCGCTCCTGCTAATCGAGCCTCGATCCCCCGACCCATGCGCGTCCCGTCGTCTTGACCCCCACCATCAGGTCGGACGGCAGGGGGGGGGCAGGGGGAGGGTGGGGGTGCGAACTCTGCTGCGTCAGCTGGTCTCGGCCCCGCTGCCAGGCGCTTTCCTCGATGCACGGGCGCCGCTGGCCCCCGGAAGTGCCGGGCAAACCGGCTTTACGTCGGGCCTGTCCCCCTACAGGAGGAATACTCAGAAATAGTTCCAATATAGTTTGGAGACACTTTGTTTTATGCTGGTTTTGGGCTATTTTGATGTATGTTTTGGGTTTTTGTTTCATTTGTCGCCCAAAAGCCGTCTGTAGGGGGACACTCCCGACCTAATCTCAGAACGCGGAGGTTTGGACGCCGCAGTTTGTTTCCACGCCGGGCGGTCTCGCCCGGGTTTCGATCGTGGGGCCGTCGCGGATCGATCCAGCTCGAGGGGTGCAGCAGAAAGATTGGGTTTGCATCGTCCCTGGTTGTTGGGGAAAGACAGCGCCTCCCACTCCCCGGGGCTGGGCCAAAGAAAGGACACAACATTTGTGTTTGTGTGTGCGAGTGCGTGTGTGAGAAGGTGTTGTTTCTTCGACGCATATGCACACTCACCCCACCCCAACCTGGTCCCCCACCCTCTGGGCGGGTGGGCCAGGTGGGGGTGGGGGTGCTCTGTTGCTCCTTTCGCTTACCGCGATGTTGGCCCCAACCCGTGGCGGCGCCCCCGCCGCCAGACGGATGCCCCCTGCCCCCCTCTGGCCGAACGCCCGCTCAGGATAGCGGCGATCCGCGCCGTCGTGCCTGGAGGAGCCGTCTCGCCGTGGAGGAGGAGGAGGAGGAGGAGGAGGAGCTGGGAAGGGGGATGGGGGAGGAGGACGGGATGTAATGGAATGGTCTGGCTGGAATGGTCCATTCAAGAAGCGGCAGCTCTAGGTAAGGAGGGATGAGGCCTCTGGCTCATTGCCCCGACAAATGACAAGATCTATGGCCAGAGCACATCCGCGATCCTTGATATGTAACTGTCGAGACGCTTTGGCTCTTTCTGTACAATCGTCTGGAAGGTCACGCATGTTATCGGAATGACACACTTCGCATGCATCGCACAAACACAGTTTCAGGTGATTCTAGTACCATCTACAGACAGCAATTGGAATCAAGGAGCATTATGTGAGCTTTTTTTTTTCGTGACGCAGGAGGGACGTAGAGAAGGGGCAGGATGAAGAGGCTTGACGAGGATGGGGGTGAGGGGGGAAGAAATGGCAGGGAGGCGGAGTAAGAGGACGACGTCAAGAGGGGGTCACGGGGGGTGGGACGGGTACGGACAGGAAGAGGAAGGGGCCCCTCATCTGAGAACATCAGCCCTGACTGGCATGTTTTTGCGGTCGGGGGGGGGCCAGCCTGGAGTTGTCGCAGGAGCTTAGCTTGCGGGCACCTCGGGCCACCTCTGGGATCACCTCGGCCTTCGTGTTGGCCTCCCGTGGCCCCCTCCAACATCCTTCAGCTCCACGTCCTTCCTTACCCTCCTCCTCCCTTCCTCCCACCCCCTGCCCTGCCCGTCAAACCACGGTGGCTCGAGCGGTCCCTTGCAGCGCCGCTCGGCCGTCGCCTTGGGACCCAATAACTCAATATTGGATGTTGCGCGGTTCCCTGCCGCTGTAGGTCCTAGTGTTCCAGGCAACGCGGGGTTGAATTCGTTCGTCCCCACTTTCGTGTGCGTGGTGTTGCTGCATCGCCAGAATCGGTTCTTACACTAACAACGGCTCCAGCGTTAGCGCCTATGCCTTCAGCATCGCCATTTACGTTTTGAGCGGTGACTACGTCGGCGCAACTGCCAATCGCCAGCACCTCCGCCAGCAGCATCGCGGGTTCCCAGTGATTCTCCCCGTTCTCATGGGGCTGAGCTTCCTGGTGAGCGGTGCGGATACGTGTGTGTATGTGTTGTGAAGACTAGCCCAGCCCGCTCCACGCCCCTTGCCTGACGGCAGGGACCAGAGTGGTTATTTTTCGGTGCCAGTGGGATTCTACAAAGTTTCCCGTTGGGGTGGTAATTGGTCTTCTTCGATGATGGTACGTGGGCAGTGCTGTCATGCCGTGGTTAGTGGGCACGTGTGTGTAGCGGCTGGGCGGCGTCATTACTTACGTAACGGGGTTGGTTTTCTAATGTTCGCGGCGTTTTTTACTTTGAGTTATCGGTTGGATTGCGCTGGTTGTAATGATGTGGGACTTGCTGTTCTTTGCCACATGTCACCCGTCGACTTCGTGTCTATTGCTTGGGGTCAGACGCGATCGTGGTCGACTGCGGCATCTGAATCTTGCGCGCGCAGTCCCGCAACTGCTCGCCGCGTGTTCACCGTAACCGTAACCGTCTTCCTACCGTCCTCCCCCCTCCTCCCTGCGTGCTCCTATCTCCTCACCCTTCCACCCCCTCGTTGGAGAAAGTGGCCGCCCGAACCCCCCCAAACTTCGAGAAGCGTCCGAGGACCTCCGGCGACTGCGGCGTCGACATCGAACATGCTGTCGTCGACGGAAGGCCGCGGGAGGCCCTCCAGAAGCCCCTGACAGGCCGTTTTGAGCTGCCTCCGACGGCCTCCGAAGGCCCTCGAGGACTTCGGAGGCCCTCCGAGGGCCCGCGAAGACCCCTCGAGGCCTGCGAGGGCCGCGCGGCGGCCGCGACGGCGGCGACGGCGAGCCTCCCCCCGGCGGCCCCCCGAGGAGGGCGCCCGCCCGGCGCCCGCCAACCGCCGGGGCGGCCGCAGGGTGCGTCCGAGGGCAGTTGGCCCAAGCCCGCGGGCTTCGGGCTGACGAGGCCCGCGCCGGCGGCCCTCGGCGTCCCTCTTCGCAGGTGACGGTTCTCCCCCAGTCCTCCAGTTCCCCCCCCCAATTGGCCATTAGGAAAATACGGGGAATCTAGGGATCCACCCCGAGTGAGCTATCCGCATGGCCCGAATCATAAAGCATCCCCCCCTTAATACCTGAGTGTTGGCTATCTCCGGCCAATGGTCAGCGGTGGGGAGCGGCGGGGCCGAGCTTCATTATCACCAGAGAGTGCGAATCGTAGATTGAAGTTTCTTACA
>CAUYUJ010016172.1:712500-842500 GCA_963575745.1 Prorocentrum cordatum | reverse complement strand
AGGACCTCCGAGCCGCCCCCTCCCGTGCCCGCCTGTTTCAGCCCGGGCGCGCCGTCGCCGACGTGGTCGTCGCCGTCGCCGTCGCCGTCGTGGCCGTCGCCGGCGCCGTCGCCGTCGCCGCTGTCGTCGCCGTCGCCGTCGCCGTCGCCGTCGTCGTCGTCGTCGCCGCCGTCGCGACGTCGTTGTCGTCCGTCGTCGTCGTCGTCGTCAGCGTCGTCGTCGTGGTCGCGGGCGGCGGCCGCGAGGCCCGCCAGCGCACCGCCGCGCCCCGCCGTCGGCGCGTACCGGCCCGCGCGGGCCTCGGCCAGGGCGTTTGGCGCGGGCGGGCGGCGGGCGGGCGCTCGGCGCCGCGGCTCGGCGCAGGGGTTCGAAGTCCAGGAAGGATCGAGGGAAGGTCGAAGGGTGATCAAGGAGGGATCAAGGAGCAGCGAAGGGATCGAGGAAGGAGCGAGGGGGGATCGAGGGGGGATCGAGGAGGATCGATGGGGGAGCGAGGGGGAGCGAGGGGGGGCGAGCGGGGTCGAGGGTCAAGCCTGCACCCAGAAGTGGAAGAGGTACGCCGCTACCCCCCCTCGTCTTCGCCTTTGTGGGCCTGCTGGGAGGTCCTCGCCGCCGCCGCTGAATTCGCATCGGAGTTTCGGGTCAGAGCACCCTGGGAGAGGTCGAGGATCAAGCCCAGCCCTCATCTCCTCTTCGATCCGATACGGTTTCGATGGATTCCGCTTCGACTCGACCTCGTCGGATTCCGCTTCCGAGTCCGATGGTTTGGAGGCCTCACTAATTGCCGTTTTCCTATGCTTCGACCCTTTCCGGCTCTGCTGCCCATTCTTGACGAACGGTCAACACGCACCCATACCCATAAGGGGGCCGGAATGAGCTACGGGTGCGTGTTGTCGATAGGGGTTCCCGTTCGAACGGGAGCCTCCCCAGGGGTCCGACAACCCGCACCCATACCCATAGCCAGCCCTTCTCCCTCCGATTTCCCTATGGGTACGGGTGTGTGTGTGTTGTTCGCTCGTCAACTCCCGCCGATCCGATTCGCTGCGATCGCCAAGCCGACGTCTCGGTTCGACGCCGGGCTCTCCTCTGCAGGCCTATGATTGCCGCAGGTGCGCGCCGCGCGGCCCGCGGCCGTGGCCCCAGGTCGGGCGTGCAAGGCGGAGCGCCGCCGGTGGCCCAGGATCGGCCGACAGTCAAGTCGGGCCTGTCCCTCTGCAGGGGGGAGTATCCAAAAATAGTCCAAAAGTATTCAGGGGACGGTGTTTGTTCATTGTGTTTTGACCATGCTTGTGTGCATTTTTGTGAGATGTTCCATTTTGCGCCCAAAATCCAGCCTAAGCCGATAGCGAATGATCTGCCCGAGCGGAGTGCCTTGATGGTTCAAGGCTGAACGATCCACGGGGCGTCAGAGACCCACGCCGACGTCATCGCGACGCGAATTCGCCGTATGCCCGAGACGTGGCAGCTGCCTAGGGCACAGGTGGGTGACGAAAGACGTGCGGCCCCGCGTCATTGCACATGAGCCATCCCCTGTCTGAGAGCGCGGGCAAGCAACCGCAAGCAGAAGTGGGCGAAACTCTGCGCCCGCTGATCGCGGCAGGGGTGAGGAGGAAGTGGAGGAGGAAGGAGATAAGTAGTATTTGTTTGTCCAGGGTCCCAACGGATCTTGGTCACAAGACGTGAACGTACTCCAGACGAGTTCGTCATACGCAGAAGTTGTCGGAGGTAAACCCAGATCCTTTGGGATCGACGCTATAGGCCCCTCCCACTGCGCGTGGAGCGCGCCAGGGAGGGACAGGGAGAGAGGGAGACAGATCGAGAGGAAGAGACAGGGGCAGAGAGAGAGAGAGAGAGTGAACGAAGGAGAGGGATGGAGGAGGGATGGAAAGAGAGAACCTCAACTCTGACCAGGAGAGCGGCCCGCGGAAGCCCCGCGGCAAGGACCCCCTGTGGGCTCGGGCGGGGTTCTGGTTCTCGGGCCTCTCCTCGGACCTGGGCCGAGGCTCGCCGTGGCCACAGGACCCCGTCTCGCTCCCTGCTTCGCGCTCTCTGTGGCGGCACGGGGATGTCCTCCTCCTCCTCCGAATTCTCCTCCTGATTCTCCCCCTCCTCATTCCCCCCCTCCTCATTCTCCCCCTCCTCCTCCTCCTCCCCCTCATTCTCCCCCTCCTCCTCCTCATTCTCCCCCTCCTCCTCCTCCTCCTCCTCCGCCTCCTCCTTCGGTCGCAGGGTGCTCCTCGAGCCCTGCGGCCACCGGCGTTAGAACGCGGAGGTCGACCGCCTCTGATGGAAATAACGGCTCTGGAGTAAGTTGTGAGCTTGCGTCTCGAGTTCGGAGGTCGACCGCCTCTGTTTTAAATAAGGGCTCTGGAGTAAGTTGCGAGCTTGTGTCTCGAGTTCGGAGGCCGACCGCCTCTGTTCTAAATAAGGGCTCTGGAGTAAGTTGCGAGATCTCGTCTCTTGTGCGGAGGTCGACCGCCTCTGATGGAAATAAGGGCTCAGACATCGAGAATTGCGCCTTCTTCGTGAATTGCGCCGACGTCGAGTGTTGCCCCGTCATGGTGAGTTGCGCCGTCTTCGAGAGTTGCGCCGTCTTCGAGAGTGTCTCCGTCAACGAGAGTTGCGCCGTCTTCGAGAGCTGCACGCCATCCTCGAGAGTTGCGCCGTCTCGGAGAGTTACGCCGTCGTCACGAGCTTCTCCGTTTTGGACACGGATCGCCTCTCTCTTCACTACTACCCCGTGCTCGTTTTCCCCGACCTGGCCGTGTTCGACGGCTGCTGCCTCTTCGTTTGCGCCCTGCCCGTCGCTGATGGCGGGACCCTCCTCTTCGATTTCGCCTCTGACGAGAATTTCGTCGTCATGGTCATGCAGTGCTACTCTATCTTCTTCTATTGGTACGAGTCCTGGTACAGGAGTTGGGGGCACCCTCAGATTGCCCCATGTGTGTGAGTGCCGTCGGAAAAGGCTCCTGTTGCCCATTTTCCTTTTCTGTTCTCTGCGTCTCGCCTCGGTCCCATCTTGCGTTCTCGCTCCCCCCTGCATTCTGCATCCTCTGAATAAGAATGATATAAATTCGACGGCTATCCGCTGCACATCATGTGCTGCAGCGTCGGCGGCCTCAGCTACAACAGCTTCGACAGGAGGCGTGCCCATGCTGCCTCAGGCGCCGTGCTAGGCGCGGGGAGCTGACCTCTGGGTACGCTGGTCTCCTCCGCCTCCTCCTCCTCCTCCTTTTCCTTTTCCTCCTCCTCCTCCTCCTCCCCCTCATTCTCCTCCCAATTCTCCTCCTAATGTTCCCCCTCCTCCCTCTCCTGCCTATGGTGACGATGGCTGCGCCTTCCGAGCCAGGTGCGGACGAGGCAAGGCGGCGCAGCTGGAGGGTTGGGAGAAGAGCCGCGCCGAGCTGCGGCCAAAGGCGCCGACAACGACCACGGCGACGCCGGCTGCCCCCGGTCTCTGAGACCGCCAGAGGCCCCCCAGGGCCCCGAAGAGACGGCGGAACCAAACACCGCCAGAAGCCTCAATCTTCGGGCGACGCGACAGCCACGGGGACCACGGGTACCATGACGCTCCGGCCAGGGCCGGATCCGAGGCGCATTTGGGGAGCCCTCCACCGTCCAGGTGTTGGATCGCCTCCGCGCTATCATACCCTGACGCCCGGGTGTTGGAACTCGTGCTGCAGCGGGCGCTTTCGCCCAGGTTCGGGCTCTTGGGGGCCTCACGTGCAGGTCGGTCGGCTCGGGAAACGGCGCCGAGAGGTGGGGTCCGGGGCTCCGGTCGTGATTCTCAGCGATGCTGCAGGCTTGGCCGAGGCGGCAGACGGCCGCGAGGGGCGGGGTCTCGGGCGCGCCGGGGCGCGCCGAGGCCGGCGCTGCGGCGGCGGGGCCCCGGCCCGCAGGCAGCACGATCATCAGGCTCGCGCGGCCCCCCCCCCGCGCGGGCGCCGTCGCCCCAGAGGTGCGGGCTGCGGAGGGGCTCCGGAGGGCAGCGGTGGCGCGCCGCCGCTGGGAGCCCGGGAGGCGGGCTGTTCTAAGAAGTCGTGCCGCACAGCAAGGATGGGCAACCTTCCCGGGGGTGCCCCTGAACCCTTGCCCCTTCGGCCCATGCTTGGCGACTCTCGCCGGCCAGCCTCGCTCGAAGAATGTCAACATGGCCGTCCAAGGCCTTTGCATCCTCACCGCGCATCCTTGTCATGCGGCTTGACTGCATCGTTCTTGCCGGCTACACACGCAGGAGTGACCTTCCGCTGGAGTGACTTCTTAAGGGCGGACGCGCTGGGGTCTCCGGATGCGTGTCAAGCAGTGGCGAAGCGTCTTGGCGTGCCTATAGGTCTACCAAACAATGTTCTCATAACTTTTTGTGGTTTCCACGAAATGTTCTTAGAACATGTCTGGCCGGTATTGTATTGTTTAAGCGCATCGGGTTCATGTTCTAAGAACTTTGTTGGTTCTTAGAACAGTTTGGGGTTCTAAGAACATACCGTGGTGGGCCTATAGCAATGCCGGGACGGTCGGTCCCTGCTCAAGTGTGATTGCGATGCGACGGGCGGCGTTTGGCGCACTCGGGTGTGGCCTCCTGGCGGTCCCTGAGATGCGCGCACTGGTCGCTCCTGACGCGTAGCGTTAAATCGGGCCTGTCCCTCTACAGGAGGAATATTTCAAAATAGTCGAAAAATAGTCTGGCCAATTTTTTTGCATGTGAATATGTTATAGCACTTTGGGACTATTTTTCAGTTTTCGTCCAAAATCGGCCTGTAGGAGGACAGGCCCGACTTAAGTGTTGTGGATCTGTTCAAATCACAACAATCACCAGATGAGTCGCCCTGATTAGGGATGTGTGTCAGCATG
The DNA here is from genome assembly GCA_963575745.1 of Prorocentrum cordatum. NCBI lineage: Eukaryota > Dinophyceae > Prorocentrales > Prorocentraceae > Prorocentrum > Prorocentrum cordatum. The sequence continues at coordinate 837,652 of CAUYUJ010016172.1, read as the reverse complement.
CCGTCACGCTCTGGGAGCCCACTGGAGGCATCGCGGGGCCTTGTCGAGGCCCTCTTGGGGCCATTCTCCCCCAAGAGGCAAAGGAGGTTGGAAGGACTCATTGCGCAAACCACACCACGCCCAAATGGCTGGTGTGAAGCGACGGAATACAACGGGGTTCATTGCGCGAACATTCGCGCCTACGTTTCCCGCGCAAGGCCGTGTGTAAGCGGCCTCGTTTCGTATGTTGGGTGCCGAGCTGGCTGCCTGGGTAACCCACCGCGTAAGGTCGCCATTGCATAGTGCGCAAGACCCATTCCTATTCGTCACGCAAGAGATTTGGTGTTTGCTCGACAGGAGCACGCTGTTGAGTGACCTCTCGCCAGGGTGGATTCGGGTGCGAACCCACAGGGCCGAATGGCCCCCCCCCCCCCGAATCGGCTTGCGGGCCTCTTCGCGGCCCCCCTGAAGCCACGCACCAGAGGGCAGTCGTGCCTGGGGTCACTCCTGCGTCTAGCCGACAGAGCTCCGGCGGTCACTCTTCGATTTCAATGTTTTCCTCGGTTTCGGCACCATGGGGCGCCCTGAAGCCGCGCACCAAAGGGCATCCGTGCCGGGGGTCACTCATGTGTAGCCGAACGAGCTACACACGAGAGTGACCCGTTGTCGGCCTCTGTGGCCCATGTTCTTACACGCCCGTTGTTGAAAGTAGGTGTTTTCTGGGCGCCCAGGTCCCAGTTTACTTTAGCCGCCCTCCTAGTCCAAGAGTCGAGCGGTGTTCAGTTCCCTCCTCTCCCGGGGGCGGCCGACGGGTACCGCTCTCCATCCGTTTTGTTGCTGGAAGCTTCAAGCTTCAGGATCAGCAGTGGCGAAGAGATCTCAGGCGAACCGCCAAGCCCACCCTAAAGTCCAGAGGCTGAAAGAAGGACCTCCTCGGGCTCAGCAGGGGGTTCACTATGTTTCTGTTGGCTGCTCCTTAGGTCAGATCCATGAGGCTCGCCGTGGCCAGAAAAGCTCCATCGTTCCTGCTTCGGCTTCGCAACTTCTCCAGGATGAAGAAGTTTAACCCTGTGGAACGGGTCAGAGGCCCTGGGACCGCCCGCGGACTGAAAGAGCATCATTTCGGAGGATGTCCGGGCTTGCCGCCGCCGTCGCCGCCTCGTCCTTCCTCGGGCGGCCCGGGCGTCGAACTTGTTCACGTCGGGTGTTCTCGCTCCTCGCCCAGCTTCGAGCCCAGGATGATGGGCCAACGTTCCACCGCCACTACCATAGGTATGACGGGGGAGAAGGGAGGATAGGGAAGGTCCTCCGTCTTCTCCTTCTTGTCAACCTCCTCCCCTATCTCCTGCCTATGATAGTGGTGGTGGAAAACCGACCCATCATAGGACCGTCGCAGATGGCCCAGGGTTACGCTCGTGATTTCCCGCGATGTTGCACTTTCCCGTGACTGTGTTGAGGCCCGGGGCCATGAAAATCTCATTCGGAACGAGAATTCGTCCGTCGACAAAGGGAAATCTCTCCAGGATTCCTCGTTCTCCGTTGACACAGGCAGACCCCCCCCCGAAATTCTCGTCAGAACGAATCCCGCCTCCCCAGACCTCCAACATCTGAAGTAAATCCAGGCGGACTGTCTGCGGAGCGCGAAACGTGAGAGGGGTGTGCCGACATGGGCGCGGCGCGGAACGTGCGCGTGCCCCAATGCCGTGGATCTAGCTAGCTTGGCTACCCTGGGGGGCACGAAGCGTGTGAGGGTTGCACCGGCACAGACATGCGGACGGCGACGAAGGGCAACGAGAGGTGGTGGAGGAGGGGGAGGATGAAGAGTTGGAGGCGGCTGGAGGGAGAGCAGACGCGCGGCTCTGCGGACGCGTAGCGAGGACCCAACGACACAGGAGGAGGTGGAGGAAGTGGAGGAAGAGGAAGAGGAGGAGGAGGAGGAGGAGGAGGAGGAGGAGGAGGAGGAGGAGGAGGAGTGCCGCCTCGCCCGCTCGAGAGACTCGAACATCCACAGTCCACGTACATCGTACAACAAGTTGAATTTTAGAGTTCGCTTTGTTTGCGATGGCGATGTGCAGATGTTTGTGTCACTTGTGCTCCGTCTGGCTTGCGTGCCAGCGTCCGCCGTTCTCTGGTGACCTAGTTGGGCTGGGGTAACCTGTGCTGACTCTGTGAGCTCCCTATCAAGCTTTATATCACCTGCGCCATTCCAGCTTCCCCTGTTTCTATCATGGTCCCTTTGTTTCCTCCTTTCTTCTCGCGCATTCAAAACCATCGTTTTTTTTTCTCTCTCTCTCTCTCTCCCTGACTTGTCCTTCGCTCTTATCCTGGCGATCCTCGCCATTGGCGGGTCACACATGTAAGGTCGATAAAAAGGACGGTCGCCGTTCGTGACGCCACTTGTGCTGACATGATTGTCGATTAGCGTCGTCGCTGTGAGTGTCGTCATTAGCGTCGCCGTTAGTGCAGTAGCGTCGCCAATCGTATCGCCATTCAGGGCGAAGAATGTGCACGTTCGAACTGGACACGAGAGCATCGGCCAAACCCCAAGCATAATCATTCCCTCAAGCAGGGCGAACGGAATTCGTGTTTTTCGAGTGGTGACCGTGGTCGCGGCCAGGCCGCTGTTGAAATCGTGTAGCCATCAGTGTAGCCAATCGTGTTGACACCACCGTGTCGCCACTCGTGTCGCCGTCAGTGGCGCCATGTGTGTCGCCATTCCTGCCGCTGCAGATGCCCTGCCCATTCGTGTCGCCATCAATGTTGCCATTCGTGTCGCGTGTGGGATTATGACAGTCTTCTCGGGACCTGCCAGCGGCTTGGAGCTATCTCTGGAGGCCTGGGGGAGCCCGCAGATACGCCCAATAACAGTCACGAAGTCCTGGGCCCTCTTCAGGCTTTCTTGTGGCCGCCGCGACGGCCCTTGGCAGCGCTATCAGTGGCCGTCGAGGGCCCATAGAGGACCCCCAACGTCTTCCAAGATAACGCTCGGAGACTGTGCCAAGTGGTCCCTCCCGGTACATAATCCTGGGGGGTCATCTTAGAATCATCATCGGGATCCTCAGGTGCGTCGCCGAGGCTGCCGTCGCGTTGTCGCCATCCCCGACACATGTTTATGGGGTGCGTCCGTTGAGGGCGGGGCGCGCCCTGGAATGTGCCGTTGCGTCTTCCAGGGGTGGCGTTTCGTTTTTGCTCGGCTCCCCCCCGTCGTTTTGAGTGCAATGCGGGGTGAGCCATGGATTTTGGGGTGGTGCGGCACTGTCCCTGGAAGCGGACGCGTCCACGCGTCATACTCATGTTTCTGCCAGTTGCTTCTAATATTGGGTGGGTGGGTTTCGTGTCGCCCTGTTTCTCTCTCAGCCAGGGACGAAGTGAGGAGAGGTAACACACATTCGACGGCGGCGGCGACGGCGGCGGCCGCCTGGACTCCCCGCTCCAAGCCAGTCCCCAGACCCCTTCCGAGGTCCATTCTGTCGTTGCCAGTTCTCGCCCCATCGATCCATGACGGCCCCGGGGCCCGACGCGGGCCCCCAGGAGGCTGCAGGGAAACCGTGCGGTGCGACCTTCGTTCGACCCTCGGCGGCGTCGGCAGCGGCAGCGGCCCCGAGGCGTGGACTTGTTCAGAAACCACCGCCTGGGGATCGATGTTCGAGGACCTCAGCAGGCCGTGGATGCGAACATATTCGGCCCCCTGGGGCCGACACGCATCCATCTAGGCCTCCCAGACAGGGTCGGATTCGACGGGATCGGAGGATCGCGCCGCATCGCCGATGCATCGGCGATGCGGCTCGATTCGGAGCCCGATTTCCACACGACGACGTCGATGCATCGGCGATGCGACGTGCTCTTCCGACCCCATCTACCCTGACCCCATCTAGGAGGCCCTTGATCCACGTCCCAAAACCGCCCCCCGGGTCCCGTGACGTCGGTTCCCCAGGCGGTGGCTGTGGATGTGTCCCCGCCTTGCAGTGTGTTCGATCCTGGGCGGCGACGGCAACTGCGACGGAGCGCATCCGCGCAGGAACTTGCTGCAGCGCTACTGATCGCGCCCCCTCCACCGGCTCGCCCGGCCGCGCGCTGGGCGCCCCCCTCTGCGCGCGCGCGCGCCCCGGCGGGGGGGTGGAGGAACGGGGCCGTGAAGAGGACGAGAAGGACTGAGAACTCCGAGGAGGAATGACAGGAGGACGGGGAGGACGCATGCGTCATCCCCGGTTTTCCAGGGGTGCGGCCGCCTTCCGACCAGAGGTTTCCCCGCGGACGCCAGCCTTTCAGCACATTCTCGCCTCACTTGAGCCTGGAAGGCTTGCCGAGAAGGCCGCTGCCGATCGTCGACGTGAGGAATTCCTTTGAATCTGGTCGCCAATGTTCTGCGCTCTCGGGACGCTCGCGCCCCAGAGATGACCGCGCGGGCGACGACAGGTCTCCGGAGCCGCCGCGCACCCGCGGCTCTCGGTCGGAACGCCGCCAGACGAGGGGCCCGGCCCGCATTGGAGGGGACGGGGCGTGATCCGCGCCCGAGGACCCGTCGCAGACGGAGGGGGGGCGGCATGAGGGCGGGCGGAGAGCGGGCCGCCGAGCCGAGGGCCTCCGCGCCGCAGCGGCCCCCTTTGGACCCCATGCGCGCGTCCCCGACCATCGCGTCGGGGAAGGGGAGGGCTTCTTCCAACATATTTGATGACTCTTGGGGCTCCTCTGGTCCTCCGCCTCCTCCTCCTCCTCCTCCTCTTCCTCCTCCTCTTCCTCCTCCTCCTGGGGGAGGCGCGCGTCAGCGGGAGGGCTGCGCCGCACGTCGGCGCTGCCCGAGCAGCCTCTCGGACGCCCGTTCGCCCCCCCTTCCGCCCAGCGCTGGGGCACCCGCGCGTGGACTCCGGCTTCCGCCCGAGCGGGCCCCGAGTCGGCTGCTCCCGGTGATGGCGGCGCCCGCATCGCCGATAGCCCGGACGGCCTCCCGCGCAGTGCGCGGGGGGCAGGCCCGCGAGGAGAGCGTCAGGCCCTCGAGGGCTCCAGGTCCAGGTGCCTCGGCCCTCGCGGTGCGCGGGGCGTGGGGTTTGGGTGACCTGGGCGGCAGTGGCAGCCGCAATGGCTGCGGCAATTCTCAGGGGAGGACCTTCAGGCGCTTCAATACGGGCCACTTTGGGCCGAGGAGGGGCCCGTGTTCTCGGGCAGCTCCTTCGGTCGAGGTCGGGGACCGTATTCATTGACGAGGCCTGCTTTGGCCAGGAAAGCCTTTTCGCATCTTGATTGGAGTTCTGGCAGTGCCATGGCTGGTCGCGCCCTTCTTTTCGCCCCCCCTTCCCTGCATCGAGTGAGGGAAAACCACCCCGACCGTCAGAATTGGCGTTTACTAGACGGTCTGGGCGTTTACGATACAGTCTTGTTCGTTCCTGCTGTTGGTGTGTGTGCTTACTGAACGGGCTTCGCTTGTCGGTGTTCGTTTCTTGCCCTCTAAGTTTGGGAGAGGCGAGATTTCGTGTCAATGACTTCGGCGTAACCCCAACATACTAAACCTATGTGTGCGTGCCCCGCCCCCAGGGGCGACGCGCGTGCCGAGAAATTTAATAGTATGTGCTTCCTGGCAGGCGCATTCTAGCGGTACCGGTCAGGAAACTATATATATATATGTATATACAGATATATACACATATGTTTATGTATGTGTATATGGAATGCAACATGTTTGGATTCTATGTTAGGGCCGGGCGCATGTCTCCGAGGAGATTGGCAAGTGTCGGTTCGTCCTTGTGCGGCCCATGATGTGCCGCAGGGGGTCACCCGTCATCGTGTTGCTCTCTGGGTCGTACCGGAGGGCCTGGTGTTTCTTCCGCAGCGACGCGCTGACGTGTGCCCCACGGCGGCGCGCCGTGGATGCTGCTTGTGCTCCCCAAGCAGCGGCAGCCGAGAAGGCGAAGGCCCTCGAGCCACCGTCAGGGCGGCGGCGACGAGGATCAGAAGGATGACGACGGAGAGTGATGATGAAGAGGAGCAGGAGGAACGTCGGTCGGAGGGACGCCGACAATTTATCACCACCACTGGCCCTGGCCCGGTCGATTCTGGGCCCCGGACTGGTGTATAGACCCCCAGGCCTAATTAGGCCAGGAGGGCCTTTACACCAGTCCAGGGTCCAGGATTGGCCTGGCCAGGGTTGTTGGTGGTGTATTGTTTGTCGGGGTGTGGGAGGGGAGCTCGAGGCAGCCGGCGCCACGGCGATGCTGAGATTCGGTTCCTTGTTTCCCCCATTCCCCTCCTTTCCTCCATCCTCCTCCCTCCTGGCCATCCTTCTCACCCTCGTCCTCATCCAACGCCTCCTACTCTTCCTCCGCCTTCCTCATCACCCGATTGCTGACCGATGTCGCAACCGAAGAGACTCCGTGCCTATCGCCTATTCACTCCTCACTCCTCATCCTCAATCCTCCTCCAACGCCGCCGACGCCCCCTCCTCCCCCTCCTCCTCCTCCTGCTCCTCCTCCTCCTGCTCCTCCTCCTCCTCCTCCTCCCACTTTCTCTTATCCATTCCACCTTCCCCGCTGCCCTTCCCCGTGCCTCGGCATCGCCGCGGCTCCTGCGGCCCCCCAGGCTCGTACGACCGTGCGCGAGGAACCCCGCGCGAGCCCCCCTTCGCGCCAGCGCGGGGGCCCCGCCGCTGCGACCTATGAGCCCCTGGCGGAGCGAGGGCGTGGGACGGGGCCGGCCGCGCGGACGCAGGGCGGCCGACGTCGGTGGCAAAGGGAGCGATGGCGCAAGGCGGAAATTTATGCAGAACCACCGCCTGGAGGATCGATCTTCGCGGACCCCCACGGGCGGCGAATATGGAAATGTTCAGGCCCCCGGGGGCCAATGTAGATCCATATCCACCGCCCGCAGGGGCACCAGGACGTCGGCTCCCCAGGGGCGGATATGGATCAATCGCCGCCTCGTAGATGGGCGCCGGTCTGGGCCTCCCAAATGGGGTCCGAGAAGTCGGGTGAGGTCGGAGGATCGCCGATGCATCGGCGATGGGACTCGAAGTGGAGTCCGATGTTCTCCACGCCAGCGTCGCCGATGCATCGACCACGGCTCCGTTGCATCGGCGGTGCGGCGCGATCCTCCGACCCCATCTACTCGGATCCATTTGGGAGGCCTCTAGTTGCTGAGTGGGTTGGAGAAGAAGGGGCTGAGGTGGAGGTGGAGGCGGTTGAGGAACGGGCGGATGCGGAGGGAGGGGGAGGAACAGAGGCCGGATGGCAAGCTAGGTGCGCTCGCGCCTTATCTGACATCCCATCCCTCCCGCCCATCCTTTCCCATGGCGCTGATTGTTCTCTATCCGCGGACGCGTGTCATTTCCGACCTGCGATTCCCACAGAAAGGCCACTTCATGTTATGCAACATCGGAAAGAAGGGGAGCTGCGTGTGCAGTAGGAGGATCTGGCAGGTCAGCAGGAGGATCGGCGTGAGGGGAAGGTGAGGGGAATGTTGAAGACGAACATCAGCAGCAGGGAAACAGCGGAAGGATCTGGAGGACGAAGAGGACCAGGGGAAGGCGGAGGGAGGGAAATAAAGGAGACGACAACGATGAAGAGAGACTCAGATTCAGAAAAGTGGCCCACGCTGGGGCGAGAACGACAGCAACCGCAGGAACTGGAGTGGAAGGAGAAGGAGGAATAGAAGGACCAGGGGAACGCACCGAAATGAAGCACTATTCAGAATCTGACAAGAGGCCGCACTGGTGCGAAAGTGCCGATATGGAAATGAGGCCCACGCTGCAAGTTTGAAACGCCGAAGTATCGGATTGCAGAACATACCGTTCACAAAACATCTATGTGTGAGAACAGGTGTGGTAACTAATTACAAGTACTAGTTACAACACGTGGAAGGGGCGGGGGGAGGGACATTTGTATTCATGATATACAGATCGTCAATCTCTGGAGGAGGATGTGCGGATTGTTCCGCCGTTGCCGTTGCTCCACTCTGCTATCGCCGTATCATTATGTCATGGGCCGGGGGCCAGCTGCGTGCACTGATTCCAGACTTGTCAGCGATTGGAACGTGGGCGCGATCCGTCCATGGAAAAAACGCATGGGCCGGTATTTCCACCGCTACATCATGGCCGCCCTTCCTTGCCCAAAGTAGACATGACTCCCTCAACATTTGCCAACTTGCAATTTATCAGCTATTGAGATTGGTTCAGCCTTGCGAGGTCCTGTGCACCATGGGCGAATATTTAGTCGACGCAGCAGCCCGCTGCATATTTGGAACGATATCAGGTACATCGCCACCATCAATGCTATGCCCCCCACGTCGTTTTTGTACGCGGAGGGCCCTGCACAGGATTGCGATATTCCTGCATCGGCAGGAAAACACCTGGCAAAACCCCGTGTCAGTATCGAATGGCTTTCGGCCTATCCACCGTGCCCTGGTTGTGGGTATGATGAAGCCGATTTGGAGAAGATTGGGGTCTCGTGTGGTGCTTCCAGGCGGACTTTTGCAGGAAGTTGTAAGGCCTCCGGCGGGCCGCGTTGGTGCGTGAGCGCGCGTCAACAGTCTCTTAGCGGCCCTTGGAAGCATCTGGGAAGCCGATAGGGCTCTCGGAGGGTTATTGGGCTTTTTTATTCGGCCACGAGGCGTTTCTTTTTTTCGCTATCGCGAAAATAGCATCTGAGCGTGGCTGGGTTGCGCGCCCGTGCCTTGCAGCGGAGCAAATGTGATTTGCGAATCTGATGGCCAGCGGCACGAATACGAACGCGCGCAGTGCAATTTTAGGGCGCCAGTTTCAAAGTCCACCCACGGCAAGGATTGCCCGACGAAGAGCTGCGCCGTGAAGACGACCGCTCGTCAATGCGGCATGGCCGCTCAGAGAGCCATGCGACTGATGATTGGCTATCTCGGAGGTTACATCAGCGAGTGACAACAGCTTGGACAGTTCGAGCTAAAGAAGTCGGTCGCTGCGCAGACACCGCTGGGGACAACGCTCCAATCTCGCCAGCTGCGAGCGGGAGAGCGCCCAGCGCACGTCGTGAAACGCACGTTCGTGATCTTGGCGGGCAAGGTCATGATCCAGGCATCCACCGACTGGTTCATGTTGTCGTCGCGGAGCGAGGGCCGCCATTCCGCGCGCTGGCGAGGCCATTCGCATATTCCGACAGCAGATTTTCCGCCGAAGGTTGTGCCCGGCTCGGCACAAGGCCGTGCGACACCAGGCGACAGCACGACACATCGAGTGTTGCTGCGCAGGAAGTGCAGCAGGCCATCGATTTCGGTGCAGTCATCGCGCACGGGTGCCAGTTGTTTCGCCTGTTTTGTTCACGCGTTGTTTTGCGAGTCGGTCAGAGCGTCAATCGCATGATAGACTTGGATCCCGTGGGCGCCCAGGCGGGTTGCAAACGCCCGATGCGAACGCGTCGGCGAAGAACCAGCGCGCGGGGGCGCCGATTCGGACAGGGGAGACAGCCGATGACTCCGACGAATTCCGCCAATGCGTCGCCATTGCGCGCAGGCGCGAGTGGCGAGCTGCGCGCGCGAAGTGGGTCGCGGCGCTCCAGGGGGGGGGCCCGCCGAACGGCGCCGCCCCCCGACGCCGAGCGAAGGGGGGTGCTCAGCGCAGTTCGCCGCAGGCGCGAGTTCGGGGCGAGGGCGGGCAGGGGCGGCAGGTGATGAAAGCGGCCGGTAACTGCATGGGGGATTGGGTCAAGAAGCAGAACAATGATGACGTTCGACATGAAGGCATCCTTGCATCAAGCGGGGGATGGCAAGCGCCGCGCCGCCGCGCGCGCGGGGTTTTCTTCTTGCAGCGCCGCGCGGCGCACGGGCGCGTCGAGCGCAGCGCATCACGCGAGAAACGCTATCCTGAAATGGCATGGTTTACACGTTATTCCCATGAGTGTCCGGCGCCTTTTTTTTCGACGGGGTGGCAGTGTCATTGTGGACTGTGGGGGGCTTCAGAATGCCCGTTGGGATTTCGCGCTTGTGCGCTGGGCGCGGCGACCTTGATCTAGAGAGTATGTCACGCTGCGCGCTGGGCGCGCTTGCGCCGGATGTGGCTGGGGCCGCGAATCGCGAGGCGCTTGCATTCTGGTTCGCCGCCGCCGGGCCCCTGTCGCGCGATCTTTCGCGAGAATCTCAGAGAGAGAGAGAGAGGGAGAGAGACAGGGCGCGTTATGCTGATGAGCTGCGTGGATGTTTTCGTTTCTGCGCGCGCGGTTGGCGACGGCGCGTGTCCTTCATTCCGGCGACTGGGGCGCGCGCGCGCGGAGCTTGCGCGATTCTTCGTCGGAGTTTCACCAGGATGCGCGCCGCAGGCGATATCGCCACGAGATGGCTGGCGACATCAACGCGGAAGCGGAGAATGGAGAAGAGAGCGAGAGAGCGACGCGCGACGCGCTTGCGGCGCGCGCAGGCTCGGGAAGGCCAGTGCTAGAGGCCTGCGGCGACAAGTTGGAGGCGCATCAGGCGGCTTAGCATCGCGAGCTTGTTTTGCTCCTAGAGGCGGGGGCGCGTGGCGACGCATGCAGGCGCGAGTGGCTTTCCCAGACGTGCTGATCATTTTTTGGTCGATTCGAGGCTTTTACCGAATGTCGTGGACTCTTGCGACTGTGTTCCTGAACGTGGGCAGCGACCACGGGCGCGTTCTTGCCAGCCTGAGGCGCGCCATCCGGCACCGGCGCGAGAAGTGGGCAGCCGCGAAGCAGATCGTGACATTGGCGCCCGTGGACGCGCGTATTTGCGGAGAGCTTCTCGACAGGCGCGCTTTGCCATTAGGGGGTCCCGGATAATGCCGGCGCTGCTTGTCCGTGTCAGAGACTAGGATATAGATTTTCGGGGTCTGCGGCGTTTGCTGAGCGCAAGCAAAGCCCCCGCGTCGTCCGCGGAGACGATGATACTAGATTTCGGCGCATGCTGGAGCAGCGGAAATCTCCGCGACGAGACCAACCCATGTAGAAGGACATCACCGAGCAGACAGATTTCGAGGAAAGCCCGAGCACTAAGACGAGAACGAGCCGCATCACCAATGAGTGCGCTCTTGGGTTCTTCCCGCGATTGCAGAAATATCCTCCGTGCGAAGACAGTCGAGCGGAGGCAGCTTACCTCGCGCGCGGTGGGCGAAGCTGGAGCCACGCATCCCGACAGGCTGTCCATCGCCGAATTTTCTGCTGATTTCCATTCGGATGCGCATTCGTCTGCGAACGCCAAGCTGGCGAATCATTCTGATGCAACTATCCTTTCTGAGGGCGCCCCGGATTTCGCGCCGGACGAATTGGGGGCAGAAATCCGAGAGCTACGGCGAGGCATGCGCAAAGACGCACGCGGAGGCACGACGGACAGTTTCACGGGTGGCGGCGGGGCAGCGGAGAGTTTCAGCTGCAGCTGCGAAACGGCGCCATCTCGCCGAGGGGCCGAGGGTCTGCCACCACGAGCGTGGAGAGAGTCCGTCGTCACCGTTGTGGAAAAGTCCGGTGGCCCCGCGAAAACCATGAATTATGCGCACATTGCCATCGCGCCGGTTCCTGCCAAGTTGTTCGCGAATTTTTCGCGCTCGAGACTGCGCTCTGCCCTGGGCAAACATCAATCCGCAGACCGAGCGGGATTTAGAGTTTGCGTTGGCACTGCGCATAATTTATCGGCAGTGACAGCATCGTGGGAGCAGCGTTGCGAGTGGCTGCAAAATCGGCGGGCATTCACCATCGACTTTCAGAAGGCGTTCGGCTGCGTAGACCAAGAGCGCGCGGTGCGCACTGCCCGGCCAGGCGTACCGGATGGACGCATTCGATTGTAGCGGTCAGTGCGTGCTGACTAATCTGCTAGAGCGAGGTCTGAAGGGCAGAGCGGGCCGCATAATGGCCTGCGGGGCACGACGCAGGAATGCCCTTCGAGCAGCCTTCTTGTCAATGCCATAATGGAACACGCGTGTGGCGATGTCAAGACAACGTGGCTGCAGAGCCAGCGAGACCACTTTGTGGCGGCCCGTATTTTGCTGGCGATGTCATGCTTACCGGCATTGCGCTAAAGCATATTGAGGGCACGCTAGCAGACATTTCGCACGGCAGCTGGGAATCATCCAGATCAGGCAAGGATTCATTCGAACGCTACCAGGGAGACTGGGCGCCCCGATGAGCAGCGCATCCAGATCGGCGATCTGCGCATTGACGTTGTATCTCGTGGTTGTCGCGTCAAGCATGCGGGCAAGAAGGCAGTTGTTGACCGCCCGCGCGAGACCGAACTTGGCAACGGGAACAGCGCAGCTAGGAATTGATGTGCGTCGCAACGTTCGATCCTGACTGACCGCAGGTATTCGCTTACCTCGAGGCTCCGTCTTTTCGATTGCACAGTTTCTTCTGTTGTTTTCCGGGGGCGATGCGCTGGTGGTTCACGAAGGGCCCGGATTGCAAACCACGCAGAAAGCAGGGGAATCTGCCGGGGGTGATTCCGATTAGCAGAAGATGCAATACATTTTCTGAACGAGAAGGTTCTTGTTCATCGGTGGACAGCGTGGGCGCGCCAGATATCGCGGAGGGCGCTGCAGAAACGTGGCCCGACTAAAGCACGACCCATGAAGCAAAAGAGAGATTGGGCAAATTGTATATTCGCGATTGGGTTGGTTCTCGCAGGCAGGCGGTTGCGCGGCGGCTGGGCAGGCGCAAACGCGTGGGCCCAGGGGATTTTTCCGCGGGGCCCCAGCCGCATGACACGGAGAGCTTCGCGACCCAGAAGGCGATGGGGGGGCGCAGCGCGCCTTCACGTTGCAGCGTGCTGAACTTGCTCATCGGGGCCTGAGGGCCCGCCGCGCTGCCCACTTAGTTGGCCGCCCTGTGGACGTTCCGCGCGATGCGTCTTCGATGCGAACGAAGCGGAAGATGAATCGGAAGCTCCGTTGCTGCGGTTGGTGCGTTGGCTGCTAGGCCTTAGGAAATTGACGGCGTTGGAGTGGCGGCGGGATTTCTTTGAGAGGGCTTGGAAGTTGCAGTTTGGGTGGGTATTTAACGCCGGCGCCTTCCAGTTTCGCGGATTCCACCGCGGCGGTTTAAAACTTCACGGGCGGGCGGGGCGCGCCCCCTCCATGCCGGCGCGGGGCGGCTTGCAACTTCATGTCCGCATGCGCGGGGCGTTCCTTGCATGCAGTGTCGGCTCTGGTGCATGCACGGTTGAAAACGCACTGATTCAAACATTTGTCCGACGGTTCCCGCGGGGCCCCGCTCCGCCCCGCAGTGTCGGGCAACATCCCAGGCCGAACTTGGCCTTTTCCGGCTCAGTGGCCCCTGAATATTGCATATTACATTTCGTCGCCCCCCCCAAGACCCGTTGTGGAATTTCTTTTAACCCAGAGGACCAGGAGTGGGAAGCGCAGAGATTTGGCAACGCGCGGCGTTGCAAGCAGCCCGGAATGGGCCCGCGTTGGCACGCGGAGGCAGCTTCTGGACACTTGGAGATTTAATTTGCAGCGCGTGCGCGTCCCCAGACCCCCCCTCCCCATGCATTCCGATTCTCGTGCTTCGGGCTGGGGGCCGGGGCGGTCTCGGCCCGAGGCCTTCGCGCGGATCGCAAACGTTCCAGCCAGCGTTGGAAGTAGAGCGCAGAACATCCAACAATCTATATTTAGAACAACGAGAACGCGACCTCCGCCTCACAGGCGGTCGGTCAACAAGGGGTGCGATCCGGTCGTTCATCAGCACATGGCAGCTGCTTTTCGTGGCCCATGCTTGCGCGAGCATGCACCAACGCCCTTGTCTCCACATTGCGCGTCAATATGTTTGGCCGCGCGACCATTCTTGGCATATTTGCGGCCATGCCAAATGGGAACGCAATGCGGACGCTCATCAGTTGGCGAAATATATCCAGCATCAAGCTCTGACCGAGCCGCGGGTGGATTTTGGCGGGCACTTGCTATGCATGCCTCGGTGAGTGTGGTTGTTTATTTGTATGTGCATATCTAAACACAAACCCAACGCTTGTGAACTCATCACCATCTTGTTTCGGCGCTGTCGATGCGATCAGTTCGATGTTTCACCGCGTCGAGACGAGATTATTCGAATCGTCGGCGCTCGTTGCCTTCAATTCCGCGCGCGGTTAACCGCGTGCCCCGGTTATTCAAGCATGCCTTTCTCTAATTTTTAATTGTAAGCATGCCGGATTATCGCTGGCCGATTTTCATTTGGTCGGGGGAGGGGGGCGGCAAGACTCGACAGGAACTGATTGTTCGATGGAAGAAGTGGTGGATCTCATTTGTTACTTGCTTGTGTGTCGTAGCGGCGATGTCCCAGGGCGCCCATGTCTTAAGGGTCTCACAGATGTCAGAGATCTCGTGGATGTCCTAAGGCATCATGCGCGCGTCCTGCGGGGCCCAATGGGCCCCCACGGAATCTCAAGGATGTCTGCAGGAATTTCATTATTCCTCTTCCTTGTGCGGCGCGTGTGCCACTGTGTGCCCCCCCCCCCCCCCCCCAGGAAATCAGGCGGGTTGCAGCCCGATCGTCGCCCCTGTCTGCCCGTAGGGGCGAGGGGGAGAGAACATTTCGCCTCGTCGCCTTCTGCGGGTTCCACGCCCATCCTTCCCGCGGCGAGGGCCCCCCGCGGCGTTCGCGGGGGCGCGCACGTTGCATGTGGGAGTGGCGCCCCTCGGTTGGGCATCGGGGCGCGCAGTGGAACGCGTCGCATTCTGAGGGCAGCGCGCCCGCCGCCTCGGACTTGCCAGGGCGCGCGGCGCGCCAAGGTGCGCGCCGCTAGCCCCCCGCTCGCTGCATGTTGACATGGAGGGAGTGAACGTTTCAAGGATGGAGGGATTCATTGGGCGGTATCACGAATTTGGCCGTGTTCCTCCAACTTTTCAGGCGCGCCCAGCGGGTTGGTCACCTGGCCTCGGTGCTCATCGTGTTCGGGCGGTGTCGTGGTTGAGCCACTCTTTGTGATGGCGGTATTTATGGTGATCCCCTTCCTGGCGCTCACTCTCCGAACCCTTGCATCCCGTGTGTTTTGTTCCATCGCAAACGGGCCGTCACGGATTCCTACACATGTGCAATTGACAACGATCCGGGAATTTTGAGTTATACACATTGAGACCTGGGGTTCCGAATTTCATTTTTGGGGAAAATGGTCCGGGGTTCCTCCTCATCCTCCCTCTCCACCTCCTCCTTCTCCCTCTGCCCCTTCTATGGGTTTCTCATGAGATCGATCGTGGAGTTCCTCAGGCATCTGGTGGATTCCTTTAGGAATCGTCTGAACCTTCAGGATTCGGATCGATGCCCTAAAGAGTCCGATGGGCTTATTCAGGAGCCCGATGGATTTCCTAAAGGGTCCGGTGGATGCCCTAAGGAATACTTTTAATGTCTGAAGGATTGTCCGGTTCATTTCCTCTGGGGTCATCTGGATGTCTTGCGGCTTCCTTTGGATATCCTAAGGAGCCCCACCGAGTCCCGAGGGAACCCGGTGGATGCTCTAAGCAATCTTTCTTGGAGGCCCCATGGATCCGGAATTGTTTTCTCAGCGATCCTACGATGATCTTCGGGATGCCTAAGGATCTCTTCAGGAACCCTACGGCATTCCGAACGGAACCCGAGGTTTCCCAGAGGATTCCGATGGAGCGTCCAGGATCATTGTTTACCATCATGTTCGTCAGCATTTGCATCAGCATGTTGCGATTGTTGAGGCAAATTTGTAGCATTCCCCTTGGGCCCCCGATTTTTATTTCCCCATGGGGGTGAACATAACGGGCGGTTTGGTTACGGTTGTGGACGTGTCCCGGTCATGGGCACTATTGGTGTTTGCGATTGTTGATGTCCCGCCCCGTCATTCCTAACGTGCACCGTGAAACCAACGTTTCCCGCAGAAAGGGCGGACATACAAGTAATTTGAGGCGTAAGAGAAGGGGGTGGGAGAGGCGCGGGAGAAACATGGGGAGGGGCGGGGATGAGCAGGATAGAGGATGATTGGGAAGAGGGCGAAAAAGGTTGAACATATTGAGGAAGAAGGAGGAGCACCTCCTGTTTCCCGTCTCTCCCCCGATTGCCCCTTCCACCCGCCGTCTACCTCTCACAGTCCTGATCGCCCTTTGCCGCGCGCGCGCAGGAGGGGAACGAGAGGAGGAACACACAAGCAGGCATGCGAGACGGAGGAGGACGAGGAAAAGGAGGAGGAGGAGGAAAAGGAGGAGGAGGAAGAGCACGAAGAAGAAAAAGGAGGAACCGGACGCGAGGAACCTTTTTGGGGGGTGGTCAGCGGCGGCGTAGCACACGGAACGTCGGGCACCAGCGAGGCGAGGGAGGCAGGCGAAGCGGAGGAGGGAGGCGAGGAGGCGACATGGGGGAGGAGGCGGCGGGGAAGAGGGCAGGGTAAGGGAATGAGGAAAGGGCGAGTAGGAGAAGGAGGAGGAGGAGGAGGAGGAGGAGGAAAGGGAGCAGGGGGAGGAGGAGGAAAAGGAGGAGGAGGAGGCGGAGGAGGAGGAGGAGGAGGAGGAGGAGGGGCAGAAGCAGGAGCAGGAGTAGGAGCAGGCGCGGGAGAAGGAGGAGGAGGAGGAGGAGGAGGAGGAGGAAGATGAAGATGAATAATACGAATAATGCACATATTGATAATAACACTGATAATAATCAGAGGAGGAGGAGGAGGCGGAGGAGGAGAAGGAGGAGGAGGGCGGCGAGTGGAGGGAGGGCAGCATCACCCTGCCGCGCACTCGACGCAAGCAGCTGCGCCCTGCCACCCCGCAGCCCTTTTGGCTCGCGCGCTTGCGGTCCCCCCTCCCGACGACGAGCAGAACCACGCAGCGCGACCGACGATGGCGACGCGCTCCAAGGCCCCCCCCCTTCCTCCCCCCCTGGGAGGAGGGAGGGGCATGTCGTCAGAGGAGGGGGCGATACCGACACCGCTGCTCGTCCTGGAGAGTCCTTGACGCAACGGCTGGCTTCTCCCCAAAGTCCTGGTCAACCTGGAGAGCCCCCGTCGCAACGGCAGGATTTTTCTACAAATTCTGGTCCAGAATTTCTGGGGGGTAGCGGTACCAGTACCTTGTTGCCCCCCAATTGCGCACGCAGAGCGGGGAGTGTTAACGGCCGCTTGAGGGCGGACCTGAACCGTTCGTCCTGGGCCCAGCGCTCGCTCGGCGCCAGCCCCAAGGAGCCCACTCGAAACGGGATGGCGGCGGTTAAGGTCACGTGCGCAGCGGCCAGTTTCAAGCGATTTGGAGCTCAGCATGAACAGGCCGATGAGGGAGGTACTCGATGCGCAGGCAGTGGCGGCGCCAGGTTCTGAAATCGGGAGCCTCCTGTAGCTGTAGCTCGAACGATTGGAGAGACGTGGAAATCAGCTGGATGCCTGTTGGGGAGGGAGGGTGGAGGATCGAGGAGGAGGAGGAGGAGGAGGAGGAGGAGGAGGAGGAGGAGGGGAGAAGATAGGAGGGGGGAATATAGGAGGGGGAGGGAAGAATTAATGGGAGGAGGGGGAGGAGGGGGGGGAGGAGGAGGAGGAGGAGGAGGAGGAGGGAGGGAGGAGGCGGAGGAGGAGGCGGAGGAGGAGGAGTCCGTAGCCATTTGGCTCAAGCCGTTGCCTGGGGCCTTCGCCTTCCCTGGGGTTGGGGCTCGAGCTGGTCAGAGACCCGCACGACCCTCGATCAGTGGCCCTGCCCAGGGTGAGGGTCCTACTTTTCAGTCTACCGGCCACACCTCGTGGCTCAAGATTCCTGTTCGAGTTCTCTCATGGCTTGGGGAGAGCATGCGGCAGGTGGGCACCAGAAGAGTGTGTCTTGGGCCGACGAGCGTGGCAGCAACAAGCGTGGAGGCTCGAAGGGGCCCCATCGGAGGTGGCAGTGTCAGACTTGCGGCTGTAAGAAGAACGTTTGGAGCTCCTGGTACTGTGTTCACTGTCACGCTGCCTGGAACGAGCCCGTCGCTGAGGAGGAGGGCAAGCTCGCGACGGACGGCACGCCCCGCTCGGTCGGCTTGCAGCTCCCGCCTGGCCTGGGCAACGGGGACGCACAGCTCTCGGTGGACGAGATCCAGCAGCTCATCAGCCTTGGCTCCAAGACGGGCGACCACGCTCTGGTCACCAAGTACCAGAAGCTGCTGGACTACAAGCAGAAGGAGGCGGTCCTGCCGAAGGAGCCGCCGCTGCAGGTGCGTGCGCACAGAGCGCACGCACAGGTCGTGCACTTCGAGAAGGTGCTCGAGGCAGCGATCGACAAGTTGGGGCGGCTACGCCAAGCGGTCGCAAACCAGGAGACGGAGGTCCAGCTGCTGCAGACGAAGCTCGGCGAAGCGGACGACGAGTATAAGGGCCTGCTCAAAGCCATGTACAGCCAGGCCCACAGCGACCAGCCCGCGGCGCCGAAGATCAAGTTGGAGCAGTTGCTGGCAGGCGACACGTCGTGCATCGGCCTGGACGGCTGCGACGACTTCTTCGGTCTCGCTGACATATACGAGTTCACCGACACGGACAAGAAGGAGGCAGCTGCCAGGAAGGAGCAGCTGCGAAAAGGAGTGCAGGACATGGCGAAGCAGCTCTTCGGCGAGGCCAAGGAGACCGCAGAAAAGTTGCGGCAGGAGCACTCCGCGCACGTCAGCAGGCTGCAGAAGAAGCGGAAGGGCGCCGAGGGCAACTCCGAGGGTGGCGTGCAGCGCGGAGCGGAGCCGCCTGGCGGTGCTGCTCCTCCAGCTGCTGCTGCTGCTGGAGGCCCTGACGCCCGTGACAGCCCCGAGCGAGGCTCGGGCGGTGGCGGAGCCACGGCCAGCTCACCCAAGGTTGATGTGCGTGCTAGGGCCGCCGAGGCTCTTGGCAGCAAGGGAGGAGGAAGCGGTGCTGGAAGGGAAGCTGGAGGCGTCCCAGGCGCGTCTGGGGCGGCAGGAGGGGCCCAGGGGAAAACGTCTGGTGGGTAGCAGCCTGCCTTGCCCCACCTGCTGGTGGGGCAACGCGGCGGCGGGTCCGTCGCGGCCGCCTGGGATTTTCTTTCGGTCCCTGGTTTGGCCCCCGCCCCCGCCGACATCCCATCCCCCCGATCTGCCGCCCCCAGCTCTTCCTCCTCCCCCTAGTGCCAGGCCTCTTACAGGGCCACAAGTAGTTCGTAAGATTAGGTCTGCCCAGCCAGGGCAGAGTAAGAATAAATCGTCCAGGTCTAGCCAGGGAGAGTTTTTCTGTCTAGAAACCTGTAATACCACGGCTTGGTCCTCGGCGAAGCAGTTTCTCCAGGGGGAAGCATCGAGTCAGATCGTCATGCTTCAGGAACTAACTGTCGACCCGTCGGATCGAGTTGAATGTGAAGCTCAGTTGAAGAAGCTAGGCTGGCAGGCGTCGATTCACCCGTCGGAGGTCACCGAGGCTGGAGGCCTGTCAGGAGGCGTCACGGTTGCGTGCAGGGATTTCGTCGGGCTGGGCTTGCCGCCGACGGACGTCAAGCGCTTGCCGAGCCCGCATCGCCAGCAGCTGATGTGGGTCAACGCGTATGTGCCAGGGGGGGCTCATCATTGGGTCCATCTACTTGCCCGACCAGGACCCATTGGGGCCCACGGGGGGCCAAATATTGAGTAGAATCGGAGAGCAGTTGCATTCTTGGGGCTTACCGTTTGTCCTTGGAGGTGACTGGAACGTTTCACCAGATAGACTCCTGGAGTTGGGGTGGGCTGGTCGTCTTGGGGGACAGATTGTGAAGCCAGCATCTTACACGTGTAGGTCCACTGCCAAGGTCTGGAAAACGATCGATTATTTTGTGATGTCTGCAGGTCTGGCGGCTAGCGTCCATCCTTGTGCCATCAGTAGGAAGGCGTCGACGAAGCCGCACTGGCCCGTCGTGGTCAAGTTTCGCAGCGAGCCCTTGAGCGTGCTGGTCCAGTCGCTCCGCCAGCCGAGGGCTTTCCCGCAGGACAGTGTGATAGGACCCATGCCAGAACCACTCGATTATCGGGAGCTCCTGGACTCTGCTCGATCGGTTGGGGATCGTGAGTCGTTGGATGCGTGCTATCGGTTATTCGTCGAGTCGCTGGAACGTGAGCTTGGGACCTATCACGGAGTCTTGGAGCAGAAGCAGTATTTTGGTAGAGCGGAGGAGCCTACCATTGTGAAAGTATCAGCTGTCAGGACGTCTGGAGGTCGGTATCCCGTCGGATGTCCTGAGAGTCGTGGGTGGCGTCGTGTATCCAAGCTTTTCTCGGAGCTGGTTTACATCAAGAGACGGGGACTCAGATGGGGTGAGGGCGAGTCTATGGGGCTTCTGAAGGCGGTCGAGTGGGGACCTAAGCAGTTGCGCAAAGACGTGTCCTGGCAGCAGTGGGTCCCGTCTTTTGGAAGTATGTTTCACGCCCCCCTCGAGCAGTTGCAGGCCTGGGGCGTTGAGGCTGAAGGTTTCGCCAAAGTGTATGAACGCAAGTTTACCGCGGAGCGTGGCAAGCGTTGGCGAGAGTGGGTGCAGGAGGCTGTATCTGCTGGCGCTGGCAAGGCGCACAAGTATTCGCAGTGCCCGATCGGCTGGGTACCCCCTGAGTCAAGCACGGTCAAGGCTGGAGGTTTCTCGGTCCCGCTGGGACCTCAAGAGACGGTCGATGGGCTTACCAAGTTCTGGTGTGACATCTGGGAGCCCCTCCCCGAGGCCTCGAGGTTCCCCGATCCCATCCAGTTCCTGACGCACCAGATCCAGTCCCAGGCTGACGAGCAGGGAGTCTCGGTCCAGGAGCTATGTTCGGAGGAGCGGTCCGTGGGAGACATCAGGGTTGCCATCAGGAAGTTTCCGAAAAGGACGGCGGCTGGAGTGGGTGCGCTTCGGCCTCGGGACCTGGACAAGGCCTCGGATGGCCTACTGGAGGTTTTGGGTGCGCTGTGGCCTAAGATGGAGCTCTTGGGCACCTACCCCACCATCCCCCTCACCACCATCCTTGCCATGTTGGGGAAGCCCGAAGGAGGTTTTCGCCCGATAGCTCTGCTGCCCACACCAACGCGCGCGTTCTCCAAGCTGTCGCGGGGCGAGATAAAGCGTTGGGAGCGTGATAATAATCGTGCTTATCTGTACGGTGTGCACGGCAAGAGCTGCGAACGAGCGGTTTGGGAGCAGAGCTTGACGGTCGAGCAGCATGTCAGTGTAGGTGGCTGTTCAGGCTCGTGCCTCGTGGACCTCACAAAGGCCTACGAGAAGGTGTGCCATTATTTGCTGGCCGTCGCTGCCGTCAAGCATAAGTTTAGTCTGGTGAAGCTGCGCCTTTTGTTGTCGCTCTACCGTGCGAGAAGAATCATCAATGTGTGTGGAGTGGTTGGAAACCCCGTGCAGGCGTTCCAAGGGATCCTGGCAGGCTGTGGGTTTGCGACTACGCTTTTACGTGTGATGCTCATGGACCCCATGGACCTCACCAGGGAGCTTTACTTTAGTGTGCAGCTGTTCAATGTAGTAGACGACATCACGGCGCAGGCTTCGGGCAGTAGGAAGCATGTCGAGAGCGTCCTGCCCCGAGCTGTGTACTTTCTGCGCCTGCAGCCCGAGAAGCTGCGACTGGTGATCTCGAGGTCGAAGGGCCTCGTCCTTTGCAGTCACTCGGCGGCGAGGGCGACCATCGTGTCTAGGCTTAAGAAGTGGAATTTTACTGGCGCTAGCTCTGGACGGAACCTGGGCTGCGACCAGACGATGCAGAAAGGAGCCAAGGGATCCAAGGTCCTCCAAAAACGGTTGCATAAAATCAGGCTTCGGAGGGGCAGACTCCGAGGGCTCAGCAGTGCCAAGAAGGGTTTGTTCAAGGTTGCTCGGACGGGAGGCCTTCCCTCGGCCACTTACGGTTGCCGTGTCAATGGTATGTCCACCTCCGCTCTTGGCCAGCTTCGTGCCAGTTTGGGGAGTGCGCTCTTTGGGACTCCAAAAGGGAGGTGCAGGACGTTGGAGTTTCTCCTCTCGGTGGAGCCCAAGGCGGATCCATCATATGACGTGCATGCGTTACCCATCCTTGCTTGGGGACAAGCCGCTCGCTTGAGCTGGGCAGAGCAGCGCGTCATGGAGGAGTGTTTCAATTCGTTTTATCGCCGACCTGCTCGTGGGTGGCAAGATGTCCGTGGACCCGCGGGCGCAGCTGTCCTCACGATCGAAAGGCTGGGTTGGCAGGTAAAAAGCTGGTGCAAGTTTGTGACTGTTCGGGGAGTTGAAGTAGATGTGAGCTTCTTGGGATACAGGTCGCTCAAGGTTGTTCTTCACCAGGCCGTTCGGGATATGCTGCTGAGAGGTTTGGGAGATGGTGTCAGAGTCCCAGGTCTTTCAGGAGGGCCTATGCTCGAGCCCGTCATCGAGGTCCTTCAGAAGCTTCGGGGAGAAGAAAGGTTCACGGCAGCCACGGGACTCGCTGGGATTGTCTCTGGAGGCTACCCAACCCAACTGATTCTGTATGACGATCGTCGTGTTGTGGACCCCCTCTGCCAGCTTTGTGGAGAAAGGCTGGGCACGCCCAGTCATCGCTTCCGCTGCTGCCCCGCTCATGCCGCTGTTCGGCGTGACCTAGATGTGGGCGATCTTCTCGCCTTGGATTGCACGCCTGCTAACCAGTTGCTGGTCACACGTGCCCTTGCCCCGAGTCCAGAGTGGCAGTGGCCAGCGCCGCACACCGTAGCTGGTCACAAGTGGGATGTGTTTCCTCCTGGGGGACACCTGGGGCCGAGAATTTGTCTGGATGGGTCTGGATTGGACCCCAAGTTACCTCAGTTCACGAGAGCTGGATGGGCGGTCGCATCCATGTCTTTGGACTCTTGGGGAGGATATGTTACTGGGTCTGCGTTCGGACCGTTGCCCCACGCAGTCCAGACCAGTGGCTGCGGGGAAGTGTATGCGCTGGTCATGGCTTTGAGGCTCGCGGGGCCTGAGGCCATGGAGATTGTCACAGACTGCAAGGCCGTCCTGGACACCTGGAAGAGGGGACCTACTCAGGATCTGGAAAAGATCGCTTTCTCGGAGCTCTGGGAGGACATTTTCAGGCTCGCTGCTGAGATCGGCCCCGATAGGATTTCTGTGACTAAGATCAGGTCTCACCTCTCCCTGGCCCAGGCCCGTAGGCTTGCTGTAGAAGATTGGAAATGGCGGGGCAATAAGAAGGCTGATGAGCTGGCCCGTCGTGGGGCCGAGGCCCAACCCCACAACCCTTGGACGCGTGAACAGTTTAAAGGTTTGGCGCCTCTGATTCGGCAGTCGGCTTGGCTGATTGCTGAAATTATGGATGATTTATCGGCCCGTGGATTTCCCGACGTTTCCAAAATCCGCAGGCCCCGTCGGGCCAAGCCGTCTCTCCTGGAGCTGGTCCCTGACCCGAGAGGCCATGCGGTCGAGTGTATAGCGAAAGGTTCATATTTGTGTCTCCACTGCGGCGAGCGAGGGAAGACTCGCGCCGCGGTCTGTGTGTTTCCCTGCGGAGGGCCGCCGAAAATTGCGCGGACCTGCCACAAGAGCCATCGTCTGTGGCTGATGGGGGGAAGGTTGCCTGGTGTGTGCGTTGCGCTGCGTTTGGAAGCGCTCGGGCCCGCCCGTACCTCCTCCAGGAATGCCACGGGGGTCCGCGCAATCGGCACGCAGAGGAATCTGAAGATGCTCAAGGGGGGGATCGACCCCAGTTCAAAGAAGTTCGTGGGGAGGTCGGTCCCCCTGGTCTGGGATGGGTTGTGCTGGGCGTCCAAGGCGGCGCGACCCCTCCCCGACCCTTTTATTCAACCTTTTACCAGCACTGTTTTTCGCAGCTTTATTGCAGGCTTGGCCAGCGGTAACAGACTGCTATGGAGCCAACAGGAGCCAACAGGAGGAGGAGGAGGAGGACCAGCGCTCTGACTGTGGGTGGGTTCGCCGTCTTGGGCGTGAAATCCGCATCCCCTGGGTTGGGGCTTTCGTGAAGCACGGCGGAATCGACCTTGGCTAGCTCACGACACTGCTCTGCTGGCTTGCGTTGAAGCTGGCAGCGTCAGCCTCAGCTAGTTCCTGGGCTAGCTGAGCCAAGGGGATGGGAGCTTTCAAAATTACCGGAGAAAAAACCGCACCTTTGGGGTGTCGCCCCTCCATGGCTCGCTGTCGTTGCAGCTTGCGACCGTGGTTGGGCGGGGACTCTGGGCATGTAGCGTGAAACCCTGATCCTCGAGTGCCCTCGGCGAAGCATCCACACTTCCAGCACATGATGATGCTCGAGGGAATAGAGTCATCCACAAAACCGAAGAAATATGGGAGGTGTCCTTTAGGGTTGATGAGCAGATCACTGTGCAGTGCACAGTGCCCAGGACAAACCTCCTTCTCACGACGGTGTCTGGCTTGGGTGCTTCCACACCTCTGTCTGCACGCAGAACATTGCCAGCTGGAGCCTCTCTGGTGCCACTGGTGGGCCCTGTGGGGCCCAGGGGCCTCAGAGGCGAGGGGGGGAGGCCCCGGAGGAGGGGGAGGGGCACCAGGGGCCGCAGGGTCACGCGCACCTTGGCCCCACGAGGCCAGGGCTGAGGCAGCCCCCGAGGGTGGGGAGAGGCTCTTAACAGGCTTGGCCAGTGCCTTGTTCCTACGTGGGGCAATCGCTGGCCACTCCCCAAGGGCTTTGGAAATATATCGGAGGTATTTATTGAGCAGAGCAGTGTCACTCTGATACTGCTCTGTCTCGTTAGTGCTGGGTTGGCTGCCAAGGTTCGCGGCGGCCTTGGCAATCCTATCGGCGGCATCGTTACCTCTGGCTATGCGATATTCTTCGCTGTCGGGTGGCAGCAGCTCCAGATTTTGATGGGCCATGATTTTCTGGAGCTTGGGTCCGAGGTCAAAGAAACCCCCTCCCGCGAGGACTTTGCAACCAGACCACAGGTTACGGCGAGGATGACCTGCCTCCCCATGCAACTGCAGCACTCCTTTATAATCTGTATAAACGTTGGCAACCTGGCTCGAGAGTCTACCCGCCGCCACGGCTGCGAGGTGCTCAGCCGCCCCCGAGGTTTGGGATCCCAGGGTCCCAACGCGGCCACTGAAGGTGGCAAACTCTTCACCATCAACCATGCACACAACAGCAAACGCAGCCGCATTGAAATCATAGTGGCCGTGATTCGTACAGCTGCCGTCAATAAACACATCCCCTTTGAACGCTTCCTCAGGCCTTAAATGAGGGTCTCGACACCAGAACTGGGCGGCTTCAAGGCCTGTACCAGGAGGGGGGGAGCCCACGAAATCGGGCTTAAACTGGAAACCGAGGTGGAGGGGGGAGGTGCCTGAGATCGGGTCTTTCAACCTACGAAGCTCCCCACTATCTAAAACTTCTCTGGCATTGGCGGTCTTGGGGCACTCCAGGAGGCGATGTTGAAGGTCGTCTTTGTGGTGTCCACATGGGCAACCTTGGGGCGCATCGCATCCCGCTGCTAGGGCACGCTCCATCGTCCAAATGCTCTGTGTGGCGAAGGCCAGCAGCGTGCCGCGCTGCTGCTTGGTCATGTCGTCTGACCTGAGGACGGTGCATAGTGCTGCGGCATCCAGCCGCTCTCCTTGAAACCCCATCTTGGCAGCAGCCCGCTCTGCGAGGCGGTCGTGCCAGGCAATCTCGAGCTGCTTGGCAATGTAGGCTGGGGGAGGGGGTACTCAAGTCCGGCAGGGGCCACAAACCTAAAGGGCCCCTGGAACGACCAATCCACTCTGGCCAGCAAAAGGGCCGCAGCACTGAGAGGGCCCCTACAGGAGCCCCACGCTTTAGAAACCCTCGGCAAAATGGCCTCACCCCAGTAGCTGAGTTGCTGGAGACTGACCACAGCCTTGTCAGGAAGGGCATGGGCCTCCCAGACGAGACGGTGCCACATGAGCGCGGGCCCGAGGCCCGCTTTCCACAGGGGGTCCTGGAGGGTGAGGAGGGCGAGAGTACGGCTCCTTGAGGCACACTTAGGACCTGCCGCGGCTAAATGCTGAGACTGTGCTTGCGCGAGCATCGTGTTCTTGATGCCCGTGACCCCCACTCCGAAGGTGGTGGCCGCAGCCAGGCCAGTATTATATAATTACTTTCCATTGCCTCCAGCATGTTTGATCATTTTAATGCGGGTCATGCGTTTCTTGATCTTGTTGATGCGCTCCAGAAGCTTCCTTCCTCTCCTCCATCTCCTTCGGGGTCGTCCAGCTCCGCTTTCGATGCCGAGGTTGGGTCCTGAGATGTCCGTGGAGGGCCCCGCGAGCGTCCCGAGGGTCTTCCTAAGCTTGTTTTGGAGGTCCTGGCTGGAGGCTAAAACATGGCTCTTCTTGTTAGCAACCTGGCACTTAAACTCGTGCTGGATACAGGTGGCTAAAGACCTAGCCGCCGAACTTGTCTGGCAAATCACAGCATCGTAGCTCCTGCCATGACACTGCAGCAACAAATCGTCTATAAACATCGCGAGACGGACGTGGCTGTGCGCGGCCGTCCACTGGTCAAGGGGAGCGGGTACATACATTTGCACCAGGTACGTTGCCCACCCACGCCCAGCAATGAGACCCCTCCACGCCTTGCCGACACTGACACACACATCTTGCATGGCAACGAACCTGGAACCTCCGCACTGAGCGAGGATGACGCGGAGCAAGCAGCACGGGAAACCAGACGCTACAGCACGCTTGGCGAGGCACTCTCGGTCAACATGTTCATAATAGTTCGAGAGGTCCCACAGAACTTGAGCGGAGTGTTGGGGTTCCTCACGGCAAGCGTGAAATTCACATTCGAGCGACTGAGCGTAGACGAGTTCCACGATGGAGTGCCCCGCCTGGTGTGCTATGTAGGGTCTTTTGTGGTGATACTCCCACTCGCGGACCGCCGACCTTCGCAAACGGGCCCGCACACGATGCAGAGCAGGGAGCATGCCAATCGACCGAAAGGCTGGTTGTGCATCGATGTCTTCCTGCTGTTTGAGTTTGAGCATGAGAGTCGAGATCGCGCCCTGCAGCTGCGATAGCATGTGCCCGATCTGCTCAACAAGCTCGATCAACTTACAGACTAGGTCGGCTTGCTCGTCGTCGAGCATGGCGAAATGACGTGGGTGCACTCCATCCCACGTTGAGGCCGTACTGCGCGGAAAACTTCGACAAACTTTGCGGAGGCGCTCGGGGGTGATGGGTCCCAGGGCCAATCTGTCGTCGGTCGGGGGAACCCACTGCGGAGGGGCTTCGGGATGGACGTTCCAAATCTCGGCGAGTCTGTCGGCCTCAACCTGGAGGATGTGCTGCGGGCGCCCAGAAAAACGCTGGCGATGCACAGCAGAGACTGGCTTCCAGGCTTCGGGCTTCTTCGTCCACCTGTGCGCTCATCCCACTCCACCTCTCATAGAAGATTGCACCCAATCCCTCCACTCCTGCCCGCCCTTACTGTGCTCGGCGGCAAGCTCAGAGTCGATTGCCTTGCCGACCTGCTCGAGCAGATCATCTAAAATCTGGATGCCCAGCGCAGTGTTGAGCCTCTGCGCCTGGAAATCATCATGCAAAAGTCCTGCAGCTATACGAACTTCCTGCAGCCCTTGGGCCAGGGCAGGGGAGGTGTTAAAGCTGTCTGGGCTGTCTTCCAGACTGTACAGGGTGCCCCGAAACTCCTGGAGATCCTCACCCTGGATGCTGCGCCGAAAACCTTGCAGCCGATTCTGGAGCCAACGCAGGGGCCTGGAGTAGGCCGTCCAGCGTTTTCGTCCTTGGGAGCACATAGCACTCGCCGAGACCCAGTGGGTCTGGGGGGGGGGTGGGCCCTGGGGGTTTTGCTGGGTCTGAGGGGGGTGTCCGTTTTCACACTGAGTGTGTGTTCCAGGTCCTGGACGAGGGTGTAGCACACGTGGTCCAGGATGGTGGAGCGCTGCTGGTCGGAGAGGGGCTGGGGAGCATCTCCGAGAAGTTGGATAGCATAATCTACCACTGCAGCTGTCTGATGCCAACTTACCGACGGGAGCTGAGGTTCTATAGGCGTCCTAGTGGGGAGCTTCTGGGGCCTGAGGAGCGTCGGGATCTTAAAGTTGCCCTGCGCTCGCAGGGCCATGATAACAGAACGATGGGGGGAGCGAGGATAGGAGGCCAAGGAACGAGGGGGTTTCAGCCATGGCCCTAAGGCCTGGCTGTGGAGAAAGAAATCGATGGTCGACTTCGTCTTCTTAGTGTAGTAGGTGGCAGCGGTGGGCGCCGCAACCAACATCGTGGCACGAGTAAGAAAGTCCGTGATTTTCTGGATCCCCTCTGGCTGCAAATTGAAATCACCAGCGACAATGAGAGGCTTGCCCGCGAGATCCTGGGTCTGGCCGGTTGTGGCCAGCAGATTTAGATTGGTCTCATTGAGACCCACGGAGGCGTGAAAACAAGCGCTCACCAAACCGAAGGCTGGGACCCCTGGCGCTTCAATGGCAACTCCAGCGATCCTGGAGCTGTCCGTCGCGGGAGGGAAGGGGGGAGGCTGGGCCCCCAAGTCCACGCCGTCCCGAACTAAAACCGCCACCCCCGAGACGAGTTCACCCGAGTGGCTGCGGGCGGCTGGCGAAATGTGGGCGAGCCAGCCGCGTGCGAAGCACCATTGAATCTGACGCGTGATGCTATCACCTGGCTCTAGCTTGCGCTCCTGTGCGCAGATGCAAGTTAAATCATTCGCAGTGGCGGACTCAACAAAGGCCTTCACTGCTCCCCAGCACGACCCGTTGATCGTGGCAAACGTGTAGATGTTTCCGTCAGGAACGCGGCGTAGTTGGTCCTGCGGCGCCCGCGGCTGCGGTGGCGGCCGCCGCCTTCGCCCGCTTGACCTCTGGGCCGCACTCGCCCTGGATCTCCGCCATGCCGCTGGCCACGGACTGGAGGGCGGACGCCGCGCGCACCAGGGACTCCGACTCGTCCATCTTGCCGTCGTCGAGCTCGGTGTCGGTCGGGGTCGGCACATGCTCGGCGGGGTTGGTCTGCTGGCTTGCAGCGGAGCCAGCGTCCACTCCTGACTCGTCCTCTGGGCACTGGCCGACGGCAGGGAAGTCTGAAGGCGACTGGGTCTGCGCGTGCTGGGCGGTGAGGTCGTCGAAGTCGGAGGCGAGCTCTGCCACCTTCGAGCAGAGGTCGGGTGGTGCCCTGCTGCCTGGCGGCACGCGGGCTGCGAGAACTCCTTGCAAGGTCGAGAGTAGATTTTCGTCCGTTGTGGCTGCTTGCATGGCGGCCTGCTTGGCCATGTGGTATTGGCTCTCGAGGCTCTGGGTCTCCTGCTGCGTGGACTTGGCCTCCTCGACGAGTTTGGAGTGCCGCCCGCTGACTTCCAGGATGGTCTCGATGAGCTTCTTGAGCTCCGTGGTCTGCGTGACGTACTTCTGGCGCTGTGTCTCCAGCTGGTCCGAGAGAGCTTGCGCCTGTTGATCCAACGACTTGGCAGCCAGGACGGAGGCCCTGGCTTGCTTGAGTTTGTCCAACGCTGCGTTATACTCTTCTCCGTTGGGCTTCCACTTCTTCCAGAACGTGACCTGCGCCTGCGCCAGGGCCACGATATCTTCTTCTTGTGGCTGTTGTCCTTCTCCGTCGGCGAAGGTGATCGATCCTGGGCGTCGCAGGCCTGGCGGATGACTGGGCCCACGGGATCTGTCACGTCCGCGCCAGCGTCCAGGCTTGTCGGGCTGCGATGGTGACGGCATGGACTCTGACCCAGGACCACCTGCGCCTGGGATGTTGGCGGCGCCTCCACGAGCGCCCCCAGGTGGTGCATACTGCTGCGACCTGAAGCGGCCACCACATTGATCACAATGCTTAGCCCCAGTACTGCTCCAAGCCCAGCCCTTGCACCCACGGCGGTTGCACAGGATGTACTTCTGCTGCTTGGCCATCGCTGCTTGTGCTCCCTGCGCCTCCCCAGCGCGCACAAGGATGCGACAACCAACTGCGGTGTCGTGATGCCGAAAAGGGCCACGGGGGGCCTTCTCGAGCCCCAGCACCCAGGGCCTCCCCTGGATGGCAGCGCGGCAGTCCTGAGCCCCCAGAGGCCAAGGACTTGAGCCAGGAGGAGGAGGAGGAGGAGGAGGAGGAGGAGGAGGAGGAGGAGCGGGGGGGGGGGGATGACATTAAAGGTTAGGAAGGAGGAGCACAAGTAAGATGAGGGGATGATGATGATGATGATGATGGTGGTGATGATGATGATGATGCTGATGATGGTGATGACGACGACGACGATGATGATGATGTTGATGATGATGATGATGATGATGATGGTGATGACGATGGATGATGAGGATGAGGATGAGGGATGAGGATGAGGATGATGATGATGTTGATGATGATGATGAGGAGGAGGAGGAGGAGGAAGAGGAGGAGGTGGAGGAGGTGGAGGAGGAGGAGGAAGAGGAGCGGGATGAGCAGGAGGAGGAGAAGGAGGAGAGCCAGCAGCAGGAGGAGGGACCAGGGACCTGTGATGAGTGACGGTGAGGTGACGAAAAGAGGAGGAACGAGGAGGAGGAGGAGGAGAAGGAAGAGGTGGAAGAGGAGGAGGTGGGAGGAGCAGGAGGAGGGGGAGGATGGGTGAGGAGAGAGGATAGAGTTGAGAGGATAGACGAGAACTGAGATAGACGACGAGCATAGAGTATGGAGGGATGTGATGAGTGTGGAAGGGGGGCGCGGAAAACGAGGGGCAGGATGATGAGGGAAGGGATGGGGAGGCAGGTGAGTTGCGGAGATGAGGAGGAGGGCATGAGGAGGTGGAGGACGCGGGAGGGGGGATCACCCTGAAGGCTCCCAGATGGCCGATCAATACAAGACGAACGTGCGAAATGGTTTGTCTTATGTCTTCCTCCATTCTCGATCCGATGCCTGAATGCTTGACGCTTTGTGCATCCCCACCAGCCCATACAGAACCGATGCCCGCGCAAGTTGTCTCCAGAGCCTCGTAGTGGCTTTCCAGGTCTATCGTGGGAGGAAGGCGAGGTGGAGGAGGAAGAAGAGGAGCATGAGGAAGCGGATGTGATAGGGGGAAGGAGGAGGACCAGGAGGCTCAGGCGCAGGAACAGACAGAAGGGGGAGAAGGAGGAGGAACAGAAAAAAGGACGAGGATAAGGGGACGCTGTTTGCGGACATCTTGCTGCTGAAGCCTTTGACGGCGTCTTGTCCATCCTAGGGAATATTGCGGGGCAATTCGGCCTCCTTGTGGGGCCCGTGTGGGGTTCCTTCGAGATGTATGTTTACCAGCGCTCACCATTGCCACCCCTAGGTCGGTGTTCTCCCGTGTGGCGATGTTGTTCAGACACGCCAGATTTCTGAGGCCGCGGCCTTGCCCACCTGGTCTTAGCTAGGCCCCGACGGTGCCCTACTGTCCGCAGCGGTGGTCGTATCGTATCGTATCGTATCCCCCGTGTGGCAATGGTGTTGTCCACGTTCAGCGCAGGGCCCTCTGCGCCCCCTTCCTTGCACCTTGAGGTCGCTCTGACCCTTTTCGCCAGCTCCACCAATGGCCTTTCCCACACCAGGGCCCCACGGCCAGCTTCATCTCAGAGAACACCAGCTGGCCCTTGAGGCTGCTGACCCTCTTCTCCTCCTCAATCGTGGCTCTCACGGCCAGCTCCCGCTGACTGGGGAGGGCACCTCCCTCTGTGTTCGTCACCTCCACCGCGCCTTCAGGCCCATGAGGGGCTCCGCGGAGCTTTCCGAACTCGCCGTCCCTGCGCTGGTTCTTGACGGGCACCATGCCGTCGTCGACCTCCAGCTCCGCATGCATCTTGGCGGCGCACCTCCTCCGACCGCGCTCGTTCTCCGTGCAGTTCTTTCACCAGGGAGGTGTTTCAAGGCATTCGGCTCCCCCTCTCCCGGTGGTCGCCCGCTGCGGCCTCGTGGCTACCAAGCACGCTGGGGGTCGTGCCCGTTTTTGTTATCGCCCTGCGTCGGCGATTACAGAGGGTCGGGCTACACCAGCACAAGGAGGGGATATGCAAGATGATCGCGAAGGGTCTGGCCAGGCATCACCATCCCCAAGAACCAGATCCAGGCTTGGTTCGACTTATGGGTAGCGCGATCAGACCTTCGAGCAGGAGTACGTCGAGCATGGCCAAGGATGAGAAGGAGGCTACTGGAGGTGGACCCACACAGGAGGTGGAACCAGAGGCGAGGGGTCATCGCGTCGCTCATCCTACAGCTCTGGGAGATCAACTGGGACGCGCTCTCAGCGGACTTTTGGACAGACGCGGAAGGAGGAGGTTGGCAATTACAACCCGATGAAGGAAATGACGACCCCACAGAGTCGCTGGACGCGATCACGGAGGACTTGGAGAGGAAGCTCTGGGAGAACGCCAGTAGGCACCGCAACGGGACAGGCCTTCAACACGGAGCGAACACCTACGACCTGAAGATGAATCTGAGGAGGCTTAAAAAGCTGGCAAGGTCCAGCAGCACGGGGCCCTCGTGACAGAGGCATGCTCGGGGATATGGGCACCATGCAGGCGCAGGGAGGCGTTCGGAGACAGCGTGACGGACAGACGCCAGTGCGGTGAGATCGCAGACGACTTCCACATCATTTGGGGCCAGTGCAGCTGCAGGAGCGACCACAGCATCTACAGGAAGACCGATGACCGGATCAGTAGGGCACAACAAGGCAAGGAGGAATGGACCGCGTTCTGGCTGCGAGGTATCTCATCAAAGGCATGGACGTCACCACCGGCATGCACAATGGAACATTCAGCCACGAGGAAGGGGAGAGCAGCGGGCATAGACAGCAACGCGGAGGACAGCAATATCCACTTCGAGAATACCGACGAGGTGATCATATTCGGAGACGGAAGCGGTGGAGCCCAAGGAGATGACCCAAAGGTACAGGCGATGTGGCTGGGGTTGTGTCCTGGTGGAGCGGCAGCTAGGGCAATGAACCTCCACGGCAGAATGTTCTGGACCATTGGAGGGGCCAAGGCCGTCGAACAACAGGGCGGGGATCACAGCAGTTATGGACGCAGTGCAGCCGAGACAGGAAACAGCATAGCAGATGAGATCGCGGCGGAGGCGGCGGCGAAGCACGAGATCTCGAAAGTGCAGATGGTTTGCTACAAGTGGGCGCGAGCAGCGGGGCAGTTGGTCAGAGCCAGGATCACGCAGGCGACGATGGAGTTGCCCGAGAGGACCAAGCCGATGACCTGGGGCGAGAAGGACGAGTCAAGAACTGCGAGAGCGAAACAAGCGAAGCCGAAGACCACGTTCGACCAGCTGCTGGAGGAGACACCGCACAAATTGACAAGATCCAAGCCACGTGGACATGCCAGAGGCGCCTGCAATCCATCGGGGTGCGACAAAGATCAATGACGGCGAGGTGGTGGCTCCAGCGTTGTGAACAGGACCCAAGGAATGAGCATGTCGTTGCAGCCGAAAAGCGGCCGCCGCAAACTGAAGAGCGAGCTCGTGTTGATCGGCAAGATAGCGCATCACACGCACCACGTCAACTGGAGCTGGCGTCGCGAGAAGTACTTCTGCTGGGAATGCGGCGCGACAGCGACAGCCCACCTGAGCAAGAGGATGCCCGGAGGCATATACGGGAGCTCCGCCAGGCCGCGCCATGCAGTACGCCTTGCGGGCACTACGGAGTTCCCGAGAAGCGAATGGCGAGAACAGGAAGTACGTGAAGAGGAGGAGGCCAGCCCACCGCCGTGGACGACAACGAGCGGAGCTGGCCTTGAGCACGGCAACCTGAGAGACGACGGCGCCAAGGAGCAGGTGATATACAACTCGAACCACCTGGATTCCTGAGTGTTGGCTGTCAGCTGCGCCGCTATCCAGTTTGCAGACTGCTGGCAAGATCTAGAACATTACAGAGTGTTTGGTTACGTTGGGGTGAGATGTGCGATCTGCGTCGTTGGGGCGCGGCGGAGAATTTTGTCGAGACCCTCGCCCGCCCTCCGGGGTGCGCGTTGCAAACCACGCGCTTTTCAAGCCACGCCCTTCGCAGTCGCCGCATCCACACCCTCACAAACACATGTCGCGCTCCGCGGCTTACTTCCACCGTGGCACGCAGGACGGGCCTGATGTCCGTGAGCGACTTGTGCGCACCATGCCGCGTTGGCGTCTCCCGAGGCGCCGTCGATCCTCGACTTGGGAATGCACGGTGCTGCGGCCTCCAGAGGCGTCGAATTGTGCACCGCACCGTGCTGGAGCGGGGCGCGAAGGAAGCCCAGACATAGTGCGGTGCAAAGGCGCCTTTCTTATATGATGCGCACCGTGTGCGCCTCCACCCCCGCGTCGATCGCCATACCCTCCTCCAGAGCGTCCCAGAGCCGGAGCACCTGGAGTAAGACTCGGACGTGGAGCTCTTCGGCAAGTGCGGCGAGGCGGTGCCCCCGGTCGCGGGCACCCCCTCGTGCTCTGCTCGTCTTGACGCTTCGCAGGTCGAGGGTGGTTCCAGGTGACGGAAGTGGTTTACATATGCCTCTTTGATCCCCGCTCCCTCCTCCTCCTCCCCCTCCCCCCAAACCTCCTCCCCCCCCTCCTCCTCCTCCTCCTCCTCCTCCTCCTCCTCCTCCTCCTCCTCCTCCTCCTTCCATTCGCGAGACCCCTGCCGCTTGTCACGTCGCCCATCGATCCCCCCTCCTTCCTCTTTGGCTGCCACTTTTGCTCTAGACTGGGATTCCCCTGGGCGCAGCCTCCTACCTCGCTCCCTCATTTTATGCTCCCGATTGGATCCCCCCTCATACCTCGTCTTTGACTGCCACTTCTGCTCCAGATTGGTTCTATCCCTGTCAGGTCGGATGTCCACTCTCGTCCCTGCGGTTTTTCCTTTACAGTCGGGCGAGGTAGAATATCGAGGTCGGTTCGGGTAGGGTGCTGTAGTGTTCTCCGTGTTTGTTGGGTGCTCTTGGGTAATTGGGGACGGTACCCTTGGATATTGTGTGTGTGTCTTGGCCAGCGGAGGGTCTCGCGTTTTTGAGGGATGCTCGTCTGGCCTAATCCGATGGTGCTTCGCTTAGAAAATCAGCCCAGTCCCCCCCTTCCACCGGATAACCACCTGCGTCTGCCTGGTCTGAGGGCGACCGCCGTGGCGGCCGCCGCCTGCCACGAGCCGCAAGGGGCCGCGCGACATCGCTGAGGAGCGCCACCGCCATCGCGCGGGCCACGGTGTCGCGGCCAGCTTGAGAGGCAAGCGCGCCAGGCTTCCTTTTGAACGGCGCTGATGTCACCATCGGACTCCGTCGCATGTCGTAGCGCCTGGGTGAGGGGGGGGATCGCATGGCGCCGACTCTCGTCGGGGCCTTGGGCCAAAATAGTCGCATGGACGGCGCTCGCATGTCCTCGAGCCGACATGCCTGCGAAGGAGAAGATGGAGGCAATAGCAACGGGACAGGGGCAACAGTCCGATCACTGCGCCCCGCCGCCGTAGCGGCAGTGCAGGCGACAAGGAGCCCGAGGGTCCCTCCAGACAGGTGCGCCCTGGCAAGAGCCTTCCCAGGAGGGGAGTGCCGTGGCCAAGGCCCCACCACCCCCGCGGGCACGGAGACCGACGGGCAACAGCTGCCGAGGCCGCCCCCGGGAACCCCGCGGGCCCGAATGGAGCAGCCCCCAGGCCACCGCCAGACGACACCAGCATTCCGAACCGAGCCCACGCAGCTACGCATAGCCCCTCGCCCCAGGCGGCTGGCACTGGCCGTCTGAGTTCAGAAGCACTCCAGCGCAAACCTCACGTCCGCTCCTCGTCTACTTGTTCTTATTTATCATAATCCGTATTCTTATTATTATTGACATTATTACTGTTATTATGATTGTTATTATTGTTATTTTTATTATTACTAGTATCATCATTCGTCGTCCTCTTATGGTTATTATGTTTTTTCATTGTGTTTGTTTTTCGTTCTCTTATTTCCCTGGATCTTCGACTGCCTGGCGAGGGTGGAAGGCATGTCCTCCGAGGAGCACCCAGACCGCTCCGTCACCTCCGCCAGCGCGGCCTCGTGCTCTTCGGAGCCTGGCCCGAGGCCGTCGACGGCCTGCAGGACTTGATCCACGAAGCCGCCCTCAGCGTCAGCGATGACGATCGGCTCCTCGACGCCGCCTTCCGCGAGCTGCACCGTCGGCCCCCCCACAGCAGCAGCCAACTTCGGCACCTCAATGCACCCCCACGGTTGTCTCGAGCACACTCGGCACCCCGGTGCTATCTGCCACGAGCTGCACCACCAGCACTTCCACCGTCGTCTCAATAGCGCACGGCACCGCGGCGTTGCCTTCCACAGGCTGCACCGCAGGCACCTCCACGTTCGGCACCCTGGCGCTGCTATCCACGAGCTGCACCGTGAGCTTCTCCTCCCAGTGACTCTTCTCCTCGCACTGCGCCTCGGCGCTGCCCGCCAAGATCTGCACTATCAGCACCTCCGCGGTCTTCTCGATGTTCGGCACCTCGACGCTGCCCTCGGCGTGCGGCGCCGTCGGCCCGCCAGCATGGGGAAGATGACGGCGGGACACACGAACGTCTGGCTCTCGTTCCCTTGCTCATCCGCCTCCGCGCCACGCTCTCCTCCAGCGCCCCGAGGTGCGCCAGCAGGGTGCACACCTCCTTCGCCTGGAAGGCCGCCACGACGACGCACTCCAGCGCCCCGCGGAGCCTCTCCAGCGTCGCTGCCAGGAAGACCGCCTCCACGACAGTCTCCAGCAACCTGTGGAGCGTCTCCGGTCTTTGGATATCCGCTGCCACGACTGTGGGCTCGGTCACCTCGGCCAAGGCCGCAGGCAGCGCCCCAGTCTTGCCCAACTTCGGCACCACGACGCCGCTCTCGACGTGCTGCGCCGCCTCGTCGTCCTGCTCGTCCACGTCCACCTCCAGGATGGGCGACAGGATCCCGATGAAGAACGAACCCTGCTCGGCACCAGTGCGCTGCCGAGCCTGCTCGGCGGTCCGCCGAGCCTCGCTGCTGCCCCCGTCCTCCGCCTCCCCAGCGAAGAAGCGGGTCGGCGATGAGGTTTGAGTGCTCTTCGAGCTCGAAGTCGCCGCGGCGGGCGAGAATGAGCGGCGGCGCGCTTGTTCGGTTTATCTTTGTTTTGATTATGGTTCGCCGCCGCTGGCCGCTCTGAAGAACGCGACGGTCGGCCTCAGGCCCTCGGGGGCACGGCCTGGGCCCAGAACGGTTGAGGAGGAGGAGGAGGAGGAGGAGGGACAAGGGCGAGGGATGCGCGAAGCCCTCCCTTGCGACCCCCCGTGATGTCCCCGTCCCCTGTCGTCGCGCTCGTCTGCTCTACCAGCGGCTGGACCGAACCGTTTCCTCGATGCCCCCCTCCGTGCCCGCCTCGATGGTATGTGCGGGGAAGGGGGGGGAGGGGGGCGACGGCTGCACCTTTCCAGGGGACAGAGGCTGCCAGTTCTGAGTGGTAAGTTCAGAGGAGGAGGGGGAAGGAGACTCGCACCGCGTCAATCCTCGGCCCTCGGGAAGCCTACGAAGGCGAGCTCTCGACCAGGGGTGGGTTGATGGCCGGTTGGGGCCCCGCGGAGTTTCAGCGTTGTCGGCCAGACTTGGGTTGGCAAGGGACGCTAGAACAGCGGGCTGTGGGAACGGAACGTCTCGCAGCATCTCGTCGCGAGGGGAGCGAAGCGATTGGAGGCTCGGATTCTGACTCTCGTTCGAGTTGATTTGTTCTGGGAGTTCGGCATTGAAGAGCTGCCCGTTCCAGCGCGGGACGAAGGACGAATGGGAGAGGTTGGGGGTTGGAGAAAGAGGAAAATGGATGCGGAGGAGAAGGGGAAGGCCAGCGGCAGGAGGGGGACGAGTGAGGAGAGACAAGGAGGGGGAGGAGGAGGAGGAGGAGGAGGAGGAGGAGGAGGAGGAGGAGGACAATGGAGGACGAGGGTGGACGAGGGAGCACCGCGCGCCCGCGCCCGCGAGCAGGCTCTTCTGCCCGCCGTGGCCCTGCTGGCCAGCGCGTGCCTCTTCGGCGCCCGCCTGGCGTTCCTGCCTGCGGCCGGGGCGGCGCCGCGGCAGCACGAGGCCACCGATCCGTCGGAGGCGTCTGCAGGGCTTGGCATCGCTCGGACGTGTACACCTGTTCTCGGCAGAGGCCCTCGAGGAGCATTCAAGTGGGGTCCTCCTGCGGACAAAACATATGCACGCAGGAAGCCGAAACGTGCATGAGGAATGAACGTTCGAGCGATGGCGAGGGGGGCGAATAGCCCGGGGACAGGCATTACACGTATTTGCCCTGGAGCCTCCCCGAAGACATGGACCATCGGCGCTTTTTGTACGCGTATTGTTGTCCCTATGGGCTATCCGCTTTTCATCAGGAGCGAAGGGACGACGCACATGTACATGAATCCACTTTGGCTTCGAGAGTGCGAATTTGTGCGAATGTTTGTAGCGCAAGGCTGGCTTCGTGGATTGGGGACCATGTTCATGTACGCGGCTTGGTGCGCACGTCCGTCGTGGATTTCTGAATACAGGGCCCACATCGATCCGATCGGTTTGATTCGATGTCGGTTCCAGCGGGCCTGATCCGATTCGATCCCGATGTTCCGACGATCCGATTCTGCCCGATGCTTGCATGGCGCTGTTGTTCATCCTGGCGCAGCCGATCCGATTCGATTTCGACTCCGTGCCGATGCAGCCCGATCCGCTTATTTTCATTCGATCCGATGCATCATGATTCGATGCTACTGGTTCTGCCGCTCGGAGGTCGGATGTTGCCAGATAGGTGTCCCTGGCCGAAGGTATCCCCACAAATTCCAAGTCGCTCGTCGTCGACAGACGAGCTCTCTTGCGTTGTCCCCAGTTCCTCGAGGTTTCGCTTCCTCGGGACGCGTTCAGCGAGAACCCCCTGGCACCCTAAGGAGGAGGGCGGCACAATGAAAACTTGTTCCGCAAGAACCTCCACCAGCGCCACATGGCTGCCAGGGCTCCAGGCTCGTGCTGGGGAGAGTTGTTCGAAGTTTCCGACGCCTCTTGGATGTTCCTCGTCGGTGTTTTTGGGTCTTGCGGTGTCTTGCAGCAGCCTGGGGCCGGTGTGCCTGGATCGCCCCGAATGGCCGCCACAAACCCGAGGCATGACCCGAAAGCCAGACGAAGAGGATCACTGGCTCGGAGCACCCCTGACGAGGCCAAGAGGGCCCCCGGACCGCGGACACCTTCCCGGCAGCC
Source organism: Prorocentrum cordatum (assembly GCA_963575745.1). Lineage (NCBI taxonomy): Eukaryota > Dinophyceae > Prorocentrales > Prorocentraceae > Prorocentrum > Prorocentrum cordatum. The sequence continues at coordinate 798,754 of CAUYUJ010016172.1, read as the reverse complement.
CACGAAAGGGGTGGCTCAGGAGGCCTCCAAGAAACACAAAGGGGGGGGGGGAGAGGGCTTCTCAGGAGTGCCCTTCTGGGACGCCCCGGGCGCCAACCTCCTCGTGCGCGCCGCCAGCATCACGCGAGGCCGTGTCCCTCAGCCCGGGTGGCCTTTTGGCCCGCGGTTTCGGGGGGCGCCTGGGGGGCAGGTCCGAGCCGTGCAGAGCGCTGCCGCCGCCTCGCACGCCACGACCGGCAGGCCCTGGGGTAACCTCGGCGCGTGTAGGCCGTGTAGCCGACCCACAGAGGAGCAACAGTGGTCTTGCTTCGAGGGATCCCCACCCGAGAGTGCGAGGCGGGACCTCCAGGGAACATAGGGCCCCTTCGGGCCTGGCGGCCGCGGCGTGCAGTCGTCATACTTCGGTCGGGGGAGCGTGAGACCCGGGTTTGCCAGGACTCGGGTTCGCCATCGTTTTTTGACGACCGCGCCTCGGATTTTGACGAGGAGGAGTTTCGTGGGATGTCTGCAGCGGGAGGCCTCGTCAAAATGCAGGCTCGGCCTCGTCATTTGTTTGACGACCTCGTCGGGGATTTCCGAGTCCCCTGTACCCAGGTTTTACGTCCCCCTGATTCGGAGACGCCAGGCGGGATACCCAGGGAGCGCGGGCACATCTGGGGCCTGGCGGCCGCGAAATGCAGGATGTGCGAGGCGGGGTTGGGGCCCGTTTCTGCAAGTCCAACAACCTCGACCTGTCGGGTGGGGGTTCACACCTGAGCAGCACTTTCTGGAGGTTCGCGCAGATCTCTTGTGGCGGCGCTGGGTCCCACGGCACTCCTGACGGCGCCTCTGGCGCCGCCCTTGGCGCGCAGAACGAGCCGGGGAGGAGGTGTGGAGGAGGGAGGTCCAGCGCCGAGACAAGCGACACGCGCGGACCTCCGAAATTTCGTGCTCATCAATTTGTTGCAACCCAGCTGCACGTGGTAGACCCCGACACCGTGCCTTTCCCCTTCGCAACAGCGCAGCAGGAAGGAGACTGAGTGCAGGAACAGCACGATTCCGACAGCTGGTCTAAACTGGGACGGGTCGTGAATTCGACCTCGTCTTAGTCCGAGGTCGAGTTCACGCCCTGCTGCAGTTCAGCGATCGGCCGGAACTCAGGCGTGTCGTGAACTTGACCTCATCCTCGTCCGCGCGGTAGGGGGGAGGGTGAGCTAACGTCCCGCTGCAGTTCAGCAATCGGTCTGAATTGAGGCGTGTCACGGACGTGGCCTCATCTTCGTCCGCGCGGTAGGGGGAAGAGCCAGTTCGTGCCCCGCTGCAGTTCAGCGAGCGGTCTGAATTGAGACGTACCGTCAACTTGGACTCATCCTCGTCCGCGCGGTAGGGAGGTGGATGAGGAATGGGAGGAGGAGGAGGAGGAGGAGCTGGAGGAGCTGGAGGAGCTGGAGGAGAAGGAGTAAGAGGATATGGAAAACATCAAGACAAGGAGGAGAAGGCGTCTAGGGGCTCTCAATGGGCCTCCTGGGGACCTCTTTGGGGCTTCTTGGGGGCCTCTTGGGCTCTTGGGCTGTCTCAGGGGGCTCTTGGCTCGTCTGACGCCTTCGGAGACAGTCTTGAGGGCCTCTGTGGGCCGTAATGTTGCCCTCAAGGAGCGCCTTAGGGACCTCAAATAACTCTTGGGCGATGATTGAGTCCTCTTGGGCTGACTTGGGGCAATCTGGGGGCCTCGTGGGCTGTCTTAGAGCTATGCATGAGGCATCTTGGGTCGTCTTGGGCGGTCTGAAGTCCGAACACGTGGGACCCTCAACAACTTGCAGACACCTGATGCAAGCCATTCCTTTTCGTCTCCTTGGGCTCTCCGGGAGGGCCTCTCGGAGCCCTCTTGGGCTGTCGTGTGAGCCTTTTGAGCTATCTTGAGGCCGTCTTGACAGCCTCTTGAGCCGTTTTGGGCCATCTTGGGCCGTTTCGGAGTCATCTTCGCTATATTGGAACCCATGTTTTGGGACCATCTTGGCCGCCTGGAGTTCGACAAGAGAGCCCGAGAGCAAATGCAGAGGGGACTGTTTCTAACGCGCGCGGGGCGCGAGCAGGCGGCCCTATACCACAAAGCCGGGCAACACACGCGCATTCTAACACGCCCGCTCTGTGCAGGTACGGAAGCCGATTGCGCTCCATCTTCCGCCTATAATTACGCCGCACCGCCAGCCTTGTTCACGAGGGCAGGCGCCCTGCGTTGCTCATGCGCGCGGCGAGGTGGACCGAGCAGCAGAACTGAACTGTCAGGAGGGGAGAAATGGTCCCGGCAAAGCAACCTAACAGCGATGTGTAAAAGCATAGCTGAAAGCATTGCCTATGGTATTCATGTAGGAGTGCTGGTGTAGATTTTTTTTTGTTCTCGCAGTCGCATTCGGATTCGCAGTGGCAGTCGCAGTGGCAACATCAGTCCCAGTCGCAGTCGCAATGGCATTACCAGTAGTTGCAGTAGCAATACCTACAGGAGCAGCAGCAGCAACAGCAGCAACAGCAACAGTAGCAGTAGCAGTAAAAGTCGCAGTGACGGTAGTGGGTGCAGTGAAATAGTACCAACTACGCACTGCCCTCAATGGGTGTATATTCGAAGGATCATTTACTTTCGATAATTGTATGTCGAAACGAGACCCCGCTAGCAGTGGACATAGGTCCGAACGAGACACTGCTATCAACGGATGTAGCTCCAAACGAGACACCGTGTTCAATGGATGCACTATGGAACGAACAACTGTTTTCGGTAAGTGTGTCTTCGCACGAAATGCTTCTATCAATGGATTCAGGCCCAAACGAGACACTGCTATCAATGGGTGCACGTCCAAACGAGACAGTTCCATGAATGATTTTAGTCTGGAGCGAGACACTGCTATCAATATTGGAGTTGCGTGCAAATGGGACACTGCCGCTTCAGGGGCTCGCCGGCAGCCGCGGCAGCACCTTGGGCACGCTTTTCCGCACCCACTGTAGCACGTTAGCCTTGAGCGCAAACAAAAATTGCGTGCAGGTGCTCTCAAGAGGAATGGCAGGCTGAGAAGCACTGCGGGCCACAGAGAGTAATCTTGCACAGGCGTCCACAACAGCGGCTGCTGCGGGCTGAGAAGCACCGCAGGCGAACGCAAATCAGCGGAGGCTGGAAAACGATATGCTTGAGGCAAACATCGCTGGCAGCCCGCAAGGCGAATGCGAATTCACCGAGCAAGCAGCGAAGAAGCGGGCGGCACGTGATGTGTAGGAAACTGAGAAGCAACGCTGACAAGACATCAGCAACTCATTTCGTTAAGGTTCCCCTTCTTCCCCGTCGGGGAGGGGTTACGCAGAAAGCTCCAGGAGGGCCCCAAGAGGGTCCGAAGATCTCCCTCTCTCCCCCCAAGAGTTCCGAGAGGAGCCGAATACCCTCCAGTAGGGCTCGCAGAGGACCACCCTGCTCTCCTTGTCCATGTTGTTTCAAAGTATGTATTTATTTTTGCCATGTCCCGTCACGCTTCCTGGGCACAGCTTCAGAATGGACTGGCGGTGTTATGAGAAGCGCAGAGGAGGAGGACAGAGGAGACGAGTATGGAGGCATCGGACTCAAAGGCGTGTGTCTTGGTACTGGCAGCTGTACCCCTCCACAGCGATCAGTTTTATGATCGCTTCGAGCTCGCAGCAGGCGCCTGCCCGTTCGACTAGGCGAAGTGAAACGTGAAACGTGAAAAGTGTCAAGTGGCGAGCTTCGCAGGGTCACTACCCACGGGTACACAGGAGCGCAGGCTGAGAAGCACCGCGCGAGTGCAGGCTGAGAAGCCAGCGGGCCGGCTGAGCAGCACCGCCACAAAGCAGTCTGCGTTTCACGGTTCCTCAAGGTCGTGCAGGCCAACCTACCTCTTGTCGGGCTTTCGCGCAATCGATTTTCGTCGAGGCAATTTTGTCCGCGAAGAGCTCGGCGAAGGCCTTGGCGATTTGTTCCGGAGGGCCGGATTCGATGATGCTCCGGTCCGGCAAGCCGTGGCTCAAGAGCTGGCCGAAGATCCTGGGCCGGGACAGGCTGACGTAGTAGGCCAGCCAAATGGATTCCTTCTTGAACCCTCACTCCAAGATTAGTAGGACTAGTAGAACTACTCCTACTAGTACTACTAGTACCATGATTACTACTACTACGATTACACGTACTACTATTACTACCATTAGTACTATTACTACGAGTACTATTACTACTACGATTAGTATAACACTCGTACTACAACTACCACTACTACTACTACGATTCGTATACCAGTATTACTACTACTACTACTACCACTATTATTACTACTACAATTACCACTACTACTAGTACTACTACTACTACGATTACGACTACTACTACTACTACTACTACTTCTACTACTACTTCTACTACTACTACTACTCCTACTACTACTGTTACTATTTTTACTACTACTACAGAGTCCTGGCGGAAACGTCCAGTGCACGATGAAGCCTGGGTCCGCCGTCTTGCCCTGCGCGCCACGCAGAGTGCCCTGCTTCTTGGGCAGCACGGTCAACTGCGTCCTGGAGACCGCGATGGCCAGCCACCTGTCGCCGCTTTGAACTTCCAGGGGCGCGCCTGCGGGGTGATCGCGAGCACTCCGCGCAGGTCGGGGCCGGCAGGCTGAGAAGCACTGCCAGCTGTCACCGGCGCGGCCTTCAAGAAGAGTTCATCGCTGTCATCGATCTTGACATAGACGGCCTTTGGCATGTAGTGGACTACTACAACACCGTCCGAGGCAATGGACGGGCGGCCCTCCACCGGAGGCTCCAGAGCGTGCAGCTCTATGCCTACCACCTTGCCCGGCGCGCCACGGACATACTTCGGCGGCAAGACGGACTCTGTCAGGATGACCTCCACGCCGACGAAGAGCGGCAGCAGCCCCGGCATTTTTGCGGTAGCGCCGATGTTGGGCTCCGCGCGCATCTCGTCGAAGTCAGGCTTCGCGAGGCGCGCAGCTGGTCTGTCGATTGCTGGGACGTAGAAGAGCAGCTGGCCAGCCTCGTGCGCATCAAGCTTGGCCTGTGCATGCATAGCGTAAGAGACGATGCGCCACTCATAGGGCGACTCGTACCAGCCTCGTGCTGCACGCGACCGGTGGTCCCAGGTGGCTGAGCGGCTTCGCTGCTGGTGGCAGCAGGCTGACCAGCACCGCTGGGGCGAACGACCTCTGTTTTGACGATGGCCTGCCAGCTCTCGCCAGAGATTTCTTCTCCGCCTGGAGTCCTCATGGCGTGGAGGGCCTCGAGCTGCAACGGGTTTGTAAAGCGCTGCATCTGCGCGAAATCGATGACGCACTCGAAGTCGGCGAGCAACTTCCTACCCTGTTGGTGTTCGTAGGATTGGCCCGTGTGAGGCGCCAGCAGGGAGGCGCCGGCGGGGGCCGGCGGCAACTGGTAGAAGTCCCCGCGCAGGATCTTCACGGCCGTGCGTCCCCACGTCTCTTGCGGCCGCATGTACTTCGCGGGGTCGAGATTGTAGCGCAACGCTCTGCCGTAGGTCGTGCGCAGTGCATCCGCACGCAGCAAAGGCCCCGGCACAGCACCCAGCTCATCGACCACGTCGACGCCGAGTGTGCCTGTAAGGCGGTCCAGCTTCTTCTGCGTCTGTGGCGTCAAGCGCAGCCTGACGGTCTGCATGGGGTCCGACATGAGCAGCCCCTTGGAGGAATGCATTGTCCTACCGCGCGGGCCGAGGTTGTGTGCCGCGCGGTTGGACTGCGCATTGCCGAGGTACCCCTGCTCGCCGAAGTCAGCGATGGCCATCGGCTCCACCACTTTGGCGAGGGTGCGTGTCTTGCCGACGCCGCCTCCCCCGAGCCAAATCGCTTTGTGGTTGCCTGTCGCGGGCGCCGCGGGGAGCAGATGCGTTGTCTTGTCGGGTCTGCCGTCAAAACGTTTCTGCAGGGACAGCGCGAACAACGCCGCCGCGTCAATTTGCTCCTCCGTGCACTCGGCATCAGCGACCAGCTCCCACGCAACTGCCGCCGGGCCCTGCATGGCCAAGAGCTGCGGCACGAGTTCCGGCTGCGCGTCCTCGGCAGCAGGCTGAGGAGCACCGCTGGGTAGCCGGTCGTCCGCAGCATCGGGCAAGATCTCCATCCGGGCTCGCTTGCTTCTTCTGGAGCGCAATGCTTTGCCGCTGTAAGGCCAGCATGTCAGAAAAGCTCTCGTCCAGTCGCGTGCCCAGATGCTCCCGCGCGCCGGTGCTGGCTGGCTGTGCAAAGCTCGCTTGCAGCTTGCCGCCGTGCGCTCGGTCGAGGTGCTTGAGCTGCTTATCGGCGTAGCTGAGGCGGCTCTTCTGGTCCAAGCGCTGCAGGTGGTCTTGCTGCAGGGCCAGCTCGGTTGCTGTGACGTGGTCCCGCAGCGGAAACAGGGAAACAGGGGGATGTCTGTAATCGCGGCGTCCTCCACCTCCTCCTCTACGTCGCTGCCGCCGCCTCCACCCACGTCAACGAGCTCCAGCGGGGCTCGCCCCTTGGGCCCTTCGGCATCGCTCGCGGAGTCTTCATCCGCCTCGAGGTGTGCCGTTGCTGCTGGCCGAGGTCTAACCCGCGCCTCCGCTGCGAGGTCCACGTGCGCCAGCACGTCTCGCGCCGCGTACGCGCAGAACTCCGCCAGGGTGCACTGTTCCTCGTGCCACCGGCAGTGGTGGTCACTGAAGGCGAGGATGCGCCGTGCCGCCTCCACTGGCATGCGCCGCGCCAGCTGGGACCTTGCGAAGTGCGCTAGGCTGAGGGGCGCCAGCTCGCCCTCCTCGAGGTTCGCCCGGGGCTCTTTCAGCTCGGAGAAGAGGGTCGTGTCCGCGAGCACGAGCCTCTTGCGGGCCAGGCGGCACCTGGAGTCCGCGCGCGCCGCCAGCACGTGGATCTCCGCGCACCGAAGCCGCCGCGCCCGCTCGAACGAGCATGGGCGCGCGGCAGGGCAGCCGCAGTTCCTCAACATATGGCTGCACTGGTTAACGCTGCCACAAGAGAGGGGACCCCCGCGCGCCCAAGGCGCGAAGAGGAGGGCCTTGAAGAGCGAGTTCTGCTCTGGGTCCTGTGCCCAGGTCGGGCACTGGAAGCCATCGATGGTCGGGGCGTCAACTTGCGTCAACTGGACCTCCTGCACGCACCGCTGAGATATGACGCAGTGGTTCTCGAAGACAAAGAATCTCGGCCCAGAAGCTTTGACCCGGCTCGGCTTCAGGACTCGCCGGACGTACATCCTGTAGATGCAGTACGGCATGGTCTGCAGGCGAGGGCCCTTGTGGGCGTAGTCGTCGGCCGTGTTCGTGCTGGCGGTGCACGCGCGCATGTCCTCGCACTCCGCACCGCCAGCCTGCTCATCACCAGCAGGGGTGTCTCCAGGAGGCCGAGGAGCACCGCTGGTCTCACCTGCTGCGTCCTCCTCCTCGTCGTCGGCGACAGGGATCTGGATGCGGACCGCTTGCGTTGGCACCTGATCATTATGCTGCTTTTCGCCCGCACCTTCATGGTCTAGCAAGCGCTTGCACTGCTGGCAGGCCCACTGCAGCTGTCTCGTGAAGAGCCGCACATTGCGGTGCGACTGGAGGCAGTCGCCGCCTGTGAGGATGCGCAGCGCCACCTCCGTCGTGGAGAGCCAGAAGCACCGGTTCGCCATCGACGCCAGCCGGATACAGACCCGCCGAGCGCGGCGAGCGAGATCCTCGCCCGCCCGGCGCCGTTTGGCCAGCGTCTGCTCCTCGCCATCAGCGCCGCCCACACTGAGCACCTTGCGGGCTTCCTCCCCCTGCTCTTCCCTCTCCTGCTGTTCCAGACGCTGCATGCCGCCCAGCATCGACTGGAAGAGCGGCGTCATGGACTCCATCATCTTGCCTTGGTATATCGTGATGTAGAAGTCCATGGAGAAAGCCTTCTGGAAAGCCGCCTGGAAGCTTTCCACGACCGCCGCATCTTGTGGCTGCAAGGAGCCACAACCGTGGAGCCACTTTTTCACGGTGCTGAGGTGTTCTGATCGGCGCACAGCGAGTGGCCAGCCGGGGTTCTTCTGGATGGTCGTCTTCTTGGTGAGCCTTTTGCGCTTGGCCTGCTGGGCAGGGGCGGGCGCAGGCGGCTCGTCCTGGGCAGGCTGATGAGCACCACTAGGCGGAAGCATTTCTGGTGCATCGGCGGATTCGTCAGGCGCGCACATCAAGAACTGGAAGTCCACGTTGCAACGGTTGGTGACCTGGCAGACGTCGCTGCTGGATCTCCTGAACGGCTGGTCGCGTTTTACCTGGCAACGGCACCGTTGGTTGCGCTCATCAGAGAAGTCCATGAACGGAGTCTGGACCAAAGGCTCGCCGCGCCGACGCACTCGCATGGTGCGGCCTGCCAGGCATAGCTCCGTGATGCGGAAGAACCAAAAGCGGCGCGACGGGGTCCTGTTCGAGCGCAGACTTTCTTTGGCCTCGAGCTTCTTCTTGACATACTTGGCGCGCGTCTCGGTGCAATCGTGCTCGTGGTTGGAGCAGATGTTGCAAAAATATTATGGCTGAACGCCGCGGCCCACGCGCCCGCATCTGCGTTTATCTCCTCGGCCGAGACCGGCGAGCCATCTGGCTTGAGGACTCCCACAATCGCTCCATCCTCGTTCATCTTGAAGAGGCTGACATGGCTGGCTGGCATGGCAGGCTGAGGAGCGCCACCGAGTTGCCCGAAACTGGCTCGCTGGAGGTAGTTCGGAAACGTGGACTGGAAGGCCCCTGTGAGTGGGAGGCCCCGGTACGCTGCAGCGCCGACTGCAGGCATCTGGTTCTCTGCGGCCGCCCGAGCGCGCTCCTCCACGAGATATGGCTGCTCCACTGGCGGGCCGAGCGCCACTTCCTCGCGCAGGGTGCCGTCCTCCTCTTCGCCTCCATCCATGCGGCTCTGGCGTTGCTGCCTGGCCGTGAAAGGCTCTGGCGCGACGTCAGGAAGGCCCAGCTGCCGCGCGGGCTCGTTGGCAGCTTCGTACTGCACGGTCACCGCAGTGGAAAGAAGTGCAGTTCGCAGCTGAAGAGCGGCGGCGCGCAACCCTCGGACAACAGCTGCCCGCAGCCACGTCATCGTAGGCCCGATGACGCTGTGGCCTTTGCCGTGGCCATGCGCGAAGCCCCGGCCCTGTGCTTCGAAGGGCGCCTGCACGTCAGTTGTTCCTGGAGCCACGCACGGCTGCAGAGACGCTGCCACCTCGTCCTCCGTTGACACATCCTGTCTGGCTAGCGTTGTGCGGCCAACATGCAGGCGCTCCAAGCCGATGATGTAGCGGTAGGGAGACTCCGTCATCAGCAGGAAGAACTTGGCCTGCGCCCGCGGATCTGCTGCCACTATCTGGTGCATCCGCCCCAGAGAAGGCATGGTCGGCGCTGGACTCCGCAGGTCGGGGCCGGCAGGCTGAGAAGCACCGGCAGCCCTGGCAACCGCGCCCCCGCCGATGTCCAAGTGGCCCCGCTTTCCGGGCCCTTCGTGAAGCTGGAGAACCAACGGGCTGTACGCGTCCGCGAAGTTCGGCGTGACGAAGGAGCTGGCCGCGCCGAACTTGAGGTTGTTGCCGCGCCCGTCGAAGCGGAGTGCAGTTTTCCGCCCTTCGGTGCCAGGCACATCGGAAGTGCTGAGTAGCAACGTCCTGAGGGCAGTCTTGACCTTGGCAGGCATACCGGGGCGTGAAATAGCGGACCCGATGCAGTCGCCCGGCTTGGCGATGTTCAGTGCCTCCGTGAAGTCCTCCGCCGACGCCTCTGACAGGATCTGGAGGTCAGTGCCGAACCCTTTCCTGCCAATTGCCGCTCGGGTGCCTTTCAAGAGCCGCAGCCGGCGCTTCGCGTCGCCGAGGACCGCGACGATCTCCGGCGAGCCGAAGCGGCCCTGGCAGGCTGCCTCGTATACGCTCCTCGTCGGTCGCGAGAGAGTACTCGAGCTCCTCCAGATTGATGAGGCGTCGTGCGACCTCGAAGGACTACTACCAGTACTAGCACTACTAATATCACGAAGCACTGCTATCAATAGTGGGAGTCGTGTACAAACGAGACACTGCTATCAACGTTGGAAGTGTGTCAAAACGAGACGCTGCTATCAATAGTGGGAATCGTGTAAAAACGAGACTCTGCTATCAGTACTGGACCTGTGTCAAAACGAAACTTTGCTATCAGTATTGGGATTTGTGTAACAACGAGACTCTGCTATGAATTCAACACTGGAACTGTGCCAGTACGAATCATTGCTTTGACTAGTGGTAGTACTGGTGGTAACTAGTCCTGGGGAAGACCTGTTCGAACAACACGGGCCGCTCCCGCACGAGGTTCGGCGCGCCGTCCCCGAACCAGAACTCTGTGTAGCACGCCGGCCAGGACCTGCTGTCGACAGAACTCAAGGGTTTCTGCGTTTCTGCGTAGGCACCGATAAGGAGTGCGGGCCCACCGCCCTGCACGCGTCTGCTCCTGCTTGCGCTGTCTCCAGCACCACCTGCGCTCGCTCGTCGAACGAACGAGCGGCACTCTGCACGTCGAGAATCATGCTGTGCATAGTATGCCTGCCGCCTTCGTCGGCAACAGGCTGAAGAGCACCGCTGCTGTCTGCCACTGTCGGTGTCGCCTCGTTCTGTGCGATGCGTGCTGCCTGCTCCTGCAGCGCCGCCAGCGTGCCTCGCAGCGCTTGCATCATTCGGACTGGAGCGACGTTATGCACTGGATCCACTGCAACTGTGAACTCTGCCACATTCTCATGCAGGTAGGCCATGTCCGGCTGTTCTGCTGCTTTTCCGTTTTCGCTTGTCTCCTTCTCTTCGTCAGACTCGTCTCCCGCCTCGTCGTCTCTGCCCACCTCCGGCGCTCTGGATGCTGGCCCCAACAAACGTACCGGGGCTTTGTCGGCGCCGTCCACCGGTTGCAGACAGGCCTGGATGTGGTCTGGCACGCCGTCCTCCGGCAGCCGCGTCGGGGCGACGTCCTCCCGGATGGGCACCTCGGAAAAAGTTGCGCACTGCTGCTTGCGCTCCCTCACGATCTGCATGTATTCGGCGCGCTTGACTGTTGCCCAGTGCGCCTTGCTGAGATTGTGCGCGGCGCCCGAGAAGACGACGTTCAGAGAGTCCACAAGCGCGCCCTCCGCCGGGGGCAGCTCCATGGACGGGATTTGCGCCGAGGGCTGGGCGAAGAGGATGGCGTTGCCCGAGATGCCTTTCTGCTGGACATCCGGAGCCCCCTTGCCGAGACGGACTTGCTTCCAACAGCGTCGGCCAAGGGGCGCCAGCATCTTAATAGCCTTCGAAGCGCCGCGGACGTGCATGAGCTCCCGGCCGATCCAGTTGTCGTTGACCAGGGCGTTTAACGGCATTTTCGGTTTCTAGGCGCACAGGTCAGTGAGGCACCCCCAACAGACCCACACCAACGCGCAGGGTCATGGTCGTCATGGTCGCCACTCCCTCGGACACGTCGTCATGGTCGCTTACAGGGTCCGCGCAGTGCTCGGAAACACGCTCCTCCGGCACAGCGCGGAAGAGGCTCAGCTTGTGGCGGTGTTCGAGGTAATCTTTCTGCGCACAGACTACGCAGGCTGCCTCGCATCGGGGCACCGCCTCGACGCCCGAGAAGCGGTAGCTTTTGCTGCCCGGGTGACAGAACTGCTGGAAGTGAGCAAAATTATGCACCATGAGCCTCTTCTCCTGGGCAGTTATCGGCCTGCAGCCGGCCTCCGCCATCAGGAACAGGACCCGCTTGCGGCATTCCGCCTCGCCCGCGTGGCCGTGCTGCTTGTGCCGCGCAAAGTCTTCCTCTGTAACAAAGTCGCAATCGCAGAGCTGGCATGCGAGGGGCCCCGTCAGGACGGGCCGGTCCGAGAGGACGCGCAGCTTGCCCCCCTCCACCTCGCTGCCGGGAACGTAGCGGCTCTTCCCTGCGGGAGCGGCCGACGCCCTGCGCACCCGCTCCGAGTACCGCTGCAGGAAGTCCTCGTGCTGCGCAGACTGGCTGGATACCAGCTCCTTGTATGTGGCGAGGCGCCGCAGGAGTACCCTGGTCCGGATGCCGCTCTCGAGCATCAGCAGGTCCTGGTCGATCCTGCTCTCCGCCTCGTCTGCAAACCCTTCCATGGGGTTTGGAAGGGCCTCCGCCTCCGTGATGCGAGCCCCTGCTCTGGCATCGCTCTCCGCATGCTGCAGGGCCTGGAGCTCGGCCTCTTGCTCTGGCGAAAAGAAAACTGCTTCGCCTTCCGTGCTCTCCGGACTTTCTCGGCCACTGCCGCTCTGCCAGGCCGCGCCCGGCCCACTCCTTCGGCAAGCGGCCCAAGTCCCGCACCTGCTGCATGAGCTCCTCGGTCTTCTGCCGCACCTGCGGCATGAGCTCCTCGGTCTTCTTCTCCTCGGTCTTCGTCTCCGCCTGCTGCAAGGCCTGGAGCTCGACCTCCTCTTCTGGCGAGAACTGATCCGCCTTCCGCGCTCTCCGGACTTTGTGGGCCAGCTGCCGCTCTGCCGGGCTACACTTCGCGGTCTCCTTTGGCCGGCGGCCGAAAACCCGCGCCTCCTGCATGAGCTCCTCGATCCTTTGTCTCTGCTTGGGGTCTGTTTGCTGCTGTGCTGTCTGCGTGGCGAGAGCTCCTGCCCCCCCTGCCGCAACAGGCTGAGAAGCGCCGCTGCTTCCCGCAGCAGCGTGAGAAGCACCGACGCCTCCCGCGGGGGTCTTCCCTCGTAGGCGCCGAGCAGACGCGGCCGCAGCAGGCGCAGACGAGGCTCGGTCTTCCCTGGCAAGCTGAGGAGCGCCGGCCGCAGACGCGCGTCGGTCTTCCCTCGCTGGCTGAGAAGCACCGCGAGAAGCCGAGGCTGCGGACGAACCTCGGTCTTCCCTCGCAGACTGAGAAGCACCGCGAGAAGCCCAGGCTGCGGACGTGCGTCGCGGCGAGCCGAGGGCCATTGCAACGCGGCCGGCGAGGGCCGCCAGGGATCAGAGGCAAAGGACAAGTAGGTTGCCAGTAAAAGGGCCGGGGAGATTGCAACGACTCTCTGCCATCAGCGGATGCACCTCCGAACGAGACACTGCTGTGAGACCACAGGCGCCTGATGATGACGATCTTGAGAGTGCTGCTTCGAGGAGGGAAAGAAAGAAGGGGAGAGAGATGGGATCGAGAGCTCCCGGAGGGGGAGATGTGCCCATCCGAGGGAACGGCGCCCCCCCCCCCCCCTCCTCAGTACTGGCAACGAGGATCAAGCCGTTTAGGGAAAGAAGAAGACCCCCCCGCCCCCTATCCTCCCCTGCGGCCTGAGTGGACCACCCAGGCCTGCGGAGGACGTCACAAAGGGTCGGGTACCCCGTGCAGAAATGAAAAGAGAAAGGGGAGGGAGGAAAGAGTAAGGAGCCTCCCTCGTCCGGCTCCTCCTGCTCCAGCTGCTCCTCCTACTACTGCTATTACAATTCTGGCGGCAACGTCCAGTGCGCGATGACGCCTGGGTGCGCCGTCTTGCCCTACACGATGACGACGCAGAACAAACCGGGAATCGGGTGGCGAGAGATCTGACGGAGACATCCAGTAAGCAAAATGTTGCCCGGGAATGGAGTTCTGGGAGCTCGAAGAAGACGAAGTGGCCTACAGTTGGCTCCGGACATCCAAAATGTGGCCCGGGAGTAGAGTTCTGGGAACTCGAAGACCACGAAGTGGCCTACAGTTGGCTCCGGGCACCCAAAATGTAGCCCGGGAATGAAGTTCTGGAAACTCGAAGACCACGAAGTGGCTTACAGTTGGCTCCGGGCATCCAATATGTAGCCCGGGTATGCAGTTCTGGAAACTCGAAGACCACGAAGTGGCTTACAGTTGGCTCCGGGCATGCAAAATGTACGCCGGGAATGGAGTTCTGGGAAGTCGAAGAGCACGAAGTGGCCTACAGTTGGCTCCGGGCATCCAAAATGTACGCCCGGAATGGAGTTCTAGCAGCGCCAAGAGCGATTTTGCGAGGATGTCCAAAGCGATTGGGGATTCGGCGGCAGCCGCCCCGGGTCCCGCCCCGACCCCCCTGAGGAGTCATGATGCTCTATTTTGACCCCACTAGAAACGTATCAGTCTTCGTTGTTAGGTAAAAAACAATCACAATCCAATCGTTGATTCCACGGAAAGCATCGGAATCTATTTGCAAGGGGGGAAGACTAACACCCAGAACATATAAGAAATTATAGGGGGATCATTGGATTTGTGTGCATTTGCTTTCGTGCCCCGGGGCCCCTTTAAACTGGCTCTCCTTCGCTGGGAGTGAGGCGGCGGGTCGCGTCAGTGCGAATCTTGTAAATCTGGTGGGGATATGGCGAAGGGCAGCACGTTGTCTCTCGCCCCCCTCCTGTTCTTTTTCCTCCTCCTTCTCTCCCCCCCCCCTCTCCCCCTCCCCCATCCCAGCCTGCCTGGCACAGGCGCTGAACGGCCCCAGCGTTTGCAAGCGCGTACTTCAGGGCGGCTCGCGCTTGCGAGCCATTCGACAGTTGTTTTCACGCCCGCATCCGTCGCCTTCTCTGCGGGCGGCCGATTTTTCCACCGCCCGATGTCTTGTCAGGCGCGAGAACCTCCTTTTGGGGGTGCGGCTGCGGCTGCTGGGACAATTGGGCGTCGAGGGTCAAGCGCAGGCAGTGCGACGAGCCTGCGCTTCAGAAGGTGGTCAACGCGGCGCGGCAGTCAGCAGCCAAGGCTCAGTCTTCCTCGCTTTCGGCTCGGGTGCGCGGCGCTGCGCCTTCTCCTCCGCGGGAAGCATGGGCGAACTGCCCTCCGCCGATGCAGCACTCCGCTCAGATGCGCCCCCTTCACGACCTGCGGGTCCAGATCGCGGAGCTCAAAGGTGACCCTGCACCCGCGGTCCCGCCCTGGGTTGGCTCGCGACCCCAGAAGCCTCTGCAGCCTGCAGGCGGCGGCGGCGCCCAGAGGTGGCACCCGCCAACCAGCGGCGTCGGCTGGCAGTGGCGGAGCAGGCGGGGCCAACCACATGGACGTGGTGGCGCCCATGGAGAAGCGCGGGCTTGACCGCCCAGCGCGCAGGTTGCTGAGGCGGCCCAGCTTGCCGAGGCCAGCGAGGCAAGCCGCCCGCGGCCCAGGCGCAACGCTGGGATGCGAAGGGGCTGCGCAAGAAGGTTGGCAAGCTGGGAGCGAAGATCGAGGCGGCCAAAGAGCAGCAGGCTGCCCTGGACAAGGAGCTCGACGAGCCCACCGCTGCTCTCCAGGACGAACAGGCGAAGCTCAGACCAAGCTGGTCAGGCTGCAGGCCAACGAGTTCGACGACCCAGTCCAAACAGTCAGCGCAGGTTTGGGCGGCATTGTGCTGGAGAGTCAGGAGGCCCAGGACGCCTTGAGTGCTCTCGCGGCTCCAGCGGGGGGCTGCTGAACGGCGCAGCGCGGCCGCCCCTCCTATTGCTCCTCCAAGCGCTGGCGATGGTGCTCCAGGCGCCGTTGGTGGGGGCGGTGAAAACATCCCAGCAGATCCAGGAGATGGCGAGGACATTGACATAGGGCTCTTGGACAGCATCGCATGGGGATCAGCCCGAGGCCAGGCGGAAGTACATCGATGCAGTTGCAGCCCTCGGCACTCGTGCCAAGAAGCCTCGCACGTCGGAGCCATAGCTCTCTGAAGAGGTTCCTGGAGGGCAGCATGGTCGACGCTGACTGGGAGGATGCCATGGGTTTCGCTACCCCCCTGTCGTCGTGACGATCTGGTCTTCGACTCGATGCTCATCCGCAGCCCCCGTAGCAGCGCGGCGGGCTTCTGCCTTGAGTCGGACTGGCCAACGCCAGTCGCGGCCGCTGTCGCAAGCGGTGGGCCGTGGGGCCGTGGGGGCAGGGATCCAGCCTTTGGTCGTCGCACCCCTCTGCCCGCATGCGCTGCGGCTTTTGGGTTGTCGTCTTCGTTGATGGGGGGTCATCCAGTATTCCCCCAGATGGCCAGGGACGTTCCTCCCTTGGGCTGGGGGCAACGGCGAGACTGATGCGGTCTTCGGCTGGGCCATCGGCGTCGGGCGGTGCACTCGCGGCTCCGATGGAGCCGCAGAGGCCGCCACGCGCTCTACGGTTGCCTGCTGGAGCTGATTTTCCCGCGCAGGAGTCAGGCGCCAGAGTGCGAAGTCCGAGTGTGCCACCGGAGCTGCTAGGCAGCGTCGCAATGGGCGACAGATCGCAAAGTCCTGGTCCGTGCCATGGCGGCTACCAGGCTCATCATCGCCTTCGGCTGGCAGTTGCGGAGCTGCTGGAGCTGCTGAAGCGGCTCGCCCTGCCCCGTCATTTGCTCCACGCGGATTCGAGAATGCCGCGGTCAAGATTCGACAGGAAGGGGGGGGGGGGGGGCGGATCCCCTGCTCGTAATCTTCTCGCAGACGAATGTGTTCCTGACGCGCTGCAGGAATCTGCTTCGGTTTCGTTCGCTGCGGAAGAGGATCGCAGGTCGTCGCAGCCAGTTGCTGTCAGCACCCTAACCATTGCGGGCATGAATGTGAAATCTTGGAGCACGTTCGAGTATATCATGGAATGATTGGCTGATGGAGGCAACGCAGGCGGGGCCAATCCTCTTTCGCATGTTTGCATCGAGGAGACCAGGATCAAGTGTGACACCCGGCAGGTCTTTGCAATGCGCCGTGGACAACGGGATGGCTACATGCTATCTTTCGACAAAGCACACAGCACAGGGCCTGGCTCGCAGCAGAGTGGTTCAGGTGTCGCCGTGGCGATTTTTTGTTTGGCTCGAAGCCAGCAGCGACAGCCTTTTTCGAGGACTGCAAGAGTCGCGTCATTGCTCGCAGTGTCAACGTTGGGTTCCCTAGGGAGCTGGTCGTGGCACGTGTGTACTTCGTCACTGGCAAGGGGCTCTCGGATCCCAACCTGGCTCTCCTGCAGGCCCTAGGCGAAAGCGTGATGGCCCGAGATCGGCCATGGATTATCCAGGGGGGCTTCAATTTCGAGCCCGACGTGCTCATGGGGCCGGGGTGCTTGCAAAAAGTCCGAGACACCCCGTTTGCGCCCGATGCCCCGGCGCGCAGGGCGCACGGCCCCCAGCGCGCCAACTTCATCACCAGCAATGCCAGCGTCGCCGGAGGAGCAGCAGACACCCGCGGCAGCTAGGGCCCTCGCTTTCTTTGTGGTTGCGGAGGCGTTGGCCTCGCGAGTCGAGGCGATCTCGGTTTTGGACCAGGCGCGACGGCGGCGTGGATCTCGCTTCTCGCTCTGCGCAGGCGCGCCGCCAGACGCGCGTTGGAGGAGTTGGCCGCCAAGGCCGCTGTATTGCATCCCAATGGCGTATAGAACTGAAGCCCTTTAGTCGTCGACATGGGGCCTCTCTCTGATGAGGGCGACCTCTCGCCCGAGTTTTTGAGCCGCTTCGCCGAGGTCGCCGCCGCGGGCGGCGAGCCCGCGCGCGATGCCATGTGCAAGATGGAGGAGGAGGTGAACAACACGAGGCGGGCAGACTCAAATATTGCACTTCAGGAGCGGAGGAACTGGCGGTAGAGCGCGCGAAAGGCGGATGGAAGGCAGCCCGCATATCTGCTAGGAAGAAGGCATCCAATGTGACATGCCTCCTGGGCGCCGACGGGCTTCCCTCGGTAGGTGCTGGAGCACCGGCGGCTCCCCTAGACGAGTGGGCCCCTTTCTGGCAGGTCGCCGGCAGGAAGGATGGGCACCCGATGCAGTGGCCTATTCCAGAGGACGGAGGCTCCCTGGACGAGATGTCCTTGGATCGGCTGCTGAAGGCTTGTCAGACAGATTCTCCTGGGGCTGGCCTTGGTCGGGGCGGCTTTCACCCGCAATGGAGATTGGCTGGGCTCCAGCATGGTTTCCCCGCCGAGGTCCTGAGAGGCTACTGCATTATTCACGCTGGTTATACAGCTTTGGTATACGGTGGGGCCGCGTCGGGCCCGATCACGGCGGATGCAGCTGCGTTGGCGGGGCGTCCGGGGGCCGCGACTATGGCTTCTGGCGCAGCAAGGGCGGCCGAGCGTAGTGGATGATGTGGCGATCCATGCGTGTGGGCGGCCAGTGCATGTTGCAGAGCTTACTGCAGGTGCTGCGGAGCAGCTGTTCGTGTGCTCTGAGGGCCTCCAGCTGCCAGTGACCAACAGGAAACGAAGTGCATGTGCACGCGTGAGGCACAGCAGCACGCGAATGACAAATGGCGCCGGCCCGCCTCGTCTCGGGTGGAGCACGCGCGCAACCTTGGCGCGGGTGCCACGATGGGGAGTTTCAGGCGCGCCGGCATCCAGAGGGCCATTTTCATCAACGCGGGGCCTCGATCGAAGCGCCTTCGATTTCTGAGGGGGGCGGGGTGGATGTGGCCCTCGTGCAGAGCGCGTGGGGGCCACTGCCTCGGCTCTCTGGGGTAGTAGTGTGTCTGGGATTTATCCGACGGCCATGCGCGGCCTGGGGATGTCGGCCGCCCATGCGCTAGCACGTCGCCCCCTAGGGGCATCCCTGGGGATCCGGTTGCACTCCTACCGTCCAGGGAAAATCGTGGACCCGTTCGTGGCCCGCGTGGGCCGCGTGGCCCTTCAAAGGGCCGCTGCTGCGTGGGGCAGTTTTCCCGAGGCTTCGATCTTGAATGCGGCGCCTGCCGACGTGGTGGCGCTGAGCACGCGCCGCGTAGGTTGGGAGTTTAGTAACTTTAGGGCGATTTGGTCGGACCTCGGGCAAGCCCGGGACCTCGCGCAGATCTCCCCCGTCGAATTCAGGCTTCAGGTCCGAGCGGCTGCCGTTCGAGCGTCAGATGAGCAGGCCGTCGATGCGTCCAGCAATGGGCTCTCGGGTGATCCTCTGTTCTGCAAGGCCCTGAAGCCCCTCCTCCGCTCCTCCTCCCCGGCTTGGAAGCTCCAGCGTCAGAGAGCCCTGGGGGGGCTGCAGAGCAACGTGCGCTGGCCATGGGCGCGGCTGCGCAGGCATGGCTTGCACTTTCGCGATTTGCGCAGTGCGTCTGCGGAGGAGGCGGGGGCGCTTTTTCACGGGCAGCATCGGTGCGTGGCCCATCTCGCGCTGCGGAGAGACCAGGTCTCATTTCAGTTGGCGCGCAGGGCCGCCCGAGTGCATGGGCGTAAAGATGCGGTTGCGGAATGACGTGCCCGAGCGATTTGTCAATCTGTTTTGGTCTTTTTCCTTTCCCAGGATCCCGAGCACATGGCTTTCTGGATCAACCGGCCTGCCGCGGGACGCCTGTCGGGTTTAATGTTTGCTGGTGGGTCGGCCTGGCCGACCATCCTTGGGCTGCCGAGGGCTGGATGGGCCCTAGTTCAGGCAGGCTGGCCCCATTGGGAATGTCATCGCGGCGTGCTTCCGCCCAGCTCCGTTCTCCCACGGGCCGCAGTCGGCGAAAGTTGGTGGGGGGGGGGGGGGGCGATGCTGTATTTCTGCTGACGCAGTGCGTCATGTCGCCCATCGACCTCCGTTGTGATTGGCAAGAGGCCCTGCGTGTCCTGCGGAGCGGCCCAGGGACTGGCGCGTCTGCGGGGGGTCTCAGGGCCCGCCCGTGGGCGCTCTTCTGGTCCAGCTTTGCTCCTGGGGACGCGTCGGCGACGGAAACGGCGGCCCACTGCGCCATGTCTGATGTCCACCTGGGGAACGACGACCATGGGAAAACGCGCCAATGAGTCGGCCAGCACGCGCGCTAAGTTGGGCGCGGCCAAGCATCTTTTGAAGGAAGAGCACGTGAACCTATACTGATGGCCTGGCCAAGGAGTCAGCCAAGTGGGCTGCCAACGTAGAGGCGCATCTCCAGGGCCAGTCGGACCTTGTCTCGGGGGAAGCAGCTGCGCCCGACGCCCGTGAGCGAGCGACTGTCGCCGAGCCGTCTGACGACTCGTGCGGGGGTGGCGGGGCGGAGTGCGTCGGGGCGGGTGGGCTGGATTGGGGTGAGTTTGCTACGGCAGCCTTTACTTTCAACGGCCATGCCCTGATACCCTGTGAGATCGAGCCTCCGCAGAGATCAGGGGTGCCCATCGCTTCTGCGCGTCAAGTGCGGTGCTGCTTGCGAGGGCCTCCGCCCTGATGGGTCGCTGTTCGAGGGCTGCAAGCATCGGCCGAGGCCCTCGCAAGCGAAGCGCCAGCTCAGGATAGCCAGAGGGGGCAAGCACCCGCACGGGCGGGCGACTTCTAAGCTCCTCTCCCTCTCTCCGCCCCGTGGCCTGGCCCAGGCGGAGCTGGATTTAATGGCCTCGCGTAGCTGTCCAGCGCCCGCCCCCGCGCCGCAGGGTTCCCCCCGAGGAAGGTTCGGGCGCGCCTCGAGGGGGGACGTGCTCGCGGCCTTCGGCCTCCTGGAGGGAAACTTCCCCGACGTGGTGGCGCTGGGCAAGGCATCCGCCAGGCCCCCCCAGGAGCGCGAGGACGAGGCGTCCTCAGATTCCGATGGGGGGGAATTGTTTTTCTCGATTGTAGGCCGCTCCACAACAGCCCCCTTCCAGATCCCCCCCCGCCCCCCTTCCCCTCGCTCTCCCTCTCGCTATCCTCTCGCGGCGAGCGAATGACAACATAGCGCATGGCAGCATGTTGTCGTCGCCCTCATCATGCGCGCTTCACTCGCGAGTTTCGCGCGGCTTCCTGCGAGGGTGTCGTTGGCTCTGGGGCCCACCCTCCGCGCTCCTCTGTTGGGCTCGCATCTCGCCGCACCTCCTGCGCACCGCGTGGAGAAAACGCTTGCTCGCATGATTTTCTTCTGGGTATGTTCGGCCCCCTGGATACCCCCCATATATCGGAGTGGTTCGAAACGATCGAGAGGGCAAGTTCTTCGCCTCTGAGGGCCGCCTGGGCCCCGTGGCCGTCCAACGGCGAGTCGGGATTAAAAAACGGCCCAGGGGGAAGTGGGCGAGAGGTCCGGGGCCCATGTTTCGACAAATCGAGCCGCCGATTGCCTGGGTCCATCTTGCTTCCTTTGTCCTCCGCATCCTCATGGTGGGGTCCTGCGGTCGCTCGCAGGATGACTGCCGCTCCGACTTTTCGCGTTTTTTTTTGTGTTGGCGAAGCGCCACCCGTGCGCGGCAGGAGTTGGCGTGGGTCTGGGCCTGGCTGCCTTGATGCTGGCTTGGTGCGTTATGATATCGCACCATTCGCTGCCTGCAGATCGCTTATCTAAAACTCCCATATGTAAGAATACCAGTTGGGGCCGGAGGGTCAGGTCGCATCGCCACGACACGGCGCACTGTGGAGGCCTATGTTTTCCATGCCAACATCGCCGATGCATCGACGATGCGGCGCGATCCTTGGACTCTATCTACTCCGACCCCATATAGGAGGCCTCTACTTTGGGCCCTTTGATGCTGAAGGTCATGCCACACTGCAGGCGCCCTCCTCCTCCCCTTATTCCATACCCTCTCTCCCCCCCTCCTCTTCTTGCGCCGTGAAAAAGGTGGCCACGCTACCGGCGTACAGGCCAGCCGTTTGCCTGTGCTGCTGCCCACACGGGTTCCTGGAGGTCTCTGGAGACCACCGGGGGCCTGTAGAGACCTGCTCCCTTTGGCGGCGCGGCCCACCGCGCACGGACGACAACGTCGTCCGTGGAGGGCGCCACGGGCTTTGCTTTGCGCTCACGCGAGAGAGGGAGGGGCGTGAGTAGCGAGGGGGTTGGGGCGCGCAGCCCTCGCCTCGCCCCCGGAAGCATGTCCGTCCGGTCATCATCGCCATCATCAGCATCATCAGTACACTTTGCACCAACAGTATCGACAATTACCACTTTCACGAGCATCGCCAACACCATGCGCATCATCAGTTTGATTGGTTTCACCAACCATCTGTCAACTTCTCAACCTCGTCATCGTCACCACCGTCATTGTCCTCAACATCATTACCACCATCGTCATATTCATCATTGTTGACCACTATCATCATCATCAACATCACCAACGATTTACCATCACCACCAAACCATCAGCATCCACAGTACCGCCATCTGTTTTTCATCATCGCCATTACCGCCATTATCATTACAATCGGCGTCATCAGCATCATCATCATCATCATCATCATCGTCATCATCTTCATCATCATCAGCATCATCATCATCACCATCATCATCATCAGCAGCAGCATCATCATCAGCATCATTACCATCAGTAGCATCAGCAGCTACATCATAAGCATACATATAATCAACAAGAGTCACAATAATTGTGAGACTGCTCGTTTTTATCTGCTCGAGTGTCATCCAACGTGCATGTCCCAAATGACCGATACCTGGGGAGGTCCAAAGTGATCAAAAGGTGAAGCCTGGGTTTGGGGGGATTGCCGGCCGCGACCCCTTGAAAGCCTCCCTGGGGCGCGGGAGAACCACCTTGAGCCCCCCCCCCCCCTTGGGCCCCTTGGGAATGAGAGGGAGGGGCTATGGAGAGACGGGGCGTGGGGGAGGGATGATGAGATGCTGAAGTTTGTCTAACCCGCGGGGAGGAGGAGAAGGGGAGAGAGATGACGGCAGGCGAACGGGAGAGGAGCGGAGAGCGGCGGCCGCGGCCGCCCGAGCGAGCGACGCGCGCGCGCGCTTTCGAGCGCCAGCGCGACGGGTCGCGCGAGCCCCGCGGGGCGGGGCCGCGGGGCCGCCGCGGGGCATCGCCTCGCGGGGCGGGGCCGTGGGGCGACAGCGGGAGAGGGAGGAACCCGAGAAAGGTGTGACAATCGTTCGGTCCGTGCCCTCCCGGCCCCCCCCCCCCCGCGAGAGTGGGTTCCGTTCCCGTGCCCCCCCCCGACGAGGGTAAGGATACGGGATACGGTAACGATTGGATGCTCAAGATTCTGGGGCATCCCACGGGGGGGGAGGGGAGGGTGGATGGAGGAGGGAACCGAACAACTCGGTGGCGGCGGCAGCAGCGCAGAGAGACGGGTCGTGCCCCACCGCCCCCATTGGGATAGGATCGGGGCCCTCGGGGGCTTGGCTAACTAACACATCGGGCATCTCCCAAGAGGAACGGATGTGAGGGACGGGCGAGACGGACGATCCGGCAACGGCAACGGACAACAGCGCCCCTTCCTTCCATCCACGTTCCTTCTTCCCGTCTCGCCACCTCACCACGGGCTCCGAGCTACGTCCTCCCCTCAACCCCCCCCCCCGCTGGACCATCGGAGGAATCTGCAATCTTTTTCGCGGCATCGCGCGAAAAATGGGACTCTGGGACCCTGGTCGGATCAACGTTACGTTCGCAGGTCGGGGGGGAAGGGGTCGGAGGGCGTGATGGGGAGGAGGGGGGAGCAGGCGGGGTAGCGAGCTGAGCAGGAGGGAGAAAGGACGGGGGCGCAGTAAGAGGATGAGCAGGAGGAGAAAGACGAGCACGAATGATGAAGAGGAAGGCGATGAGGTGAGGAGAGAACGAGGCCTTGGCAGGTGCGCGCAGCGTCGGCGCGCACACTGGTTATTGACACCTCGTTGATCGGTCAACCTTGAACCGATCGCGGCCACGGTCCGGCCACGGTCGTTCAATGGTGGGTCCCATGGCAGTCCATCGGTGCGCCCGCGTCGCAGAATTCAACCTTGAATGTTGAACGCCTTCGCTGGCGCCGCGCGCCACCGCCGCATGAATCCCGCATGAACCTACCCTACGCCGAACTGGGAATTCGTCAAGGGCGACTGGGCAGATGATATGATGATGTGGCGAATGGGCGACTGGGCGAATGGAGGGCGGCGCTGCTGGTGCGTCATGGCGCTGTGCCTCACACGCGTCTGTCGCGTGGGAGGTACTACTTGCAATCCCACTTATATAAACGGGGCCTGGCTGCGGCACGGCTCAAGCAGCAAAAGTGGCCAAGAGTCTGGGATGAGCGCGTGAGCGCTCGCAGAAGAGGGGTCGGCTAGCGCCAGTCCCTGGGGAGGCTCGATGGCCTCAAGAGCACCCTGTACAGGCCCAGATGGCCCGAAGGGCGCCGAATTGGGAGAAGAGCAGGGGGCTCCGCGTCTGTTAGGGGGTATTTATTTTTGCCCTGGAGCTTTCTGGTGAAAGCGAGGTGATGGGAGGAAGGGACCGCGAAGGATGATGAGGGGGAGCGGGAGAAGAAGGTTACCAGCGTTGGTGTCGTTGCTGATGTGAGTTACTACATAGTTTGAAGGACAGGACGCGCGAGCGAACGTGAAACTATGCCACCAAACTTCGCGCACCATGCCCCACGATGCGCGACGCTCGCGCCCTCTCGCCATCCCCTTCGAGTCCTTGGAGTAGGGCAACCACTGACCCCCATACCACGCCGCGCGAAACGCGGTGATTACCTTCGCGCCCCCGTTGATGGCCTAGAGAACGCGTGAAGCATGTGTGTTATCGTCCAGACGTGAGGGGCCAACTGCATCGCATGATTGGTTGATGTTGTCCCGCCCCATTCCCATCCTTGCCCTATCCCATCCCACCATCCCATATCTACAGACCACTCGCTGGATCACATGAAGATGTGAGCGAGCTCGGCCTTGTCCTTCTTATCCACCGGCTCGTCGTCTACATTGGGCTCATCAGCTCCCGCAGCCCGAGGGTCCGACTTCATCGCACTCTCGAGGGCATTCACGATGGCAACCCGTGGGGCAGGCGCAGGGTCCTGAGCCGCGGCCTCGTCCTCCCCAGGCCGCAACATCACGGCGTCGTAGCACGACTTGCCGCGTGAGAGCATGAACAGGCTGCCAGACTCGGGGGCGCCAACATTGTCCGTGTCCGGGTGGAAGTAGCAGAGGCGCAAATTCACGCTGATCGGCGGCGGGGTCGACGAGGCAGGGGCCGCTGGTGCTGTCGCGGCCGGGACCTCCTCGGACTGGGCCTCAGCCTGCGGCGAGGCCGGTGGTGGGGTGCCTGGGGCCTGCAGCGCGTCCCACGCCGTGGCCGACGTGGCCCACTGATGTCCAGGGGCGGCCGATGGGTTGTGGTACACGACGACAGTCTCACTCTCCAGCTGCATGGTGGCCTTCTCATCTTTCTCCACGGGCAACGCATATGCCACGACGACGGAATCAGAAGCCAGCCGCTCGAACCCTTGACCTTAGGGGAAGAGCTGAGTAGATGAGTAGATGGGCGAAGAAACATATCAGGTGGCTAGAGTAAGATGACGAGGAGGAGGAGGAGGAGGAGGAGAACGAGGAGTAGGAGGAGGAGGAGGAGGAGGAGGAGGAGGAGAAGAAGAGGGGGCACGGCGAGGGAGGGGGAAAGGATGGGGACGGAGGTCGGAGGAGGGGCGATCCCCATGAAGAAACGCATCACCTCTGGGAGCGGAGAAGCGACGATTCGCTGCTCCGCTTCCAGCGGGCTCTCCATGGACATCGCGAGTGCTCCGCCCGCAGGCAAGCAGGCTATTCGAGCGTTCGGAAGACATCCCGAAACAACGCCAACACCCCAAAGCACATGCAGGTGGCATACCCATGCCCACCTGATACGTAGAAGTCCACCCCATAGATCCGAGTGAGCCACGTGCACAATTTCGGAGTCCGCACAGTCGTGACGTGGCCCGCCAAGTACAGCTTGAGCGAACGATCTGGAGCACCCACGGTGGCCACGGACAGCTTCTTCGCGATTGGCAGAACCTGGACGTCACGGCAGCCCTTCCGGGGGCAAATGGAACAGCGCCAGGCCAGAAAAGGGTGTCGCCGATCACCGAGGATATCGATTGCAATCCAATGGATTGCACTCGAAATGCACGGCGTCACGTCACCCTCGCAAGTCCCGCACTGCACTATCGCCCACCGCTCACCTCGCCCTCGTCCATGAAGGAGTTGGCAAATATGCTGTCCACAGTCTTCTGGAGGAACGTCTTGGCCTCTTTGAGGGCGAACATTTTGGTGAGCCCGTCAATATGCGGCACTGGATAAGACGAGACTCCAAACCCTGAGGGAACTTCGAACAGCTCCTCGAGCGTGGCAGTAGGCGTCGGCGGCATTGCGGTCGCGACCAACGACTGCACTGAGATGCCCGTCGGCTCCTCCCCCCCCGCCGCATCCACCTCTGAGACCGATCAGATCCGAAGGTCCGAAGTCATTAACCCGACTTAACGTCCGCGAGTCGGGCGAATTCACTTCGGACCTGCGAGATGAACTCAAAAAGGTCTGGTCTTCCAACTTACTTCGGCCGAAGTGGACTGGAGGACCGGCAGATTTTGGGGTTGCCTGCTTCGGGAAGTAGGCGACGCGACTTGCCGGCTGTCTCTCACCGCTGACCAGAATATGTTTGGGGAGTAGTCGAAGCGAAAGCACCCACGATCCGAACGTGAACCATATCAAATTGTAGTTTGACTCAGCCCCCCCAACCCCTTAGCAGGTTACCCAAACATCGCAACCTCAGCGCCGACTGGACGAGCGCCGCCAGCTCCCGCTTGCACAGGTGGAGGTCCGACTGGAAGCTCACTCTTGACGGCAACGGGAGTCGGAGTCTGGACTGACACGTGCTCTGGTTGCTTCGTCTGCTCCGACAGCAAGTCGCCGATCTTCTGTGTCAAGGCCTCGGACGACGTCGCCGCTGCCAAGGCGATCTGCGTCCACAGGGACTTCCAGCTCTCTGGCGACGAGGCATGCGCATCCATGGGGGCAATGACATCCACCGATGCTGACTCAACAAGACGGCCACAAAGAGAAGAGGACGACACGAGTTTCAACAGCTCGAGGGTGTACTTAGTTCGGATGCTCATGAACTCTTGGAGGTGGGCAGGGTCCTTGAACGATGACGAGGCCGCCTCTGGAATCGTCCCCTTCTCGGCCACGGTCTTCGATACCTGCAACAAGGTAGCGCACCATGAAAACTTGAAGACCCCGCCGATGTGTTTCGAGATGCAGCCGAATACGACGTCCGCGTGCTCACCATCTGGTTTCTTGCAGAGATCCCCCCACGTCTTGGAATCATTCAGCACCGCCTTGAGTAGCGTAGTGAATGCGCTCTGCGCCTGGACGGGCAGCGACATGTCGTTCTCGCGAAGGAAGGCCACCACATCGCCGAGGCAAGAAGCATCAGCCGCATCAGCAAGCGAGCTGGAGTCGTGCGAAGCCGCCGCACTGGTCTGCTCCGAACCTCGGGGGCCACGCGCAGCGGCGTCGAATGAGCAACAGAAGAAAATGAGCCTCATGGGGGGTTGGCGGCTATTGGCTCTAAGTCTTACAGACGCGCATCGAATCCAAGTGGGGCTCATTATCTTCAGTGTCTCTCCATCCCCCTCCTTCACCGTTCACCTCCTCCACCCGCCCCAGCTGGTGAAGCAGAACCACCAGATGAGGCAGTGAGCAATTGCTTCGCAAGCTCCATGGCCGTCACCGCCCCCGACGTTGAACCCACCTGCATCACCGTGCCGCACGAGGCCAGCGAGGGCATCATCGCCCCCCCTCGCGTAAGGATGTTCTGGATCTCTCCTCGCAGCTCCGAGTACCTGGTGCGAAGGGACATCCCAGCACCCTCTCCATCCTCCTCCTCCCCCAATCCTCCTACTCTTCATCCTCCTCCTCCGCTGCGCTCCTCCGCCTCACCCCCCTCCCGCCTTGCACGACCCTGGCCGAACTAGTGACAAACATACGGGTCAACAGTCAACAGTGTCAATGTTGATGCGACGCTGCACGCCTGAGCTTTGGGCCTTGCCCTGTCATGCTGTTTCGGTCTCCGGGCCGCGGGCACTTCGCCACCGCCTTGCCGCGGTAGGTCACGGTCTTCTGCCACAAGAAGACAAGAAACACATGCGTGGTGAGATCTCTGAGCATTTGCACGTGGGCCGGAGGAACTCCATCTGTGCCGGCGATCTTCAGGGTTGCGCCAACATTGAAGCAATGGTCCTCAAGAACGTTGGTCGACCGCCTGCCAGTGCCTTTCTGGATGCGCTTCGAGGCCACGACCGTCGGGGTGTAGCCTGCCAGTTCTGGGCTCGTGGTCGCCTCCTCGAGCTTCTCCTTGAGCTTCTCGTACTCCTTTGCAAGCCTCTTCGCCGTGGCCTTCGCCTTGGGCAAAGCTTTTTTGTGTTTCGATACCTTGAGTGCTTCCACCTCTTCCTCTGCCTCCGCTGCAGCGACGCGCTTCTCCTCCAACTCTGCCTGCTTGTCGGCGCCTGCCTTCGAGCTCAGCGAGTGTTTGATGGCGGCGAGCTTCTTGAAGGTTTTTGTTTCAGCCATTGGCGTCAACAGCCATTTCATCTTATCCTGCACCTCGTCCCCTGACCTATCAAAGATCCACGGGATAGTCGGAATGGCGGAGGTGGCGGTCGCGTCGTCGCAGTCGACGTCGGTCGTGGTTGGCACGCAGAACTTGAGAGCCTCCTTGCACACAACGGCGATCATCTCCTTCGAAATGGTACAATCATGGATGAGGCCTAACACGCACTTCATATTGATGATGGTGCTCCGGTGGTTCAGCGCTGCATCCGAGAACCTCACTCGCTGGGACCAGAAGCTCGTCACCTCCTCTAACACGCCAAGGTCGCGCAGCTTGTTGTACACGATCTGCGGGTCGCAAATATGGAGCGAGGTCATTGGTCCAATGTCGTGCCCCCCCAGCGTCACCTTTCGGAGATTTCCAGCAGCTGCGCCGCGTCGAGAGCATTGCGGGGGTGCCTGGATCGCCCCGAGCGGTCGCCAGAAACCCGCGGGGGAACCACGGCGTTGGGAGGGGAACAATGGGAGGACGGCAAAGGAGAAAGGGCGATGGAGGAGGAGGCCTTCGAGTCTTTGAAGTCCTCCTCCGGTGCCCACACCTTCGAGTACAAGTCAGACTTGCAGACCCACTCCCACCAGCACTTGTAGTACTTGGGATCGTCCGACCTGACCGTCTTCACGCTGTGCCAGGTAGCTGCGCAGGGACCCACCGACATCACCTACGCAAGAGGAGGAACGAACGAGGCCCCGCGAGCCTAGACACAGACACACCAAACTAACCAGCCCATGGGCCCATGGGGCCCTGCCGCCCCGCGAGCTTGGACAAAGCAAACAGGCTATGTGTAAAACTCCCAGATTCGAGCACGCTTGCCGTTCCACGGGGTGCCTTGGCGTCTGTGCGTGGCCACGGCAAAATTGGGGCAATTGAATTGTTGGCGCATGCCCAATCACTTTATCTTTGAAGGTCACGCCAATACCCTTGTGATGGTTGTTGTGCTCCTGCAGCAGCACCGTGACAGCGTTCAATGGCATCCTCTGGTGAAACTCGCTGATGCCCGTGAGGCCCTCCTGGACCCGACAACGACTGGACTGGCAACGGCAAGCAAGGTCAGTCTGCAGTCTGCCGCCGTTACCGCCCGGCCTCGAAGCTTCGGCGGAGGGGGCGAAGGAGTTGGCGCACCCACGATGGGAACTGTCCCCGCTGAAACTTCGAGGCCGCCCGCAGAGGAAGGTGACGCCTGCATGCCGAACCCGCCGTCTGATGTATACCGTCCCTCTATCCTTGAGGAGCTCTTGAACGGGCAAAGCATGACCAAACTTTTCGAAGGCCCTGTAGATGCCGCCCGTGCGATTCCCCCACGTGAAAGCGAGCAGGGGATATGCTCGGCTGCCGTTTGGGCCCTGCGACCATTGCAACCAGGGCTCCCCAGCGACTCCTCCTACGAGGCCACGTTCAGCGATGCCTGGAAGCGAGGCGCCCTGGGGATATGCCCGTCCCGCCCCGCCCTGAGCCCTTGTATGCACTTAGTAATATTCACGCGTGCTCAGCGCATATGCAAACCTGAGACGCGAGACATCTCTGGCCCTCCTGGTCTCGAGGCGCAACTGGGAGCGATGGATTCGACAGTGCACCTATTGTAATTATCCTCGCTGCCGAGCGCTGTGATCTAACCCCCCCCCCCTCCCTCGCCCGATCCCACCAGGCCCGCTCCCAGGCACCTTTCGCGATATCGGCAATGTTCACTGCCATATCCCGATGGTTATGCGGGTGCTTCTGGATCGTGCGCCGGCGTTCTCCCGCGTCGTCCGTGTAGTACCAGGGATGGGTGGAGCGGTCATCTGGGCCACCTGGGTTCACCTGGGAGGTTAAAGGGCCCGGCAGAACATGGGCACATGTGGAAAAGAGCAGTAGCCCCGTAGTAACAAACATGGATTGGCCATCGGTCCGCCGTTGCGCGCTCACCCGGGCCCCCCAGTAGCAAGTGGCCGACGCGCCCCCAGAAATTGAAGCATTTAAACCATAACCGAAAGCCCAAAGGTCGGAACGGTGGCCAGGAGGACGCTGCACCCATGGGTCGCCACGGCCAATTGCAACGGGGAGGCAGCGGCCGTCGCGGGGGGTGGGGCGAATAAAGAATCATTGCTGAGATGGGTGAGATGGGAATGTTTAAAAAAGTACCCCAAGTGGCAAGTCCAAGTGAAACTACAAGGCTACTGCTACTGGGACCACAGGGCCACCATTGGCCCCAGGAAGTCGCCATGTAGTTCATCCTCAGGACCTTGACCATCTTGGCCGCATGATGCTTTCCGAACTTTTCCTCAACTGACGTGTCTGGCGAAAACAGCCAATCTTCGGCCTTCTGCTGTAGAACATCTGCTGCAGCCTTGAGTTTTTTTGCTTGATTCGACCCAGACCCTCCAGCGTCGAACTCCTTGATTGGGGAAAGCACCTCGTCGCATGGATCGGGGGCGTCGGTGCCGGCCAGCGTGCGCTTGACCGAGCGAGGATCAGGCGGGCTGGACGGCGTCTTCGACCTCAGACGGCGGCGCTTATCATCAACACCATCGCCAGACATGATGTATGGCGAGTCGTCGGATCTGGGAGTCTCGTGATGAGCGGGTGGCTCGTGGGGCGCGAGGCCTGATCGTTCGGTTCAGGCCGAAATAGCTTTGGTCGGCAAGTGCACAGAGCGCGGGCGGCCGCGAACCGACGTCGGAGAGGGGTCGCGGGGCCGCGGGGCCATATATATATATACATATATATTAACAGCAGATTGACAGGACAGGGCCTCGAAGGTTACCTGGGGCCACGAGGGGCAGGGAACATGAGTGGCGAGGCGAGGACTGAAATAGATGAAAGAAAGAGGCGGCGACGAGGGAGAGGAATGGAGGCGGGGCCCTGGGGGTCATGCTCATGCGCGGAGTCTCAGAACCGCGGCGCGCTCGCACCTCCAACTCTATCTGCACAACTACAACTGGGAGATGGAGCGGGCCACTTGGGCCAACGGGAGTGCCAAACGCGACTGCGGGACAATGGGGCAACGAACCGTGACGGGGCGTCGGGGGCGGCCCGTGTCGCCGCGGCTGGATCCATCTCGGAGACGGAGTTCTGGCTCGACATCCTGCGCGCCATCGATCTCTATAGATCCCCCCCCTGCTATTTGGACGACGCCTCCTCGACGCCTCCCTTTCCCCCCGTCGCTTCTGGGCGTCGCCGGCGATGGCAGAGGCCGAGGGCGCGGCCTAGAGGGCCGACGGGCCTCCGCCGCCGTGGCCGCGGGGGCAGCTCAGCTCGCAGCTGCCGCGGCCGCTGGGCGCGCCGCGGGGCGGCGGGGGCGCGGCGCCGCTGCCTGCGGCGCGCGAGGGAAATGAGGGGGATGCGGACGGCGGACTGCGTGGGCGTCGCGAGACACCGGTTATCATATTTCGCGCGCTGATGTGCGACGGTTTCGCACTCCCGCGCTCCATTTGGCCCAGACTGCGACGCGGCGCGAAGCGCAGTTATCGTCGCACCCCCCCCGCGTAAACTACTTAGACCACTTAGACCGACCTCGTCGTTGCTGTCGCCGCTCCACTCCGTCCGTCATCCGCAGCACTGGCATTCGCGGGGCGAACATAATCCATATTCCATCTTGTCTTACCCCACAAGCGGTCACGCAAGGAGGAGGCAGTGAGTAGGTGGAGTAGGCGTGAACGCGCGGGGGGGAGGCAGGGCGCGGCCTGGCAGACGCACAGACGCATGCCTTAGAGCTTCAGGGCCCGGCCCAATGACCAGGTTCGAGATTAGTTGCGGGCTGCCACCGACCAAACCAACCGACTCGGGCATGCGGGCGAGAGTAGGTGCGGAGGGGGGGCATAAGCAGAGCAGACCATCAATGGAGTGCGCATCGGTAGGTTAGCGGCTGCAGTCCGGGACTGCGCTACAACAAGCGGCCGCCAGTCGCGATCTCGACTCCAGTCAGGCCCCAAGTGTGACGCATCCCATCTGAACTCCACTGGGCTCCACTTGTCTCAATCGGGACGCGCGGCGGGGATGAGAATGGTTGGGTGGGTGGCGCGGAGCAGGAGGCATGACACAGGCACAGAGCGAGGAAACGAGCGAAGGAGGGACAAGGGATCGGGATCAGGGTAAGCGAAGAGCGAAGGGGATGGAAGAGAACAGGATGAAACGGGGACTGACTGCTCTCCTCCTCGCCAACATACATGTGATCATATTTCCCTCTGCATCATGATCATGATCACCATCCTGCCACATCTCGCCATTATTTCAAGCTCCAGCTCCGTGGTAGAGGTAGACTCTGCGGTCGTGCTGTTCCGAGGTGAACGTCCGGTAACCCACCTTCCCCTGTCTCGCCCCCCCCTCCTCCTTCCTCATCCGCCGACGCGGGCCGTCAGCTCAGATCTGGCCGCTCGGACGCTGTGGAGTCCTCGGGCTTTCCCAAAGCCCGAGGCCTCCGCTTTGCGATGGGAGTCGAAAGCCTGGCTTTCGACTCCCATCGCACATGGCTCGCGGCGGCCTTGGTTGCGCGATTCTGCGCCAAGGAGGCGAACGTGGTCTCGATGGCCCTGAGCTGAGAGACCGTCTCCTGGATCTGCTTACTCTCGACCTCGGTGCAGGGCCCCCCCTTCGCATCGCTGCGCAGCTCCGCCATCGAGCACAACGTCAGGTGGATCTCATCTGCAATCTCCTGGCACGGGCTGGGACCGAGGCGAGGACAGCGGCCAGGCGCAACGAAGTGGCGAGGATTCTCCCACGCGGCATGGAAGGGGGCCGCGGCCCACGCAGGGATGGGGGGGGGGGCGGAGCAGGAGGCAAGAGGAGGAGGCAAGAGGAGGAGGATGAGGAGGAGGAGGAGGAGGAGGAGGAGGAGGAGGGAGGAGGAGGATGGAGAGGGGGAAGGAGTCGAGGAGCAGCGCTTCCTTGAACGCCATCATCTTCTGAGCGTCCACAAACCCATCGGACCGATCGGAAGGCCCATTGGAAGGCGGCGCCTGAAAGAGGGGGGGGGAGGGAGGGGGGGGCGGAGAGCGGGAGAAGACGGAGAAGAGGAGCAGGCCAAGGAAGAGAAGGCGGAGGCCGGCCTCTGGCGGCTGGCCATCATCGACCGTCGTGGCCGAGCTAAACATATGCGCCGCCAATGGGCTGGGCCAGGGGCGTGGGGGGCGGGGCGCTTGCTAACCACCTCGAGCAGCGTCGGATGCGGAGTGCCTTGCCGAGGAGGAGGAAGGGGGAGAGGAAAGGTTGGATGAGCAGAAACTAACCTCACGTTGTTTCGCTACTCGGTAACAAGCTGGGTGCAATCGCTAGCTCCTCCTGCAGTTGCCCGCCCCACGATGGCAATTTAGAACGGGAGCAGCTCGAATAGTTCGCGGCTTGCCCGCGCGCGACAAATCGGGGGATGTAGCGGTTGAGCGGCGGAGCGGGCAACCGCAATCCAAAAGATGGCCCGCAATCCGAACCCAGCATCGCACACCCGCGCACCGCGCCCCAAAAGGCGTCTAGGACGCCGACGCCTGGGTAGCTGCTCTCAGCGACACCAGAAGCATGAGAGAACTACAACACATGGGGTGACCGTGCCGAATGGATTGAATTCGGTGCGCCCAGCACTGTAAACGCTGGGGGTCTGACGCAGTGCAGACATGGGAATATGCACAGCAAATGGCAGACCGGAAAACAGTTGCACGACCTCGCGCGGATGGGTTGGGCTGATATCTTCCATTCAAATCGGCGAGCCACGCAACGCGACAAAAATGTGGCCCGGAGTTCTGCGGCCGCCTGCTCAGTCACTGGACTCACTGCCGCATGAGTCCTCAACCTCCGCCGCCGCCTCCTCACCGGCCGCACCGTCGTTGCCCTCCTCCCCGTCGCTAATCTCGATCACCGCGACGTCGAGGACAAGCGGGGTCTTCGGCATTTGGTGGCTGATGTTCAGAGGCCGTGCTACCAATGAAAAGAACTGCGCGGCATGGGTCAACCTGAGCACGCACCACCTGGCTGGGGCGCCGGGTCTAACGCTCGCACATGCGTCGCACATATCATATCGACAATGAGTCGTTGAGAGGTTCGCTCGGATGTCTCGGATCGGCGCTTGGCCCCCCATTCCTGGCGCGCGGGGCGCGCCGGGGGCGGCGCCGGCGGCGCCGCCCGATGAGCCAAGGTGTGGCCCAGCGCCGATCCAGGACATTCGCGCGGATCTCCGAGAGCAGTGCGCGCAGCGCGCGCCGAAGTCGGCAATT
Organism: Prorocentrum cordatum; assembly: GCA_963575745.1. Taxonomy (NCBI): domain Eukaryota; class Dinophyceae; order Prorocentrales; family Prorocentraceae; genus Prorocentrum; species Prorocentrum cordatum. Next base: position 764,524 of record CAUYUJ010016172.1, on the reverse strand, counting down.
CGCCGTCGAACCCCCAAGGATCCCCCAGCAAACCGATGGATGGGGCCAGGTTGCACCGAGTGTTCCAGGAAGCCCACCTGAACATGATGACAGCGCCCATGACGCACACATTCATCGTGTTCCCCGCCTGCTTAACCATCTCAGCACGCGCTCGAGGGGGGTTCCTGGGCGACAGCGCATTGCCGGGGTTCTGGCCCTCTGGGGGGCCTCGTTTTGCCTCGGAAGGAGCCGCTGACCAAAAAAAGCGCCGTGAGACATCTTAGGGGTCGGGAGGGGGAGGGGCGAACCGGCGCGGTTCGTGCTCGGTGTCGTACCCATTGAGTCCTCGGCTGGAGGAAGCTGCACTGGTCCGCGCCGTACATCCACGCGAACGTCGGGAAGCCTTGCGATGCCAGAAGCTCCCGCGGAGTCAACCACCTGTTCATGCCACCTGCCACGTCGTCGCCCCAGATCAGGCTGGAATTTCTGATCAGGCACGGCAGCGCCGTTCGCGATCCCGCATGACTGCGGCCTTGCTTGCCCAGCCAAGAAATTCACCGGGGGAGGTGGGCGAGGTGGACACCGTTTGGATGTGCCGAGGATGACGGGAGGGGAAGCGGTGGGGGAGGGGGGGTTCGAGGTGCAACGGTTGGGCGTGGGGGCGGGCCCAGATGAGAGCGAGGGTGGCCGTTCTGGCACAGAATGGGGAGGAAGATGGGAGGAGTCAGGGGGCGGGTTAACCTCCTCGGGAGTCCGTCCATGTTCCGTTCTCATGATCAGCCACGCGAGCCCTCTGAGGATCGCGCGTCTGTTCCTCTGGCGAAACTGCGCGAGCTTCGGAGAGCTCGAAGAGCTGGGGAGCGTCGGCGCCAGCAGCCTGGAGGCATGGACTACGGCATTGGCCGTCGGAGAGCCGAGGAGACAAAGGGGGGGCGGGTAGGAGAGAAAAGACATTATACAGAGAGGGGGAATGTGGAGGAGGACGGACCAGCGTCACAGAGCGGGGAAAAGAGGGAGTGGTGTTGTCCCACCCGACGCCTGTCGCAGGATTCTGGTGCAACGACCAGGGCTTGCCCCCGTAGCGAGCACGGTACTCCGACAGCGTCCCCACCTCGAACGCCAAGAGGAGCTTCTCGAACGTTTCGGAGGCACCAGCGTCGAACCGTGCCATCGCAACGTCGAGTTCGGCCGCTTGCTCACTCTTGGACAGATTTCGGTCTTGCTTGAGCTTCCTAGCAAGGGCCCACCTCAGCTCATCCTTCAACGAGTCGGCGTCATCCACGAAGAACGTTTTCCATGTTAGGCTGGTTGTCCGTTCCAGCGCACGTGTGAAGCTCGTCAAAGAACACCTCGTAGCAGCAACTTTGAACTTGTGCGTCAGCACCACAAATTTCCTTGTGCGCATCGCAGGGAAACCATAGCTCGTACTCTGTAACACAACATCTTCCACATCGTACCATTTGCCCAAGAGGTGCGTGAGAAATCCGGTGGAGAAGCCCTTGACGCAACCCAACCCAGATCAGAAAATATAAGGTGGTATTGCCGTCCAATCCTCCCATCTGGTGTCCCATTTTGGATTCATCAGTACACGGCGTTCCTGCGATACGGGTGTGTGCGGACTTGAGGAAACACGTGCGACCGTGAACGCAGCAGTGCGCCGCATTCTTCACAGCGCGAGCACCGTTGGACACAGAGCGTCGTAGACGCCGACTCCTCCCACGGCGGCATTCTGGTTCGTCTTGCTGTTCTTGGAGTTATGCCTTGCAGCCTTCCCAACGCTTAAGAGCCAGGGCTGGATCGCATCAGCTCCGAATTCCACGATATTGCTGAACAGGCATTGCGGTCCATGGGGGGCCGCCATCAGCTCGGCCTTACAGGCAGCATCGTACTCTATGGCGTGGATGTGGGAGGCGCGAGGCACAGGAATAGACTCTCCACATTTTGCCTTGATGAGGTCCGCAACTGCCTGCCCCATCAACGAGTACGCCGTGCCTGGAGCGTCAATGGCAGAAAAAGCAGTGCTGAGGGTGTCGTTCTCGATGACCTGGGGGGAGGGGGTCCAGAGCGGAAGCCGAAACATGCTCACATATCAGCCTGGACCTGGACCGCTTGTGTTGGTGCGATTGACCCAAACCGACCTGTCTCAATGAGTAGAGCGCGTCGGCACTGCAGGACGAATCGGGGAAGTGCGTCTCCCGCTTGTCATTCGCGACACGCATGACGTGCCACAGTGGCCACTCGGACACCTCCTTGAGGGAACGTGTTGTCGAGTGACCTGGGGGCGACAAAGTGGCCGCAGCTGCGCAGCATGCACCCCCGGGATCTGGTCTAAACCCACCTCGCCCTGACACATTCCCCTATCACTGGTCACCGTCCTACTCCTCCCATCTCACGTTTCGCCTCCCATGCATCCTCGTCGCCACGTCTCCCTCATCCACCGCTGCCGATCTCATCATCACTCATCACCCTCCACTCCCATAGCCAGAAGACAAACATCGAACCTTGTGAATCATAGCCAGCCAAGCCGCCGCCATCCGCAAGCGGTGGTGCTTGCGATGGAGGCGCCGCCGCAAGCTCGGCCAGGGGTGCGCGCCCGCGCCCCGCCGCCAGACTTGCACCACTATCACCTGTCGCATCCATCCAAAGCTCGGCCGCCATCGCTTCGAGGAGCTGAGCGTCGGCGTCGCTGTCACAGTCAGGCTCGGCGGCCAGCGGGCCGGCAGGCGGATGATCGCACGCGACGATGGCCAGACAAGTATCCTGAGATGCACCTGGACGTGGGCCATGGGAACCTTCGTGGCGATGTTGCTGGACCAACGCCTCTGGCATCATCGCATCCTCAACATCTACGGAGGCATCGCCATGATGGTGGTGGGCGTCGATGTCCATAGGCACCCGTGGAGTCACTGCGGCCGTCAATTCCGTAGTAGTCTGGGCGCCGTCGTCAAAGTGCTGGTCGTGGGCCACCTGTTCCACCGACATCGCCGCCACCTCCCTCGCCGTCGCTGGAGGTGCCGCCAGAGTCGGATCGTCCGAGAGGTTGGCGGCGTCGTCGGAGTCGTGGTCGCATTCGTCGCCAGTGGCATGGGAAATGGCAGAGCATTGTCTCCCCCCGAAGTTCAACACGTTGTGGGGCCCCAAACGATCGGCTGGATGGAGGTACCTGATCCCTTCTGCACACGACGGCTTGACATGCATCGGCCGATCGAGGGGGCGCGGGTTGATGAACGTCCAAGCCCATAGCTCCTTGCGTTTCCACTTGGACATCATGCGAAGGACTCGATCGACGGGGACACGGTGTCTATCCATCGTGGCGGCGATTTGATCCTCAGGAATGTACACGCACCCCGTGAAGTCAACCACGCCAAGCTCCCGCGGATGATTGCCTCTCCCACGGTCGGTCTCGATGATGGTTAGAGGAGTGACGCCGTCCACAACGTACTTTGGCTTGGGCTTCCAAACCCAATTACGCAATTCATACGTCTTCTCTCCTGACATGACCATACCCGCAAACTCTGCACGAATTGATATTGCAGGACTGGCAAGTGGATCCCGGGCAGCAGCGCCAGCCGGTGCGGCCTGGGCAAGAGGGAAAGGCATGGACGGAGCAGGCATGAGCGCCAACAGGGCGGGAGACGGAGACGAGACCCAGGGGGGCGGGTCGGCGACATACTGGGGACTCGTGGCGAGGGGCGAGAGGCCGCGGGAGCGGGAGGTGGAGGAGGCGAGCAGGGGGGGGAGGGGAGGAGGGAGAGGGGCAAGTGGAGCTCGAATCGGCTTGAAAAGGAAGATGAGGGAGGGCATATTGAACATTGTGTATGTAGAAGGGCTGTGTGTGTGTGCGTGCGTGCGTGCGTGCGTGCGTGCGCGCGCGGTGTGAGGGGGGCATTATAAGACGTCTACATGCCCAGGTCAGCCGCGTAGATTGGGCAAGGTGAAGCGGTGCAACGTTTTAATGGTCTCGCCTTGAGGCGGTCCTTCCGGACACCACCAGCGGCGGCGGGGTGGGCCCGACGAGTGGCATGCCCCTTCACCATGGCCCACGGGCGCGGCGATGCGGCCTCAGCAGCGCCAAGAGGACGCGACGCAAAATGCAGAAACGGTCCGGGCCTGCAAGCTGCGAGCGACGAACTGCCAAAGAATGCACACCCTGGCGCGATTCTCGTCGTCGTTCTCAACGGGAGGTGGGGCGAGAAAGGGGCCGAGCAGGAGGAAGAGGAGGATGGAGGATGTGCGGGGGAGGAGGCGTAAGAGAGCACGTCGGGGGATGGCGGGAGGGGGGGGGCAGGTCTTATAGCCACCCCCTTGCAGCGTGACTCAACATGCTCTGTCAGACTTGGGGGGTGGCCCGCGAAGCCACGGCTGACGTCGACTCGAACTGGCCTGGCCACCCTCCGCCCCCCTCGCCACTCAATCGATCGCATTGCGAACACCACCCATCACCAACGCGTCATCTCACGCGTCCGACCTGCACGGCGACATTCCCCGCCAGCGACACGATCGCGATTGGGGAGGGGGGCAGGGCGTAACCCTAGGGGGGTTGGGGTGGGCACCTGGTGATCGAATCCTGCCCAACATCGTGCGCGCGGTCTTGCGGGTGCGATGTGCAGCGCGGACACTCGGGACCCGCGCCCATCGCCATCGAGGAGGGGCAGGCGACGGAGGGGATGAGGCGGAGGACAAGGAGGCGATCGACGAGTTCACCAGCATGGCCAGATGGTGGAGTGGCAAGCACCTTGCAACACACATTCGCGAAGCGGTGAGACCGCTTAGAGTAAGGGGACGGGGGTCAGACATCCACATCGGACAGACCCAAATGTGCGAGGCCAGCACATGGGAGGCTCAGGAAGAAGAGGGCGCTCGACGGGGTGGCGGGGGAGATCGATGGGCGAGGGGGGATGAGGAGGTAGGGGTCGCTACAGGCGGAGACGCATCCCTCCAACTGGCGAGGGCCCTTCCATGGCACCTGCAATGGCCCCATCCATGGGGGCCATCCAAAGAGGGGCAGTCCAGGAGGGGATGGGAGGGCTTCGAAGGAGGGGCATGGGATTCTTTCCAGGGGGACCCTTTACAAAGGGAGGTCTTTCCAGGGGGACCCCTCCAAAGGGGGGGAGGGGTCTTTCCAGGGGGACCCCTCCAAAGGGGTGTCTTTCCAGGGGGACCCCTCCAAAGGGGGGTCTTTCCAGGGGGGGGCCCTCCAAATTGGTCTTTCCAGGGGGGGGGGGGTCTTTCCAGGGGGGGACCCCTCCAAAGGGGGGTCTTTCCAGGGGGACCCCTCCAAAGGGGGGTCTTTCCAGGGGGGGGGTCTTCCCAGGGGGGCCCCTCCAAAGGGGGGTCTTTCCAGGGGGGCCCCTCCAAAGGGGGGTCTTGGGGGTCTTTCCAGGGGGACCCCTCCAAAGGGGGGTCTTTCCAGGGGGACCCCTCCAAAGGGGGGTCTTTCCAGGGGGACCCCTCCAAAGGGGGGTCTTTCCAGGGGGGCCCCTCCAAAGGGGGGTCTTGGGGGTCGTTCCAGGGGGACCCCTCCAAAGGGGGGTCTTTCCAGGGGGGACCCCTCCAAGGGGGTCTTTCCAGGGGGACCCCTCCAAAGGGGGTCTTTCCAGGGGGACCCCTCCAAAAGGGGGACCCTCCAAAGGGGGTCTTTCCAGGGGGGGCCCTCCAAGGGGGGGTCTTTCCAGGGGGGCCCCTCCAAAGGGGGGTCTTTCCAGGGGGACCCCTCCAAAGGGGGGTCTTGGGGGTCTTTCCAGCTCCAAAGGGGGGCCTTTCCAGGGGGGCCCCTCCAAAGGGGGGGGGGGTCTTTCCAGGGGGGCCCCTCCAAAGGGGGGTCTTTCCAGGGGGGCCCCTCCAAAGGGGGGTCTTGGGGGTCGTTCCAGGGGGGCCCCTCCAAAGGGGGGTCTTTCCAGGGGGGACCCCTCCAGAGGGGGTCTTTCCAGGGGGACCCCTCCAAAGGGGGTCAGTCACGATGGGCGCTGGCGGGGGGGGGATGGGAAGGCCTCCAAAGGGCGGAAGGGGAGGAGGATTGGGAAGTGGAGGGGGGGCTTCCAGGGGGGGGCATCCAAAGGATACGGCGGTCCTTCAGGCAAGGCGCCAACGATGGGGGGGGTGGGCGTCCATGGAGACAACTGCGAAGTATACATGCTGCCGGTCACACTGTTTCAACGTCGCCGCGACGACCCGCACTGTATGCAACCCAGCATGCACACAGGCACACAGCCGTCGCCGTGCAAATTCAAAGGAGCGAATGCGGCGCACGGGTGCCACCCACCGACCAGGCTATGGATGCGCTGCGACGCAGTGTACCACACACTGGCCTGACAAGCCTCGCATCGAACGTCACCTACCCCATGTGAGTGCGATGGTGGTCGAGCCAAGTGCGCGCGATCAATCCATGACTGCATCATCAGCCGCCACCGCGCCGTACGCGACCGGTAGCAGCGGGGCGGCGGCGGCATCGTGCCCAGCGCATGCAGCATGCGCCTGAGCAGCAGCGGCGGCGGCGGCGGCCCAGCCCTGTAGCGGCGGCGGGTGCAGCGGAACCACATCGTCCCTGACGCGGCGGTCCACGTCGTAGAAGGTGCGGCCACGTCGCGGGTATTGCCCAGCGCAAAGGCGGAGCAAGCACGTCTTCGCGTGGCGAGTCCGGATGAGGGTGCACACCTCCCAAACAGCCGAATGTGGCACGCAAGCACCGTGGTTGTGATCATGACAATGCATACGCTTCACCGTGGATGTACCAACGCCACATGGTATGCAGAGGCGAGTCGAGTCGAGCTTTGCAATTACAGATTTGACAGGCGCACCTACCATACCAACCACATGGAACATGTACCCGGTACCCGACCATGCAACTGACTGGCCCGCGCCACCTGCGACGATTAAGCCGCATGGCAGGCATGCAACCTGCGTTGCCATGTCGTCCGCAACATCCTGTACCACTGTACCACACTCGACGTTCGATCACGCATACACACCGTCGTGCCATCATCATGCGCATCGGCTCATCATGCCATTCGACAGCCGCGTCCTGGGATGTCGCTGACAATACTCTCAAAGCACTATACGTATCATCCACGACATCCATCATATACATCGTTCCTCCCTTGTGCCCCTCACTGCGCATGCAACGTCCCCCGATGGGCCTCCAGAAGCTTCGCGGTGCAAGCAGAGCGTGACCACGCCCCGCACACAGAGCAACAGATCACGGACTCAACGCACTGCACCGTGTGGCTCGGGTGGACGACGTCTTGAAGCGGGTGCCAGCGGATCCTCCGGGCAAGGCTGCGCATGATACCGTCTGCAGGCACACCGTCTCCGAAGAATTCGCTGCCTGGCGGCCTGGGTGGCCCATGGTGTTGATGCGGGGCCTGGCCGGCGGCGGGATCCACATCCATGTCCATGCCCCACCCAGCGTCAAGCATCGGCTGCGCAGCGGCCGCGACAGCATCCGCAGGCGGCGGCGGCGGGGCGCCCGCCGGCGCCGCCTGAGACACAGCACTGGCACCGAGCCTGTCCATGACGACACTCACATTGTTTCCGTCGCCGAAGACGTTGACGTGCACGGCGCCACGAGACATCGCTGCGGCCAGTGGCGGAGGTTGTGGCGGTGATGGGTCGGGTCGAGATGCAGGAGAGCTGCGGCTGCGGCGGCAGTGGCACTAGAGATACTAGAGAGCACATGCGGGCTAGGATATCGCCGGCAGGAACAGTAGGGATTGAACGAACCCCCGGGGCTGTCAGATGCACCTAGGCGCGCGAGGAGCGCCGTTGCATGATGTCTCGGATCGGAGGGGTGGGGCGCCTGGGAAGTCACTGTAATAATAGCAGTAGTTGGAATAGTAACGCTAGCCACTACCCATTTCCCAGCTTTCCGAGACGCAGCTGTTTTATTGTTTTGTGTGTTTTATTGCGGTAGGCTTTTAGTTTCTGGGGTGGGGGGGGCGGCAGGGGCAGGGAGAGAGACCCTCGACCCAGGTCGCCGACCGATGGGGACCGCAGCGTCCTCATCCCCCCCCGTTCGACTCGACGTCCTCGACGTCCTCCCCCGTCACATTCCGCATCGCCGTTGGCGTCGTCGTTCTCCTCGCCCCCCGCCCTCATATCGCAGTTGGCGGCGTCGTCGACGCGGGCGATTCGCAGAAACTCCTCACCTTCATCCCCCCCGCCGGTTGAATTGCGAGCAGTCCCCCTCCGCCTCCCCCTCGCCCTCGTGACGACATCCGCCGTTCCCGTTTAAGCCCTCCTGAAACGACGAACGACGCCCGGGCACGCCGGGCACGCCGCGCACGCCTGGGGGCCGCTGGGCCGCTGGGCAGCCAGCCAGGGCAGCTGCCGGCGCCTGCGCGTGGGAGGGAGGGGGTCTGTCTTCCCCGCTGCTACTGCCGATTGGCCCACTGCAGTCGCGAACTCATTTGAATTCGGCCCCCCGCGCCCCCAGAACAGCACTTCCCCGCGCGGAATGACGTGGGGAATATAAGGCCCGACTGGGGGCCTCGTTCGAAACTACAGTAGGCCAATTCCAACATGTCTAAACAGCGCTACCCCCAACCCATCCTGGCGAGATGTTCAAGGTGCGTTCGGACCCCCTTCTGGATCAGGCGGCGACGACGGGGCGACTGATCGATGGCGACAATGACGACACTGAACGGGAGGTGGACACGAGGCTGAACGGGACCCTGCGAGGAGACGGGGAGACGGGCGAGGATGCCACGGGGGCAGCCAGGACGGCGAGGAAAACCAGTTGCAGAGGAACCAATCAAATGGGAGGCGAGGGCGAGGTCGAACGATTGGGGACGGAGGGGGGGTCGAGGAGGAGGAGGAGGAGCAAGGAGGAAAAGGCAGCGTTTGGCCAGAGAGCCTAAGGATGTTGAATGTTGGCGCCGCTGCGCCAGGACGCATTTGGGCGACGAAAACACAGAGGTGCTTCAAAACACAGAGGTACCTTACGTGTCTCTCGCGGGCCGACAGGCCGCCCCGCGGCCCGCCGCGTGGAAACGAGGGCACTTAGCTCGCGACCTTACTCGTGCAACTTACGCGTGAAGGTGACCCCGCATGGTTCGTCGCCCAGCTGGGCCGCGCGGCAGGGCGGCAAGCTGGGGCAAAACGCGCGAATGGATGTGCGGGACATCACCCTCTCATCTTCATCCTCCACGTCTCCATGTTTCATCACGTCGTGCACCGCCGATGGCGTCGTCGTCACCCTCACCTCGTCGTTGCCGCATCTCCCATCACCCCGTCGTCGTGGGAAACGTTTCGGAAACGCCGCGCGTCAATCAGCCTCGCTCCTCATCTTCCGCTTCCGCACACTCATCATCACGTCACACGTGCTCGCCACAACCCTCACATCCCTTCTAGATCGCCCGCGGGGCGGGCATGCAAGGCAGCCGAGGGCTGGCCAGTATTGAAGAGCCAACATCGGTGGTTCATAGATGGGGTCCAGAGGGATGAGGGACTCATTATAGAAAGGGGTCCACGGCTGGATTTACATTGTTTGAGGCACCTCGCCCGTGGGACTCCATCCCACGGGACCCCATATTTCAACCACCGACAATAGGCCGGCCCGCGGGCAGGGCGTCGCCCGGGCCAGCAAAAGAGGCCCGCCGTCGGACGGCGGGCCGCCCGGGCCTGCACAAGAGGCCCGGGCCTGCAAAAGAGGCCGAGGGACGGTCCCTCGGCCGGGCCAGCGGGCGCCCTCAGCCACGGCGGCGGCGGCTGCGCGAGCGCGGGCGCGAGCGCGGGGGCGTGCGGGGCGTCCGCGGCTCCACGGGCGTCGACGGCGACGGGGCGTACTCCGTCGGGGACCGCGCCGGCGCTGGCGCCGCCGCCGCCGCCGCCGCCGCCGCTGCGTCCTCCGCCGCCGCCGCTGCGGCCTTGGCCTTGGCCGCCTCCTTCTCCGCCTTCTTGCGCCGCAGGTCGTGGCACTCCCAGCTGCCTGAGGAGGGGCCCGACTATGCATATACGCACACGGCGATCATGGCACGGCCGTTCGGTCTGAGCCCAGGATCGGTGGACTCGCCCTCCTGGCGTGCCCATGAGGGCGTGTGCGCCGATCGAGGGCCCAGGACTGACCTTGCCAGGATCGGTGAACGTAGGTGCATGGGCGGGATCCCTGCGCCTGCAAAGAACGCACTCGTCGTGCCGGCAGTGCCGAAGTTGGACCAGCTCTGCTCCAGGGCCCGCCGAGCATCGCCCTTCGTCGGCTCGAGGTGCAGGTCCCGGCACGCGCGGTCCGAGGGGCCGTCGTCGAGCGTCCACTCGTGCCACCTACAGTCCGATATCCCGCGCGCCAATCCTAGTCACGCGAAGTGTTCGGAGCACGCGCCGTTCCGAGTTTGCCACGCCATCAAACCATGATACAGGCGCGCGGCAAATTTGGAACGACTTGCTCCCAATACTCGATGTGACTAAGGCTGGCCCGGCTGGCCCGCCTTCCCCGCGCCGCGCCATGTGGTCCTCGCATCGTCCATGCGCGCCGGGGGCGCGGATGGATGGTGCTGGAGGAGGAGGAGCGCACGCGGGTAAGAAGAGATGACCTGGGGAGGGAGGGAGGGTGAGGAGGGGGCACGGCGTACCCCCTCTGCACCCTCCCCTTCCCTCCCCAACCCATCCTCGGCGCGACGCTGGGGTGGGTGGGGAGATGGATCTTCGGTACCCTCGGACATGCCGCGCCAGTCGCCACGGTCGGGAAGCGTCGCGACGACCTTGCTCTGCAGGCACTTGGTGTGGAAGTCCGTGAAGCGCCAGGGCCGCCTGTGCGAGCAAAGCACGGGCGGGCTGTGGCGGGCCCAGCCCCCCTTTCCCCAGCCCCCCCCCTCCTCCTGAAGAAGCGGGGGGTTGTGTTGGGAAGGATCAACACGATGGGGATCTGGATTCATCCCCATCGTCTGGCCCTTTCCGTACGCCTCCTCCTTCTCTCGTCTTCTCGTCGTTCTCATCATCATCATCATCATCATCATCATCGTCATCATCATCGTCATCGTCATCTTCATCGTCATCGTCATCATCATCGTCGTCATCAGCATCGCAGCGTCGCACCACCACCACCATCCTCCTCCTCCTCGTCACCATCATCATCACCTCCCCCATCTCCGTCGTCCCTTGGTCCCAATGATGATCCTGCGCCTCACTCATATCCCGCTAGCGTCACGCCACCCCTCTTCATCTGACCCTCCTCGGGTATTCTCCCTACACGATGGGGGACGCATGGCATTTAGAGCACCAGCCCACACGGCGTCGCCGTGCCAGATGACCTCCTCGTCGCCGACCGACCAGAGCGAGTGCGTGTTGGAGCCCACGTGAGCCAGCAGCTTCTCGACGAGCTCGGCCGACACGACTCGCCACGGGTGTGTCGAGTAGAGCGGGCGGCCACACATCCTCTCAGGGATGGCGGCATTCCAGGACGATGCGCAAATATGAGCGACAGAAAAGAGCCTTACGCGAGACGGCTTGGCGACCTTACACCGCGGCTTACGCGGCCCGCCAGCGTGAATCGCTCCATTGGGAACGAAGGCGCTCACGCCCGACCTTGCGCGGGCAGCTTACGTGTTGGTGTCGTTGCAGACGATCGTGTTTTTTCCTGCAGCGCCGCTCATATAGGCGCCCGCCGCTAAGAAAGTTCGTTCATTCCTCGTCCACCTCCTCCGGCCCCCCCGCCTTCTCCTCACTCATCATCCTAACCTCCTCCGCCGCCGCCCTTCGGTCCTGCGGTTGTCTTGGCAGAACTTGCAGTAGAGGCGGTACTGAATCTTGTAGCCCGTGGTCTCGACGGGCGGCGTGAGCGGCGCCATGTAGAGCTCGGGCGGCGTGCCCGGGATGAGCGTCACGCGCGGCGAGGGCGCGGCCGCCGAGGCCGCGGCCGCCGAGGGCGAGGCCGCCTCCGAGGCCGCCGCGGCGGCGGCCGCCGTTGGCGCAGCCGCCTCGTCGCACTCGCCTCCTGGCGGCGTGTCCGGGCTGTTGAGCGCCGGCGGCAGCGACATCGCGCCCTGGCGCGGCCCTCGACGAAGATCGGGGGACGTAAACAGGTTGGATAGCTCGGGTCGGCATTGCGCGCACCTGGGAGTCAGGCCCCCGCCCATGCGTTCCAACCAGGGTCCCAAAGGGGGCCTCGGTCGAACGCATGGGCGGTCGGTCGGAGCCCTCGGATGCACGGGATGCTCCCCACTGGCTATCCATCTCGGTTGCGCCCCTCGAGTTGGCCGCGGGCGTGCCGCGGCGAGCCTGCGCGCGCTCGCGCTCCGCCAGGCGCCGCCCTGCGCCCTGCACCGCCGCGGGGCGCAAAAGCCAAAACGGCTAGCAGGGAATGGGGAAGAGGAAGAATAACAGAAGGGCCAGCGTGGCTCAGAAGGACAGGCGGAGGAGTGCGCAGTGCGCGACCAGAGCATCTGGAAATGCGGTAAGCTGCACGCGCGTACCCTCCTAACCTGAATGGGGCCGAAGTTGGATGCACGCGGCTGAATCCGAAGCCTGGTCAAGACGCACTCAGGCAGTGGACAGGGGGTGATTTTGAGGGAGGCGTGAGGGGGAGGAGGAGGAGGTGGAGCAAGAGTTGAAGTAGGCGGGCGCGCATGCCAGAAGAGAAGGGGGGACCGGTGAGCGGGGGGGATGGTGGCGGCGAAAACGGCCCCCGAATTGAAGTGACGTGGTCAGGCAGAACCTGCTGAGCAGCAACACCTCAGCACCTCACTGTTCAAGCCATTCCCCCCCCCTCCGAGGGGGGAAGGAACGGTCGACAGAGGCGGACGGACCACTCTCGTCGAGATGCGGCTGCACCCCCGGGGCAGGGTGTCCGAACGCACCTTGAGCAAATCGAAAGCTCGAACGAGCGAGAGCGGGAGGTCCCGAGCGCCTTCAAGGCAGCGCTGCCGCCGCCGCAGGCGGCGCCGCCGCCGCGTCGCCCAGCGCCGCTGGCGCGGCATCGGGGGCAGCCTGGCACGGGCGGCGAAGGGGGCAAAGGGCGGACACTTGACAGACCTCTCCTCCCCGACAGCGGCCGACCCCGATCACCCCGAGGAGGACGGCTGGGGGATTTACGGTCGCCAGCTTCGCTAATCTTCCGTCGGCTTCTGGCGGCGTAGGGATACAGCCAACGAGTCGAGTCGAGCCCGGGGCAAGGGGAGATTGCCGCGCCTCGGGGGGGCCACCACTTCCGCTCCCACCGACGGCGTCGCTCGCCGCGAACACCGGGACCCACGACTTGCACATCGCACAGACGCACCTGGGGTTCCAAAGGAAGGGAGCTGCAAGGACACGCGGGGGCTACAAAGAGCCTGGAGTCCCTGGAGGGGGTTGGCAGGACTGCCGTCCCAAAGGAGTCCTGTGCCCACCACGATGATTTGAATGACAACCCAAGCCTCGAGAAATACTCTGGAATGTGGTCTCGAATCGCGCCCCAGTCCTTGGCCATGTCAGGGGCCTTCAAGTCACTGTCAAATTTCGACGCTGCCTCCTTGCTGCACGAGGGGTGCCACGAGAGCAAACACCAGCAGCACTTCTGCGGCGCCGTGTCGGGCACTGCCAAGCTACCCGATAGGACCTCAATCGATGGGGTGTCTCTCAATATGTGGGTCCATCGTTGATCCGACTAGCTGCATCTCCTCTCTCTCTCTCTCTCTCTCTTCCGTTATGTGTCCTCCCATCGGAATCACGTACCGACGTATGCGGTATGTGAATCCGCGGCTCCATCTCCATGTTCATCCATATCATAGTGTGTTTGTTTACTCCACCTCTCTATCTCGCCCTCTCCCTCCCCCTCACTATATGTTTATGCTGATGGTAAAGTATTACATTGCAAACTTCTGCGCCAATTACTCTGTCACTGCCCCATGCGACCAAATCGCGACAGCCAGCGCACGCTAGCAATGATTCGCAAGGGGCGCCCTCGACGTGGGTTGTCAGCGCAGTCTCGAACATTGCCTTGATAATAGCAGCTCGCGGCGGTACGTGTTGTCTATCTCGCCCCTGGGAAATTCCAATCGTTTTCAATACGATGGTACAAGAAGGGAAACGAGTTGGCTGCTTAGAATTAGCTGCCATTTTCAAACGCCCTGTGTCGTCGATCGCATTGGTGCGCCCGAGGAGCTCCTCCGGCCTTTGGGATGTTCACATGATTGCTTACGTACCTACTACTACCACGTGTCGTTAATAATATTAATTTCGCTAACCCACTTGCCTTAACCAAGTCACAAACGATAAGCTTCCATATCCATCTGGCCGAATCAACGACATCTCGCCGCCATGGCCCAATGGACGGGGGCCAGTGTTAATTTCTGCTCGATGCTGAAGCATATTGTAACCCCCAATGGCACCCTCCTTCCACTCATGAAAGACAGTCTCTGGGATGAACGGCGGTGGTAAGGTAGGAGCAGCTACTGCGCCGCTCGAAGGAGGCGGCACGGGCAAGCCGTGGGCAACGTGAAGCCCTGCGTCAGTAATGAGCTCTGCTGCTGGGATGTCCTGATCTGGGCGAGGTCACCGCAACTCTAACCTAACCCGAGATAAAGGGTGGGGGGCCCTGTCCCCCGTCCAAGCAATTGCTTCAGAAACCGTTGAACACCCTAACAGATCCTTGTCGCCGCCTGCCTGCGCCGCCGTCATTGCCGATGCCGCCCCAATCAACGTATCCTCAGTGATATCACCGTCTTCGTCAGCAGCTCGCAATAGTGCGTCCTCTGTTCGTGGGGCCAGAGGGTCAGAGGTGGTGCAACATTCCAGCCCGCCCCCCCTGTTCAAACGTTCGGGCCTCGTGTCGGGCCTCCGTGCGGGAGGGGGGCCTGTGGTTTATGGGCCGAACAACGAACAAGAGAGGGGCAGACGAGCAGGAGAGGGATTCGGAATCCTCGTGAGCATCAACGACGGCTTCCCCGATCTCATCGGCCGCGGCTGCAATGATATGCTGCTCCCCCGCCCCCGCCTCGTCATCATCGACATCGCCCGCGATCGCGTCCCTCAGATCAACCAGGATATCGTCGCAGCCTTTGTCCATCAGTGCGTAAAATCGCTTCGTGTATGCCTGAGAAACGTTCGGGAACGCCCGTGTGCTATATGAGCGACCAGGGAGCATCTTGCACACTTCGGACCCATTTTCCCAACTTGGGGCCGTTATCGACCGGGTACTGTTCTTCCATGTGCGCCAATCCACTTCGAATGTAACAATTTCGAGACATCCGTCGTAGTCGTCCTTGTGTGCCTCATCGAACCGAGATTTGAATAAGTCGATGGACGTGCAGGCTTTGAATGGCACAGGGAGCACCAGCAAGCCATCATCAGTTATATCCCACTGGACCAGAAACAGAACAGAACGATGACGATCCGCGGGCAAGAACAATGACCCCGCCACCGCCGCATCGGGGCCACGACGATAGCCGACCCAGATCATGCGCTTGAAATCCAAGGGGGAAGACAGATGTCCCAACAATAGTTTGTTGTGGGCGCAACTCCAATTCAAAGCCACGTCCGCCTTCGCATCTGGGAACAATTCTGGATCTATAATTTTCACTGCTTCGAACACGTCGAGTGGAGACGGCAGATTCGGCAAGCGCTTTGCGTGGGAAAACCTGCCCGGGGCAAACATCACCGATTTCGTGCACTGCGGGCCCGAGTAGGGCACGAGCTTATCATGAACGGCTACACCTATCTGCATGATCTGCCTGACTGGGCGCTGGAGGTCAGCGCGGGTGTGGAAACCCATGTCCGCTTTGAGATTCACCCTGGCGTTCAATAGGTCAGCAGATATACGCGGGGCGTGGCCCGCCTGTGTTTTGATCAAACTGTTGTACCCCTCCATGTCCTCCGTATCTATTTCGAGGTGATGCCCAATGCTAGTCAGCAGAACGTACAGCTTGGGCCTACCAGGGGGATGGGGTCAAGACGTCGTTGTTCATCATCCTTCCCCACCGTCATCATCAACATCATCATCATCATCAGCATCATCATCATCGTCATCATCATCGTCATCATCATCACCCCTTCGACATGTCCCCATCCCTTAACTCTCCCCGTCTCCTCCTCCCTCCTCTCATGGAGTGGACCATCCCCAGGATTTGGTCCAGTGCCCGCCCCACCCGAGTAAGCCAGTCTCCGACGCCGTCTTGAAATCATTGGGGCAGAGCTGTCGCAACTTGTAAACAGTAGTTTCGCACCTGTCATCTGGCAAGCTCATCACCTCGGTAGCGATAGCGCTTCGAGCCTGGCACTGCTGATACGGGTGTCGGCGTAGCATGCCGAGTAGGCGATACGGCCACCTGGGAATGCATATTTTTGGCTCCTCTGATGAGCCTCCCGACGGGCTGGGATCTCCTGGGGCCCCGACATTTCGGCGCGCTCAGACAGACGCGGCCACCTCAGCAACGGGCGCCGGATACGTCGCCAGAACGAGCAGAAATGGAACAACAGCAGTCCGACTCTGATGCGCGCCAGCGCGAAGTGTCCAGAGATCGAAACAGCGTCCATTGTGTCTGAGTCCAGGGTCATTTCTCCAGATGTGAGGATATTGCAAAACTCGCTGGCGAAGACATCTAATTGCCCGTTCACGAGCCGGAACAGAGGCTTGTCTTCCAAAGCGTGCAACATCTGATGACTGCCAGCCTGCGTGCCAGAGGCCACCCACTACCCCCGTGACCAGTCTTTCTTCGTATCCTCTCCTCCCTCCGTCGTTCATCCTTCCTGACGCTCCTCCTGGGCCTCCGTTTCATTATCCTGTCCATCCTCTCCCATTCCCTGGAACGCCCAATGCCTTTTGGCCCGAAAGCCAGTGGAAAAAATGGTCGATCGGGGATCTCGACTTGTTGGCGAGCTGCATTACGCACCAGAGCATGATGTCGGCCCCTGCATCGAGCACGTCTCTCCTTCTCAACGGGGCGGGTACGCTATGACATAGGCTGTCTGGGATGGTCGGGCTGGTTTCGGGGCTGGGCATCGGGCTTGCTAAGCTTGCTCGCTCGCTTGTTTGATTAAGCTCCCGTGTCCTCCATTGGCCAATTTTCATCGTATAAGCTTTGGATTCATCCAGATGTAAGGCAACGTCCGCACCAACCAGCGCATGGGATGCAGCATCGGCTTCGGCAGCCTCGCTGCTCTCTGGCTCCACGCCGCGGCCGCCGCCCTTCCGCCCCTGGCGGCCTCCCCGTCTTCCTCGGCCAGCGCCTCTTCCTCCTCCTCTTGCTCTGCCCGCAGACGGCCCAGGTCCAAACACACGAGTGGCCACTGCCATGAACTTGTTCCTACGCTCTAAAGGAGTGCGACCCATGGCCATGTAGTAGCGCTCAGCCGTGGACACTGAGTTCCAGCGCCCGCTGAGACACCTCGGGCTGATGCATGATACGCACACTGCATCGGGGGCACCGTGCTCGTCGACCCACACCTGGTGAAGGGCCCTCGCCTTGTCCCGACTGAGGTTGCACATCTTGGCCTGAAGGGCCCACCCACCCACACCCACAAACAGCTGAGCCCACGGGGCCCATGTGGCTAACAAACCGTCACACAGAACCACCGGAAACGCAGAGACCAGTCCAGTCCCACGAGGGCTCACAGTTTCTCAATGCTCCATCTACTCCATATCCCTCCTTCCCTCCTGCATCCCTGCCCTTTGAACGTATGCTTGTCCAGCGTGCTGAAATATTTCCATTTTATGTCTAACTCCTTCAGGGTCTCGTCGAGCCCCTCCATGCCGCCTTTAACGCCAAGGTGCCCCTGGTGTTTAAGGCAATTCCCACGGTGGTGGAGGATCTTGGAGTGCGGCAGTAAAATAGTCCCCAATAGTTTACCTGCGGCCACTTCGTCGGGGCCGGCGTCGGTGCACTGAAAGTATCCATGAAGCTGTTGGAACATTTTCAAACACCCGCCGGTTGGCCCTCCATGGGCCTTCCTCGTCGGGCTATCTTGGGGCCAGGAGGCGGGGCGGAACTGAAGCAACCTGGGACACATCGGTTCGGGCATTGTATTTCATGAGCCGTCCTCCATCCGCCATCCATCCATTCTGGGGGTCTGGGGCGCCAGCTGGGAGGGCCAGAGGCGGATGCCCGAAAACGCTCCTGATCCCTGAAGTGGAGGAAGTCGCCAGCCTCCGTGGCGACCTCCATGCTGCGAATCACGTCAGACCATACAGGACAACCTATCGATCCGATCTGCTTCACGATCATGGCCAGTGCATCTTCGCCAGTGCCCCCGCATACTGCTGTCAAGTCGCAGGTCTTGATTTGCTGTCTGATACACCTGTGCCACCAGCCCACCCGAAATTCATCAGAAATCTCTTGCCCGAGCGCGGACATGTCAAAGTACGTGGTGGCGACTTTGCAACCCCGGACCTTTTGCTTTTGCCAACAATTGCTGTTGGTTGCGTCCGATTTGATCGTATGTAGGATGCAGTTGAAGTGCGTGGTGACTGGGTCGACGTCGACCCGATGCTGGGGCTCACAAGGGGAGCCGATACAGGAACCATTGCACCTGCAGGGGAACCAGCCTCACCGACAGCGCTGGCTCCGACGCCAACCGATAAGCTCGGCACGTTCATGAGGGCCGACACATCCATCGTGTCCGCGGAGATGCGTGAAATGTCCAATGTAGCAGGCGTGCTCACCTCAATGCCCCATCCTCGGAACATCTTCGGCCTTGCCCTCCACTCCCGCTGGTCCAACCACCTCCCTCAATCCTCCATGCCCCTGCCCACCTGCCCACCCCACCCACCGTGTAGTCGAGAGCAGTTGAGCGCCTCAGCTCCATGTAGAACGCCCGGGCACGGCACACCGACGCTGCATCGGTCATCAGCTCGGCTCTGCAAACCGTCTGCAAAGGTGCCAAACACTATTACGAACGACCTCGCCGTTTTCCCGATCAAGCCTGGAAGCCCTGGATGCGGGGCTCGCTGGCCACCGTCGCAGTTTCCCCCGCGGGCGAGGTTGGAATAAATGGTCACCACCTCCCCCCACGTAGTTGCTACCCGAAACGGCCTGCTTCGAAACCGCACAGCCAGAGGCTAAACCGAAGCCACGACTGCTGCAATTTCCAAGGTTGCGCCTGATACCTGTAGCCAGTAAGCTCGGCACCGACAGCCAGGAGAGGTCGCTGCTAGCCTTGCGGCGCCGAATGTCAAGCCACAGCTTGGAGGGCTTGATGACGGCCAACTTGTTCGCCCTCCGAGCACGCTGTAGGTTCGCCTTGCCCTGCCTACGCAATTGTTGCCCGAGCTGTTTGACTTTCCCCTTGAGCTCACGACATTCCACACGATAATTAGATGTTCGTTTTGGTGACCTGCCTGGGGTCCACCTAACGGTTATGTTCGAATCGAGTTCGACCATAGTTCGAGCTTAGTTTTTTTAGTTCGACTCACTTCTCGACTCGAGTCGACGAAGGGTCGACGATGGAGGAAGGTCCCCAGAACGAGCATCTCAATGCCTGTCAAGCTGAAGCTGCTGTTGAACTGCTAGCTGAAGCAACTCGTCCCTAGACAGCCTGGACAGCCTAGTCTCGAGGGCCCCGAGGGCGACAATCTGGGCACCGCCGACGGGGCCCACGGGTTGGCTGGCCACGACCTCGCCGCCAACGCCGCCCTCTTCTTGCTCCTCTCCCTCGCTGCCAGAATCGACGATGATGGCTGGTGCCTGAGGTGCTGGAGGTGCTGGAGGTGCCTGAGGCGGAGGAGGAGAAGGAGGAGGAGGAGAAGCAGGAGGGAGGAGCAGGAGCTGGAGCCAGAAGAGGAACTGGAGAAGGGATGTCGGGTA
Organism: Prorocentrum cordatum; assembly: GCA_963575745.1. Taxonomy (NCBI): domain Eukaryota; class Dinophyceae; order Prorocentrales; family Prorocentraceae; genus Prorocentrum; species Prorocentrum cordatum. Next base: position 744,839 of record CAUYUJ010016172.1, on the reverse strand, counting down.
CACACATCAGCGCCGCGCGCCTCGACGCGGTGCCCAAGCCGTCGCACGACCTCGTACACCCCCTCCACGTGATAGAACCCAGGGCGGGGGGCACGATATCCCTGGAGCACGTCAGCAAACCTTAGAGATTGGCAAGCCACATTGCCTAACACCGTGAAGCCCTCTCCCGGTGCACTGAGGGCCGTGAGGGGGAAGGACGGGTAAGCAGAGAGGGAGGGAAGGATGGCGGAAGGGAGTTGTTGCCGTGACCGTAGACTGAGGCAACAACCGGCCCCATCTGGCCCCAAAGCTCGCCAGGACGGCACGGCACCCCGCCTCGCAGAGAACGGGCGCGGAGGAAGCCGGGCCGACCTGCTGCCAGGGCGCCAGCGCTGCCCGCAGGCGGGCTGCGGCGTCCATGCCCGCGCGCCGCAGCGCGCTATGGCGCGACCCTTAGCCAAAAGGCCACGAAGGTGCGGCGAGGCGCGGCGAAGAGATGCGCACTGCGAGGGGTCTGAATGGGAGGAGCAGGGGGGCGACGAGGAGGAGGAGGAGTGAGGAGGTACACTCGCCATATTATGGAGCGATCGCGTGCGTTTTAGCACGGTCTGTTCGATCGATGTGCTGGCGCATCGTGTGAGGAGTGGGAGGAAGAGGAAGTCCATTGTTTTTTGTTGGTGGTGTTGTCATGTCGTTGTTGCTTGAGTGGTAAGGAGTGGGTGGGGGGCCTTCCGGGGTGAGAGGACAAGTGCACTATTTACGCTCCCCGCTCCCCCCCCTCCCCTTCGCATTTCCAGGGGGGGGGCATCACCACTCTTTGGATGGTTGTGTTGTTTTTTGTTGGCGGTCAGGTGAGGGGGGGCCATCAGCATTCTTCATGGTGCTGTTTTTTTTTGATGTGTGAGGTTGGTGGTTGTGGTGGACATCCTCACCCTCTGATATGCTTTGTTCGTTGGGGAATGGTTGGCGTGGACGTTCTCACGCTTGGCATTTGTGAGCTGTTGTGGGGGTGGGGTGTGAGGGCGGGGGGTGTTCTCATTTTTTTCAGGCGTGACGGTTAGCGTTATCGTACTCAATTATTTGTCATGTTCTGGAAGTGTTGTAGGGGCGGAGGGGAGAGGGGGGGCGTCGTCACTGTGTAGCTCGATGCTGCGTCTGGACATCACTATTTGTTTGTTGGTTTTGTGTAGGGGGGGCCGTTGGTGGGCGGGTGGGCGAATCACTCTGATTCGCTTTTGTCACGTGGTGTGCGACTGCGGTAGGTGGTATTATCTTGATGTTGTGTATTGTTTCTCGCGTTGGCCCATCTTGTTTTCGGTGTGCGTGTGTGTGTGTGTGTGTGCGTGTGTGTGTGTGTGCGTGTGTGTGTGTATGTTTTGATGGGGGGCAGAGAAGTGCGTTCACAGGTTTCTTGTTATGTATGTGTTTGATAACATAATACTTGATTTGTTTGTTGGTTGTTCTTCTGAGGGCGGCGAGAGCTTTTTCACATTTACTTGTCTCATTTTCGTCTGGTCACCCATTATTTGGGTTTCATGTTTTCAATTTTCTTTGAATTGTCCGAGCGAGCTGTCCATCGTTTTTTGTGTTTTTTCCTGGGGGTTGGGTGGTGGGGTGAGTGAGATCATTCTTGTTTGAAAATGTGTTTCACGTGTACTGCTGTTTTGTTTCAGTTTCGCCCTTCTGGCTGAAACAATGTGACCATTATCACTGGTGGTTTTTGTATTTTCGTTTTTCTGGTCGGAACGAGGTGGTCATTATCACCGTTGTTTTTTTTCATTTTCGTTTTTCTGGGCGGAAGGAGGTGACAATTATCACAGTCATTTTGTTCATTTTCGTTTTTCTGGTCGGGGCGAAGTGAACAGTATCATTTATGTTTTTTTTTATTTTTGTTTTGTTCGATAGGCGGTCAGTGATCGATCTCATGATTTTTTTGTGAGTGTTGATTGTGGTCGCCCATCGTTTTTTTTTTTTTGGTTTGATTCCCGATCGATTGGGTATTTTTTGCTGCTTTGAATTTTTTTTGGGGGCGCGGGGCGGTGTATCGCGTCAGGTTTGCATGGCTTGTTTCTGTGGTTGCCAGTTGGTGCTGTCACAGACCCATCCAGGCCCAGAATCCCCAGAAGGCCCTTTCAAGGGGTCGCGGCCGGCAATCCCTCCAAACCCCAGGCTTCACGTTTGAGCCCGAACTGAACCTCCCCAACCGATACCCCCCCTCTTCGTCTTCGATCGTGCCCCTCTCTGAGGGGTATATTTATCTTCGCTGCAGGCCGGGCCCCGGCGAACTGCGGGGCGGCCGTGGACCGTCGGCCCGGCCAGCGGCAGCGTTGATCGGCGGCAACCGGACCCCACCAGAGACGGACAGGGGACTTACCACGACGATGACGACGACGGCGACGACGATGGAGGCGACGACGACGACGATGAGCGAAAGCGAAAGCGAGACGAGAGCGAGAGCGAAAACGACAGTGGGGCCGCGAAGGGCAAGAGGGGGGGCCACGAAGGGCGACAGCGGGACCACGAAGGGCATGCGTAACTATGGGGCCACGAAGGGCGCGAACGAGCGGGGGCCACGAAGGACAGATAATGCGGGGCCACAAAGGGCAACGAAGGGGCCATTCAAGGGCAGCGGTGGCGCCACGTAGGGCAGCGTGGGCCACTATGGGCGCGAACGAGCGGGGGCCTCGAAGGGCATGCGCATATTGACCCGCGAAGCGCAAGGACGGGGCCACTGAGGACAGCGACGGGGCCCCGAAGGGCAGCGAGGAGGCCACGAGGGGCGACCGCGGAGACATGAAGTGTGCGCATAAGGGACTACGACGGGCGCGAAGGAGCTGGGGCCACAAAAGCATACATGTATGGGGCCACGAAGGGCAGCGAGGGGGCAACGAAGGGCTGCAATGGGTCCGCGAAGGGCAGCAAGGGGGCCACGAAGGGCGACCGAGGAGCCATGAAGCGCGCGCATAGGGGACCACGACGGGCGCGAACGAGCTGGGACCACAAGAGCACCTATATGGGGCCGCGACGGGCAACGAGGGGACCACGAAGGGCTGCAATGGGGCCGCGAAGGGCCGCGAGGGGATCACGAAATGCTGCAATGGGGCCACAAGGGCAGCGAGGGGGCCACGAAGGGCTGCAATGGGGCCGCGAAGGGCCGCGAGGGGGCCACGAAATGCTGCAATGGGGCCACGAAGGGCAGCGAGGGGGCCACGAAGGGCTGCAATGGGGCCGCGAAGGGCAGCGAGGGGGCCAGACGGGGCCACGAAGGGCAGCGAGGGGGCCACGAAGGGCTGCAATGGGGCCGCGAAGGGCAGCGAGGGGGCCAAACGGGGACACGAAGGGCAGCGAGGGGGCCACGAAGGGCTGCAACGGGACCACGAAGGGCAGCGAGGGGGCCACGAAGGGCTGCAACGGGGCCACGAAGGGCGGCGAAGGGGCCACGAAGGGCTGTAACGAGGCCACGAAGGGCAGCGAGGGGGCCACGAAAGTTGCAACAGGGCCACGAAGGGCAGCGAGGGGGACACGAAGGGCTGCAACAGGGCCGCGAAGGGCAGCAAGGGGTCCACGAAGGGTTGCAAAGGGGCCACGAAGGGCAGCGAGATCCCGATTGCTGGGCAGCGAGGGAGTGCAAAGCTTGAGCGCGATTCCTGGGTGTTTGAGTGTCGGGAGCGCGACGCTTCAGTAAATTGCGGCGAACTCCATCGCAAGATCGCGATTTTTGAGTATGTCGCAAGCGAGTCTCCATCGAGAGCGCGACTCCAGAGCGCGGCGAGAGCGATTCCTAAATCCATTGTAGGGAGGTCCCAAGCGGGAGCCGTTGTTGTAGTAACGCGGGGGCCAACAACACAGTTTGAGCCTAGTGATTGTCCCTGATAAATATCGGGCTGCGAGCCCCAGAGGTAGCACTTCAATGAAAGAAACACAATGGTCACCGGAGGGGGGGAGCAACAATAATTATTCTTCAGTCGTGACAGCTCAACGTCTTCATCATAATCATCATCAGCCTCAACATCAGTTCCGACATGAACCTCACCCTCGTGATGGTCATCCCCCTCCCACCCTCAACCCTCCCTCCCTCCTTCTCCTCACCCCTCTGGCTGTGCGGCGGCAGGCGCTTCTGCGCGCCGGCGCCGCGGCCGCGGCGGCGGCCGCGCCGGCGCTGGTAATTGCGGAGCCGGACGAGCTCGTCGACTACAACTTCGCGGGCGAGTTCACGCCTTTCATGATCATCGGGCGCTCGAGGGGAGGTTGGGTCGAAGAAGGGAAATCTGCATAAACAGAAACTTTGGGCGGTCCGCGCGGATTCCTTTGATAGGCGTTTCGGCCCCCCTGGTGGCGCCTCTGGTGCCGCCTATGTCGCGGTCCGCGCGCCAGAGAGGGGGGGCCCAGCGCAGATCCAAGCAATTCGCGCGGAGCCCAAACAGTTACGTTGATGCAGTTGTTGTTCTTCGCGCATCTGCGGCGCGCATGCCAGCATGGGAAAAAAGCACACGCAAACACAAATGATCGTCGATTCCCCGGAAAATATGTGAAACTATGGAGGGAAGTGGGGGGGAAGAAGACTCAGAAACTATAGTAACATACCAGGAATCCTGGGATTTGCTTGTTGTGTGTGTTTACTCGTGTGCCCCTGGGCGTCTTCAGTACAGGCGGGTGGCGCGAGGGTCCTTCAGAAGCCCCCGAGGGCTCCTGAGAAGGTACGGGGTGTTCTTTTTCGAGCCTTTGGGCTTCTTCTAGAAGCCGTCTCAGAAGCACTCCGGGGCCCTGCTGAGAAGGCCCCCTGCCTTCTTGCGAAGAAGAACAAACAGCATAAACATAAACTTTTGGCGCTCCGCGCGGATTTCTCGGACCCGCGCTGGGCCTCAGGGCGGCGCCTCCAGCGCCGCCGGTGGCGCGCTCGGCGCGCGAGGGAGAGGGTCCAGCGCGGATCCAAGAAATCCGCGCGGAGCGCCAAAAGTTTACGTTCATCTTTTTGTTTCTTCGTCTGGAGAAGGCCACTGCCTTCACGGGAACCCTCCAGGCGCCTTCGAAGGCCATCCCCTCGCGCCACCCCCTGGTGCGCGCCGCCACGGATAATTGATCGTGCTGTCTCCGGGGGCCTCCCTGAACCTCTGGCGACCACCAGAGGCTTTCCGGAGATCTCGGGGGACTTCCAGGGGCCGGTCGGATTCGGAGTTGCAGCGGTCTGCGCGCCGTCTTGCTGAATGCTCTCGTTGCTGCCGACACCATCCCCAGCGAAGAAAGTCCCAGCCCTGAGTCCCAGCGGCCCAGCGCACAGAGACGAGAAGGCGGCGGGCTGCGCGAAACGCTAGAAACGGCAGTGCGAAAAACATTGAAAATTGTCAGTCGGCCTGTAGAGAATGTGCTTCCAGGGGGAAGGGAGGAGGAACGAGCTTCGGAGGTTTGTCAGTTGATTTTGAATGTCTCCCGATGGGGAGAAGTGGATAGAGAAGGAGCAGGAGGAGCAGGGATTCAGAGGAGGAAAAGGTACAACTACTATATACCTCTACTCGTTCCACATTTGGCCCTGGGCCTCCTTGGATGCTTTCGTTTTCACGGCTGAATTTTTGAAATTACTGTCAGAACGCACTCCAAGAGAGGTCTGGGGAGTATAGCGGTATCGGTACCCGTTCGTCTCCCAGGGAGCAGGAGGAACGCCATTCACGATCAAGTCCGAGGCGGCGATTTATCCATAAGATAGTTATCCCAGCGCTTGGGGCATCGATCTTCGGGGACCTCCGCAGGAGGTGGGCATGGACAGATTCGGGCCCAGGGGGAGCACATATCACCGCCCGCCGAGGCAAAGAGGAAGTCACAGGCGGTGATCAAGATACGAATTCCGCCTCGCATCCGTCAGGGGGTGCTCTAGGATGGGGGGGGGACGGCGGGGAGGAGCGCGGATGGCGACGCTTTGGGAAAGAGAAGGGCTGGGAAATGTGTATTACGTTTTTGGCTTTTAATGAGCCTCTCTTATTGGGTCCGATCGCCGTGTCCAGACTCGCCGCGGAGTGTTGGGATGCGCCCCCGGGACAGGTCCCGGGGCCGAGGAGGGGTGCAGTCAAGACGTTGGAAGAAGGAACAGTTGTCGGAGGCCCAGAGGTTGACACAAACACCAGTATCGACGGTTGCTGCCACCAGTGAACGATGTCGGTGACGGTGGCAATAATCCCCCAATAGTGATTGTTGTTAGGGCTTCTTACTTGTTTGTCATGAGGAAGTGGGCCTGTCTGGCGATCCAGGACGGCGGCTCTGTGGTCGCCGTCGCCGCCCCGTCGCCACCTCGTCGCCGCCGGTCGTCTGGGCGTGTCTGGCGGTCTGGTGGCTCCGTGGTCGCCGTCGCCACCCCGTCGCCACCTCGTCGCCGCCCGTCGTCTGGGCTGTCGTGGCAGTCTATCGCCAACCTCGCTGACCACCCCATCGTGCATGGCGTCGGCGGCCTCGATGATCTCGGCTAGGACCTCGCGGTGGCCTGTGCAACTCTCGGCTGCCATGGCCCTATGCGCTGCCTCATCTGACTGGCCATCGGCCCTCTTGGACAAGTCGTTTTCCGCCTCGTCGCCGCTCTGTCGCCGCCCTGTTGGAGAGGCCTGAGGGCCAGTGCCGCCGACCCTGGTCGAAGGAGTTTCCTGGTTTTTTTGGGAAGCTTCTTGGGGACTCTTGGGGGCGCCCTGGAGCATCTGGGAGCTTTCTGAGAGCCTCTCGGGGCTGAGGGTCGAGATGTCCGCTCGGGTCTGCTGTCTGTTCACTCTTTTGGAGTGGTCTTGGGGGTCTCCTTCAGGGTCGTTTTGGAGGCGTCTCGGGGTGTTTGGCGCTTTCATGAGTAATTGTGAAACTTTCTTGGAGGGTTCTTAGGCCGTCTTGCGTTGGCCCTCTTGGACAAGTCGTTTTCCGCCTCGTCGCCGCCCTGTCGCCGCTCTATGTTGCACAACGTTGATTGCACCGCCTAGATTACCACAGAACTTGGGCCAAGATGGGGAATGCTCGGCGCGCTTCTGCCGCTGCTCCTGGCATGCTGGGTGCTGCTGGGCGCGAGGGTCTTCAGGCGGTGGACCAGGTAGTTCGCTCCCTTCATGGCGCCAAGGACCGCTGTGCGAACACTGGGGAGAAGGCTCGCGGCCGCGGACACGGTGTGAGGTCGCAAGGTTGGAGAGGGAGCTGGCGCGCGCGATGCAAGAGGCCGCCAAACCCCTACGGCGCCATTGCGGGCGGCATCGATGTCGAACAACTCAAAACCAGGCAGACGGCGATCCTCGCAGGCCCAAGCAGACGAACATAGTGTTGCGGGGCGCCGTTGGTTGTTGGCCCCCACCATCGACGCCAGTGCGAGTGCAGCATGTTCGAGGCGCTGCTGCAGCACAGCGCGTTGTGCAACGGCGATATGATAGCAGCTCAAGAGACGCAGCTCTCGCAGACCACGTGCGATGAGGCGGCCGACAAAGCGGCCGAACGGGGGGGGGAATGCGTTGGCGTGCCCTGCGGCCATCAAGGGGCCCGGTGGCCCACGGCCACAGCGGTTGACTCCAGCTGGCGACGCGCGCGCACAGGTTCCGACATTCGTCGTCGAGGGCGGGCTCGAGCTCTTTCCTAGGCGCGTCGCCGTGACCAACGCCGCAGGGATTTCACCGGCTGGCGTCGCCCGTCTCAATGAGGAGCTCAATCGGGCCATCAGGGGCCCAAGCTTCCGAGTCGCGCAGGAGGCCGCCCGGCGGCGAGGAACCCGACGGAACACGACTGCTGGAGCCGCCTGTGCGAGCCCCGCGTGTCGGAGAGCATCCAGCGCGAGGGCTTCGAAAAGGGCCAGGGCGCCTATTGGCCTCGCCGCGGATCAGCGCTGGGGACCTGCGCCAGTGCGCGGTGCCGCGGCGATCCCACTCGCAGGGGGTGCCGTACTTGGCTTAGGTCGGCACGGTCAACAGCCGGCAGAATCGGGCGTCCGCTGCGACAAACGCCGAGCACAGGGCGTTGAGGAGCTGGATCAATGCCGTTCGGCGGCAAGGTCCGACCCCCCCCCGCGCGGCACCCTCGCATGACGGCGAGGGCGGCCCTCGTCGAGAGCCTGACTGAATGCGCGCCTTGCCTGCCGGTGCTGGCGACGCGCAGCAAGCCTTGGAATTCGGGCCGAGGGGCCCCGCCAGCGCAGGAGACGGACGTGGAAGGGCAGCGCCCGCGACGCGCAGCAAGCCCGCTCGAGCACGATTGCCGCGCTGACGCCGCGCGCGGCTTGCTTCACTCGGGCGCAAATGGGGTGAAGCCTTGGCGCGGATCTCCGTGATCCAGGACCGTCGTCGGAATGGGGGGTTCGGCCAGATTCCTGGAGCGAGAGAAGACGGGCCACATTCACCTGCAGAGCCAATCCTCTGGCGGGCGGCGCATCGAGCCAGTTTTCGGCAACGGTGCCAGCGAGGGCCCATTCGGAATTCCGCGCGGCTGTGCACTCGGGCCACTCAGTTGCCAAGAAGTTCGGCGGGCCCACATGCGCGAGAGGGGGCTTCGACCAGGAACCCCGCGAGCTAGCGCAGTCAGGCGCCCAGGGCGCGCCATCGCTCCCGGAGGTCAGCCGGGCACGCCCCGCGTCGCAGAGGGATGGCGCGCAGATATATGGCCCTCTGCGCAGGGCGAAGATCTCCAGCGCGACAGGCAAGCTGCGTGGCGGGAAGCCCCGACGCCACGGACTGAAAGGAAGGGCTTCCGAGGATGTATCAGAGGAGCTGGTCATCGCGATGCATGCCCTTGACGTCGACGCCCGCCGGAACATCGGCCCCCTCGCGGCCATTTTTGCGGGCCGCATGGTTCAGCTGGAAGCGGCCCGCTTTATGGGGGCCACTGGAACGCGGTCGACTCCCTCGGGCCGCGCAAGCTGCAGCTGCAGGGCGACAGGGTCATCAAGACGACGCCGTCGGCTTCGAGGTCAGCGGCGAGTGGCCTGACTTCTCCGCGGGAAAGGCCGCCATTTCGAAGTCCGACGGCGGGCTGAGACTCATTCTGCATCGGGGAGCGATGATCCGCGTCCACGGGCGGATTCGCCACCCGCGGGCGAAGCAGCGGGAGGCCGACAACGAGCGACCGTTCTGGCGGACCAGCGCAGGCAATGGTTGCGGCCTGTCCGCGCGGCAGCAGCAGGCGCGCGCTGCGCGGGCCCACGTGATGGGGGCACTTGGCGAGGATCGGGGCGAGCTGGGCGGTCACGGGCGAAAGTTGCCGGGGGCCAACTGCCAGGGCGCGCTCGAGGACGAGCCCGACGACTACGAGAGGTGTCTTGCGCGAGCGCTAGCTCAGCTATTACCAGGAAGGTCGGCAGGGGCAGGTGGCGCGAGGCCAGCGAGATCCCGCGAGGAGGGCGCCCCGTGCGCGGGAGGCCGATTCCCCGAGTGGGCGCCTGCGCGCGTGGCTCGTTTATCCTTGAGCTCGCGCGCGCAGGTCGAGAGGCCTGCTGAGGCGGTTCCGTTCGCCGCGCCTCCAGCGCTGAGCTCGCGGCATTTCGTTGGTGCTTATGTAGCGCACAGGGGCACATCGCGACGCGCTTCGCGCCTGGTGCGGGTTCGCATGCGACCCCCCGCCCACCGCGCGGGAATTTCCGCGCAGCTCTCGCGAGCTCCGCGGCCCCAAACAATTGGGTTGGGGCCTTCGCCGCCTGGATAAGTTTACGTCTGCGCCCAGCTAGGTCGAATGTGTTGGCCATATCGCCTAAGTCGGTTTTGTCCCATGCCCCCCTGTCGCTTTTGTCGCGCAATCGTATCGCAGCGAGCCCCGCTGCTCGGGCCTGTCCAGCGCGAGCAGGGAGATGGGCGGAGGGCCGAGGGTCGAGATCGGCCTGGGCCCGACGGCCCGTGGCCAAGTGAAGAGGACAGATGGTCAAAGTGTGATCCGCGAACGAGCGAGGGGCAATGTCCGGCAGGACGCCCGACGCCAAAGTCGCGAGATTCGACGACGAAGGTCCCAAAACCAGCACGAAGTTGGGCGCGCCCAGCTCAGAGGAGGAATGTTAGACCGATGCCACTGCTGCGTCCTTCATGGCCTCCATCGCCTCGACCGCATTTCCTGCGGGCTTCTGGTCGGGGCGCGCCCCGGCGGCGTCGACGACTATAGCGGAGGCCTGGGCGGCGGCCGCTGGCGAAAGAACCATGGTTTTCTGCTCTTGCGGCCCCAATCCGTCAACGGGCCCGCGAAACATAAGTCGTGTCCCATTATTGGGTGGAATTAGAGTCTTTGCGAGGTGAAGGATGAGCGGTTTCCCAAGGTTGTTTTTGCACCCTTCCCTTTCGGACCACCATTGGCATTTTCACGGGGCGAGCCTTGCTCGAAAGGTGTTGGCGTGGCCTCCTATGGCCCTTGCATGTTCATCGTGCGTCCTCACTGTCAGCTTTGCAACGGCATCGGCACCTTTCGCCCGCGATGTCGACCGGCCAGGAACACGCGAACAGCATTGAACGAGCGGGCCCTTTCCGCTGCGCGCGTGCCTGGCAAACCAGAGTGCTTGCACACGGTAGCAGCCCACTCTACGGAAGGGAGAGAGCGAGGCAGAAAGGGGAATGTTATTATAGAGCACCCCGCAGATGCGGATACGAGTGTGGTGGCGGTGGGGACGTCGGCAGTTTGCGGGGCTGTGGAGAAGCCCGCCGCATGCGCCAACGTTTCACACAGTGTAGAATGAGCCCGCCGCAGGCGCCCATTTTTTCGTGAAACCAATGTGGGTAGGTCGCGGGTGGGTCGCAAATGTGTCGCGGGTGGGTCGCTGCTGGGTCGCGGATGGGTAGGTCGCGAGCGGGTCGTGGGGTGGGTCGCGGGTGGGTCGCGGGTGGGTCGCGGGTGCGTTGCGGGTGGGTCGCGGGTGGGTCGCGGGGTGGGTCGTGGAGTGGTCGCGGGGTGGGTCGCGGGTGGGTCGTGGTGTGGGTCGCGGGGTGGGTCGCGTGGTTTGTCGCGGGTGGGTCGCGGAGTGGGTCGCGGGTGGGTCTCGGGTTGGGTCGCGGGGGGGGTCGCGGGGGGGGTCGCGGGTCGGTCGCGGGTGGGACGACGACACAAAACAAACCAACAACCAAACACATGAACAACGCAACAAACAGAATCTTCACCACGGGCCCACACTTCAGCCACGCACCCAAGGACAATGAATGACCGCTCGGCCCCCTCATTGTGATGCGGCACCCCGCAGATGCGGATAAGAGTGAGGGGGCGGCGGGGACGCCAGCAGTTTGCGGGACTGGAAAAGACCGCCGCAGACGCCAAAGTTTCACAAAATAGAGACCGAGCCCGCCGGAGGCGCTCCTTTTTTCGCTAAACCCATGTGGGGCCGCCTTTGGGTCGCAAATGTGTCGCGGGTGGGTCGCGGGTGGGTCGCTGTTGGGTCGCGGGTGGGTCGCGGGCTGGTCGCGGGTGGGTCGCGGGGTGGTTCGCGGGTGGGTCGCGGGTGGGTCGCGGGTGGGTCGCGAGCGGGTCGCGGGGTGGTCGCGGGGTGGGTCGCAGGTGGGTCGCAGGTGGGTCGCGGATGTGTCGCGGATGCGTCGCGGATGCGTCACGGGTGGGTCGCGTGGTTTGTCGCGGGTGGGTCGCGGGGTGGGTCGCGGGTTGGGTCGCGGGGTTGGTCGTTGGGTGGGTCGCGGGGTCGGTCGCGGGGTGGATCGTGGGTGGGTCGCGGGTGGGACGACAACAAACAATCAAACAAACAAACAAACAAACAAACAAAAACAAACAAACAAACAAATAAACAAACAAACAAACAAACAAACAAGCAAGCAACCACACAAACAACAACAACAACAACGCAACAAACATCATCCTCACCACGGATTCGCACTTCAGCCACGCACCCAAGGACATTGAATGACCGCCTCACTCTGACCGTTGGCGGCCGCCTCACTTCAGCGAATGGCGGCAGCTCGAGAGGATCAGGGAGGAGGAAGGGGCGGAGAAATGAGATTGTGGAAGAGCAGGTGGAGGAGCAGGATCGATGAGCAATAGGAGGCGCGAGCGGAAGCGCAGGGAGGCGGACAAGGAGTAGGAGGATGAGGGTGCAGATGAGAGGCGCAGCAGGAGGAGGAGGATTTGCTCTTCCGTCCCACGTCCCCATCAGCCCCCCAGCAGTGCTTCTTTTACAGAGCGGGACGCGTGATAGACGAGCGGCCCTGACATCCAGGCAATATCGATGTCTTGAGCAGGGAAGGCCGTCTATCCCAACAGTTATACGAACTCCTAAGGGGTAGGACCACCAAGCTCAAGGAAGTGTCCATCCGTGTAACTGTTGTTCATGGCTTGCACTCCTGGCCAGAGCATGTAAGGAAATTCCCTGCTGTAGCCTCATTTTGAACATGAGCTGTCCTCCATCCGTGGCCTCTTTGCGTATTTCGAGTGCCTGGCCTTCAGTTGTGCGGTTTCTCAGCAGGTCTTGCTTGGGGCCCCGTAACCCAGCTTTCCGCTGGACCACCCAGGAACTCATGACCATTGCGACAGTTGCGCAGTCGGACGCACCCAGTGAGGCGAGATCTCGTTCGGGGTCCTTGGAGCCCCACCCTCCGCTGGACCTTTAACGTGCTCACGAAAGCGGCGATGTGCAGTTGTGCAGTCGACAGTTTTGCAGTTGACAGGTGTACAACTGAGCAGTTGGCAGCGCTGTTAACAGCTGCGAGCTCCAAGAGAGCACATTTGACAAGTGTGCAGTTGGGAGTGCTCAGGAAGCGGGGAGGAACTATGAACAGGGCGGGAAAGATGGGACGGGAGGAGAGGAGGAATTGGTAGCAGCAGCACTCTGTCCAACATGCCCAACACAGGAGGGTCGTGGATAAAACATGATGGCCAACACGTGAGGCATTGGAACAAACCAAGACTGACAGCTCCTCGCCCTTCGGGGCTTGTGGAGGCCTGTTTCGGCCCCCGTCCAACATTGCCCTGGGTGAATAGCAGTCCTGGGCAGGAGGGGCAGGTGCCCAGGTATCGAGACAATCGAGACAGTCGGGCCCCAGACTTCAGGGCTCTCCCCGGGGCTAATGTTTTCATCCTGCGCTATCTTCTGAAGGTCGAGGGCCCGAAAACGGCGAATCGCCTCGGGACCCGTTTCCGTCTGGACCCCTCATGTTCACAGTTGCGTGTCTCCCCCCGCACCCTCCTCATCTTCCTCATCTTTCTTGGCCCCGATGCTTGGGTCAGGAGCGTTCTGTCCCGCAGGCTCGTGCAAGCTTGACGTGTGTTGAGCAGGTCAAGCATCTTCCTTCTCCTATGGGCACACTTCAGAAAGCCCACTACTCTGCGAGAGGGAGTCCTGGTGCGAAGCCGACAACAGAAATATGACGCGGTGAGGTCTCGTTCGCTCGCCCGTTCCCCCCTCTTCGCCAGCAGGTATTTCACGCTCACCACTGCCCTCACGGGTTTCTCCTTCGTCTCTTACCTGGTGTTGACGAAGCTGAAGATCATCTGAGCGCCCCGGTGGGCTTCAGACCTGGGTTTCGCCTTGGTCTCCTGCTCGACCCTGGCTAAGCTGCTGATCGTATGAGTGCCTCGGTGGCCTTGAGACCTCCAGCGTTTTTACAGACTGGTGAAACCGGCGCGCGGACCACAGCCAGTTCGGGAGGGTTGACAGGGCAACCAAAGTTGAGACCTGGTACGCGAGACCCAACGGACAACCACATCGCTAATTGTTATATGTTACCCTTCCTGCCCATTCGCCTGCGTGCCACACTCCAAGGACCAAGATACATGGCCCGATGCCCCAATGCAGTTCTTTTGTAGTACGCACACATGAAGAGATATGTGTATATACAGCTATAACTATACAGACTGATTTATATTCCCCAATCAGTGCTTGCACTGAAGGGGTCCTAGCGGATATTGAAAGAGAAGGCGAATGTTTCACGCCGATTTTGGTGGCAGGCTGGGTTCCCGGGTTCCCGGTTCTGGGTTCCCGGCGTTCCCGGTTCCCGGGCCGATTTCGGTGGGCGGCGAGGTTCCCAGTTTCCCGGGTTCCTGGTCGATCTTCTGATCGATCGGTCTCAGCATCGATCTCATGTTCCATCTCTCTATCGATCTCACCATCGATCTCACAATCGATCTCACAATCGATCTCGCAAGCGATCTCATTAGAGATCACACGAGCGATCTCGCGATCGATCTCCCTACCGATCTCATTGAATCGATTTCACTCTCGGTCTCACGATCGACCTTACAATCGTCAACTATCGATTACACTATCGATCTCATCATCGATCTCACAATCGATCTCACGATCCATATGACTAATTAATCGCTTCGCTCAATCCGCCGGCCCTGGAGCCCTCTTTAGAGCTTCTTGGGGGCCTCTTGGGGGGCTCCTTGGCGGCGTCTTGGGGACCCCCAGGGCCTCTTGGGGGCTCTTGGGATTGGGGGCCTCTTGGGGCAGGATGGGGGTAGTCGACTGCGGCTCCCGCCTCGGAGACCACGATCCTCGTGAGAGGTGTCGAAAATTTGCCCGGTCCAGCATCTCTGGCCCGACCCTGCTGGGACCCTCCCAGGACTTGCCCGGTGTACTTTTCGCCCGGTGGATTTTTCGCCCCGCGTGCGCGAACTAGAAATATTGTTAGCCAGTCACCGGAGGTCTTAGCACGCCTCTGGCCCGTTGGACCGGCAAATTTTCAAATCATCCATTGAATGGGGTTTTTATCAGGCAGGGGCTCCAGGGGCGCCCTCGTGGTTCCCAAAGTGGCCTTGTGGTCGCACAGAGGGCCCACAACTTGGTATGACTGTCTACCAGTCTGGGTCTAGTACACCTCGAGAGCACCGAAGATGCTTTCTGAACGGCCTCCGAAGGCTTCCAGGCTGCGCCAGGACGGCCCCGTGTGAGCTTCAGTGGTCGCGTAGCCCCAGACGAGTGCCCCGACAGGCAACAATCATTGACGCGCCCGGCACTCACCGAGACGGCCCCGGGACGGCCTAGCAGGGCTCCATGACGCTCTCAGGGGCGCCCAAGTCGGCTCTGGAGACTCTCAAGACGACCCCGACATGATGTCCATGCGGAGGGCATGAACCGAATTTTCGAGGTCTCCGCTTCCTGAAACTCCCCCAGGATGGCCCCGGGCAGGCTCCAGATGCCGCCCGAGGCCCCAGACGAGTGCCCCGACAGGCAACATTCATTGATTTCGCCAAGGTGTTTCACTGTTTTGGGGCTCCCCCACTCTTCAAGCGACGGCCCAAGAGGCCTCCAACACCATGTCAGGACGAGCCCAGAGGCGCCCAGGAGGACCCGGAACGCCTAACAGAGCTCCTGAACGACCCCAGGGGCGCCCGAGACGTCCTGCGAGGCTCCGAAGACGACCCCTGGATGGTCTCCACAGGGGGAGGAGGAATCAAAATATCGAGCCTTTCGCCCCAAGAGGCTCCCAGGAGGCCCCAAGACGGCTCCCAGATGCAGCCACGGGGTTCTTTAGAGGACCACAAGCGACCCCCATGACGCCCGAGAAGGCTCCCAAACCGGCCCCACGAGGCCAGACAACGGCCTCCTAGAAGCCCCCGCGAGGCCTCCTTCGGCATCCCTCCTTCCTTGCCCTGTTAAACCCACCTTCTACCGTTCTTGCTTCGTTATCTTACGGCTCCCCATCTTACTTCGCAGCCGCACCACCAAGACAACATCTCCGAATGGCTCATTCTGGCTGTCCCGCGGGCTCTGCAGCCTCCTTCGAGGTACCCTAGCAGCCTCCGAGGCCCCACACCATCATGTTCCCGGAGAGCCTTCCGGGGACATGATTGTCGCCGCCAACTCGGCAAGGAGGCCGATGATTTGATGAGGAGGACGGTCCGCACCCTCCCACCGAACACCCCACTTCAGCGCAGCGGCTTGCTGTGGCCTGTCCAGCCCCTGCCGCTCTTGTTTGGTTGCCAGGCGCCTCCTCCATCTCCCTGCCGAGCATAACCGCCATGGCAACACTTGCTAATGTTTCCACCGGGCCGTCCTTCGGACTTTGCAGACTTATTTTGGTAACCCTGGAACCGCAATGCCCAACGCGGCCGACGCCCTCATGTCCCCCAAGGGCCTTCCAGGAACACGATTGTCGCCACCGCTCCGACGAGGAGACCGACGAGGAGGAGGAGGATGAGGAGGAGGAAGAGGAAGAGAAGGAGGAGGAGAAGGAGGAGGAGGAGGAGAAGGAGGAAGAGGACACGGAAACGGCAACCAGAAGCAATCAATGAGGCAAATCATGATGAAGGTTAGCGAGACGACAACAATTAGGATGCCGGCCCAGGCGGGCCCCCAAGGCGGCCCCAGGGGCGCCCCAGACGGATTGGTCAAATGCAGAGGCTTGGAAACAGCCCCCAAGAGGCACCCTCGAGGCTTCCGTCAACACCCCACCGAATTTCTTGCAGGGCTTTGGCCCACGATCCATGGGCCGAAACCAAGTCTGGTCTGTATCGTAAGCCCCCCATGCTCTTTCCGCCCTCCTCCACATGGCCTTGCCAGCTCCACCGTTTGTGCTTTGTTATCTCACACCTCCTCCGTTTCATTTCCAACCTCCACCTCCTCACCTCCTTTTCCAAGGTTCTGAATGATTACGTCGGGCCGTCTTGCAGGTTTTGCAACCTCACTTTGGACGATTGGCGGCGACTATCATGTTCCTGGAGAACTTGCCGGGAACATGATTGTCGCCGCCGGTCGAATGAGGAAACAGAGGGCAAGGAGGGGAGGTGGAGTTCGGAGGCAGAGCGCGCAGGTGAGGAGAACGAGGTTGAGGATGGGGAGGATGAGGAGGGGGATGGGGAGGAGGACGAGGAGGAGGAGGAAAAGGAGGAGGAGGACGACGAAAATGAGGAGGAGGCAGAAGAGGAAGAGGAGGATGAGGAGAAGAAAACACTTCAAGAAACGGGGAACAAGGAAAGAGGAGGAATGTCTTTTCATCTGTTGATTAATCTCTGTCTTCATTTCCCGTCTTCTCCCTTTTTGCCTTGCCTGCTTGCCTACTTCCATTCTTCCCGATATTTGCATCCGTCCATCCCCTCCTCTTTTCTCGATCCTTCCCCTGCACCCGCCCGCGACCACGACGACGACGGCCGCGTCGACGCCGACGCCAGGATTGTGCCTGTCTGCCATCAGGGCGGATGAGGATATAGTTAACCGAAGCGCGCGTAACGCACACGTGGCTATATATATTTATATATATATATATACATACATCTCAGCTGCCACCTCGGCTCAGGCTTCGCAGCGGGCAGCGAGCAGAAGGCCCCGCGTTCTTCGCGCCGTCCCATGGACCCTTCACCCGACATCTGATGTGTGGACAAAGGTCCCGTGAGGGGATCACACGCATGCGGTTTCTCCCACGCGCGGCGGTCTATAACCCTTTGTTTCTTATCCAGAGCTCACGCTTAGAGGAGATAGCGAGTGTGTTGGACGTGGACGTACTCCTTCTCAACGGCACACGAGTCAGAGAATGGCCAGACAGACAATATCATGTTCAGAATTTACCGAACAGACGGACGGCAATTCATTTTGGATGGCGGCGCTCCTCTTACGTGACCAATTGTGCGGGGACGTGCATAATTCTAGGAGACGACTGAGACGGAACCGTATTACCTCAATTACACCAGCGCCGCGAGGACTGGAGGGTAGGGCAGGCGACGTTCGGATCAAGTCAGGCGGGTTTGACATCCTGGCGGCCACGGGCTACCCTCCACCACTCTGTGAGACGGGCTCGGCCACGCGAGCACAGCAGCGCAGCATTGAGCTAACCATGCAGCACATCCATAGCAGACTGGCGAGCGCACCTGCCCGATGCACTTTTATCGCAGGTTTCGGTGCCAACTCGGGGTTCGGCCAACGGAAGACGGAGGAGACCCGAATCGACCCAGGCGAACAGCACTTCGGAGCCTACCACCTCAAGCGGAGCGGCATCGCAGGCAATCTGATGTATAACACCATGGAGTCCATGGATATGGCTTGCGTGAACACATACTACCCGAGTGCAGGGCCCACGTACTACGGACCTAGACAGGAAACGGGCACAATAGACATTGGCCTCATCTCATCATCCCTGCTGGAGGGAATAAAGACGTGCACCGTGGCCTGGAAACGCGGACGTAAGCTTCATCTCATCCCCGACGCTCAGCCCAGGGACCACCTCCCTTTGTTTTTTCACGATCGGCGGCGAGATGCCGACGTTCGTCCACCGTCATCTGCGACCCAGATGGGGCTATACTCAGCTGGCTCGAGCACTACAACATGGCGAAGACCGGCTCGGATTCTACCGAGAGCTCGACAAGCGCATGAAAAATATCACCGACCAGCTTTCCAAGTGCGCCGACCTGCCGCACCCCGATTTCGACTACGACTTGTGGGCGCAGGCCTTGTTGGATACGGCCCAGGCCCATTTCGGAGTTCACGGAGCCAGACAAGAACACGATGAGGTCACGCATTGGCGCCGCACGCGCCTCGAGAAATTACGAGCTCACCGACAACTGCGCGACCAATTTGCCCACCTGTGGCAGGTTTGCGGGGAAGTTCTGGATCAGCACGACGTCTACTTGAACAATCTCAAGAGCGAGATCAATGGGGCCACGCACCACATCCGAAGAGCTGCACGGCAAGGTTATGCGACCTACCGAAAGTACCTTTACCAGGAGTTGGTGGAGGCCCGACGACTGGGGCACGCGGCAAACGCACATCGCATCGCACGGCAGCTATAAGCCCTCCCTCGCCGGGCTCCGAGCCCACGTCGAACGCCATGGCAGCGAGGGAGGCATGGGAGCACAACATGTTGATCTGAGAGCAGAACTGGAACACTTTCTTCTTATTCAAGATGACGACTTCTTGCGCATGCGTGCTACGACCATGGAGATCACGGCTGGTACTTTATTCCAACAATTTCTACTTCTACTACGACGGGCTGAGAAAAGACGGAGCACTACTAAGTGGAACGCGCCAGTGGAAGTGGCTCCGATGGCTCTCGGCCCGACGCACCCGGCAAAGACCCTCACTACGCAGAGGGCCTGGGCTACTACACCACAGCACCAGCTGTGCCTACGACTGCGCCCGCTCTGACGCCGACGACGAGCCCACCTACCACCATCCAGTTCATCCCTGCCTCAACCACGCCACCGCAACAGAACGACGCCGAATATCGCGAATCACATGGGGGGACTTGCAACCGTGGACCGACCCGACATTGACCCATTCGACGACTTGGATGGCGAAGGCCCCCTTGCGCCCGACGAACGCCCGCCAGCACTTGGCCCCGCCCCCCAACCAGCACCAACACCAGCGCCAGCTCCGACGATCCCCGACCAGCCCTGACCAGCATTCACACGCGACACGAGCGCAAAACGGCCGACACAACGTACTGGACGCAGCTTCCGACTACACCAGCGCCAAGTCCCACTTCATGGAGATCCATATCCACTGCCTTCGGGCCAACCAGCTCCCGGCCAAATCCAGCATCACCGAAGGCATCCTCCTGGACAAACGTAATCTGAAGAAGCAGATGTCCAGCCAGCGAATCATTCACCTCTCAGACACAATCTGGAACAGTTTTTATGCTGTACTCTACGGATGGGGGGATCGTAAGCTGGCCTGGACGAATACTACCCCCAATCACTGGCATGGATTCCTAGCACGCCGACGCCGATAAGGAGCAATTTTGGTACAGCGACGGACAGGCTGGTCACTCCGGCGTCAGAAGCAACATCACATCAACGAGCTGCATGACCTTACGAATGCTTTTCTTTGCCCAAGGACGGGCGACCTCCTGCGCACCAGCCAACAGCTAGGACGCGAAGACCTTCTGGCACTGGCGCATCAACGGCTGGCGAACAGCATAGTGCTTATTCCAGCGGAGGATAATGGGGGGCTTTCTTATTTCGCGACGGCGGATTGCAGGGATCATGCGAAGCCCCCAAACAGTTTGCAGGCGTCTATCATGAATGTATCACAGATTGGAAGAACCGAACTCAGGACCCGATCGTTATGCATGACGAGATAGAGGGATACCACCAGGATGTATCCCTGTCAGGCTTCGCCGACGACCTATTGAAGAAACGATTGTGCCCGTCAGGCGCAGCAGAGGAGGCCATGGAGATGATCGGCGCGGGCGACAAGCTTTTTGACTACGCACTCCATCACTGGCACCTTGCGCAGAACAAAAAAGAATCATCGTTCCTTGCCTCGGGTCACATGTCGAGAATCGGAAGCTCCAGGAAGTCTGCCCGCCTTCCCAGGGAAGTGTCGTATCGGACGCCCGCCGCCTCGGAGCTCGCTACACAATGACAGACAGCAACCAGTTGGAGACCCCGAGCCGCGCGCACTCGATGACCGCGGGGCGGCGCCAGCTGGGGAAATTCTGGAACGAGAGGGGGCTCTGGAAGGTCAAGCGTGAAATCTTCCTAGGGAAAGTCATCGAGCCTGGGCTCTCGAGTCTGGAGGCCTTCGTCTTGAAGAAAACCGGGGAGAGGAAGCTGGACTCCCAAACCGTGAAATACCCTCGTGCCTTGATGCAGGGTCGTGCCAAGACGATCCGCGTGGACTCGCACATGCCTGCGATGAGTAACGTCGAGGTTTTCAAGCATTGGAAGATCCTTCCAGCGAGAGCAGAGCTAGCGGTCAGACGAATTACATGGTTTCAGAGCGTGTGCCGACATAAACAAGCACATCGTCAAACCCTGGTCGCCATTTTCGGACGCACCCCGAACGAACCGTCTACCCTGGACGAAATCGGCCGCATCAGAGCTACTGCGAACCCATGGGCCCATCAGTTCTCCAGGGGCCTCGACCTCTTCAGGGACATCAGCGGCGCGGAAAGCTTCTGGGAGATATGAATGGACACGAACGAGTCCTAGAAGGCCTTCCTCACGCCGAACTCCGAGTCCGAACGAGCTTTTCTTAGACTAGATCCAGGCATCCCACGGGCAGCAGCACGTGCCCCAGGGAGCCCCATATGGCTTCGCTTCTACGACACCCCCACGGACATGATAGATGTGAACCCGAAGGTTTTAAAGTGCGAACTTATAGATTACGAAACTGGACGAGATTGCGAAATTATATTCCCGAGTTACCGACGACAAACTACTCATCAAGCTTCTCGACATAGACTTCGATTTACTATCCCAAGCAGTGTGATTACGAACCAGTACCCTAATGGCTACACGGTCCTGAAAAGCCGAGCTTGTGCCCAAAATCATTTTATCTTCGCCTGCGCCCAGGGTCGATGTCGCAAAGGACGGAACATTATGAAATGGCCCCTGACAAGTGTGAAGGACCCCGCGTGTGCCCTCTGTTCCGCAGCCTTTTCAGACCTGGCCTCACTCTACGAGCGCAGCAGAACCGAGCACCTTCCGAGGCCAAGTCCGCGTCTCGACCATGCCGGCGCTACTGCAGATCGGCAACGGAGACACAGAGATGCCCTTCGAGCGCAACCGGCGCCAGAGAAAGGACGGGGGCGACGAGGAAAACAAGAAGAAGACGTACGAGGCGGCGAAACAACAGCTCCCCACTCGCACCAGGAAGCTGATGACGCTCATCGCGAAACAACTTCTCCGTGGTGCCCAGCAGAACCGCGACATGAGCAGCGCCATCTTCGACACATGGTCCTCAAGAGCGACAGCCCGCTAATCCGTCGCATTCAGGAGCAGACAGCCGCCTACGGCAAGGCCACCAAAGAGAAGGGAACAAATCACGACCTCGGCCCCCCACAGAGCTACGCGATGGGAGGCCTACTGGCAGCGGCGAAGGAGCTCCAGCTAGAGGGCCCGCTCAAGACTCAGGTCACAAACATGTTCATGGACTACGACAACTACGACAACGAGCAGAAGTCCGAGCTGGTGCTCTTCTGCAAAGTCGACCGCATGTACGAGAGGGAGAAGGAGAGGTTGACACTCGCGGTCCGCGAGCCACTGTTTCGGGGATGCCTGATGCAGGCGCTGAAGACGACCTCGGCCAAGCGGAAGTACGGCAGAACCCCAGCGACGCACGTGGAGAGGGAGCTTCAGGAATGGGTGGAGCAACTATTGATGTAATCATCGAGGACACGAGAAGGGGTGGGACAGCTCATGGCGGGAGTACTGAAAAAAAAGGACGAGAGTGAGAGCAAAGCACTGAGTGAGACTTCAGGTGAGACTAGGGGCATGCCCAGTCCGTCCCCGGTCTCAGATCTCCGAGTGTGCACGATGTTCCTAGCCACAAAAAATGTTTTCCCTGGTAGTCGCAGTTTTGATAGTTTAGTCTCGAGCAAGCACGTGTTGCAACAAGGTAGAGTTTGGCATCGATCGCAAACCTGCTCGTCCCGCGTTTTTGGTGCGATCCCCTCGATCTCTCCACACGTCAGAGGTCGCGGGTCTCAGGCTGGGGCTCGGTCGGGCCCGTCGGCTGCGAGACCACCACATAGGGTGGGGCTTTGTAGGCCCGCCATAAAGCTGGGACGTCGCTCCGTTTTGAAGGAGGGTGGCGAGCCACGTTTCTTACACTATCTTGTGATGCTTGAACTTCGGGGCTAATGTTGTAAATGAATGAATGGATGGATGGATGGATGAATGGATGGATGGATGGATGGATGGACGAATGAATGTATGAATGAATGGATGAATGAGTGAATGAATATAATATATATATATATATATATATATATATATATATATATATATATATACATATCCCTGGGGGCGAGGCCGGGGGCCCCAGAACAGGTGCCCCCACCCCCCATGGGGGGACCGGGGCTCATTTGCCTTGTGTTTTTAAAAAAAGGTTTCCGCGTCCAGGGCCTCGGAGGCCGCCGCCTCCGACCCCCCATGGGCCAAGAGGGCCTCCAGAGGCCCCCAAGACGGCCCAAGCGGGCCCCGAGTCGCCGAAGGACCGCTCCAGGACGCCCAAGATAGGCCCAAGACGGCCCGAGAGGCGCCCCAAGGCACTCCACGACGCTTCAAGACGCCTCCCCAGAGCGTTTCCAAAGGCCGAAATCGTCAATTTTAGCAAGGTTTTCGACCGACTTTGGCCTTCCAGCCTTTTCGGCTGTCCGACGTTCCAAGATGGCTCAATAGGCCCCCAAGAGCGCCCCAAGACGGCCCAAGAGGGCCCCAAGACGGCCCCAGAGTCGCCCAAGACAACCCAACAGAGCCCCAAGACGGCCCCAAGATGCGCCCAAGAAGGGGGCCACGACTCCAAAATTCGACCCTCCGGCTTGAAGAGTGCCCCAGGAGGCCCCAAGGAGCCCCCAAGAGGCCCCAGGAGGCCCCCAACAGGCACCAAGGAGGCCCAAACGAGGCCTACGGAGGCCACAAAACAGCCCCGAGGAGGCCCCACAACGGTCCCAAAACGGCTACCGAGAAGCTGCGAAACTGCCTTCACGACGTCCCCGACAGGCCAACCACGAGATCCAAACCAACACCCATGAGGCCTCTGACCCACCACCCAGGGCACGGTGGCGGGAGCAGTGACAGCACTCGTGCACAGCATGTTCCGGCGGGAGCCTTCCGGAACACGCTGCAGGAGGAGGAGGAAGATCAGGAGGAGAGAGAGCTGGAGTGGGAGGAGGAGGAGGGGGACAAGGAGGAGGAAGAGGCCTCCCAGACAGCTCCAAGATAGCCGAAGAGGCTTCCAAGAGGACCCTGGGCGGCCCACGAGGACCCCAAGGCGGTGCCTGAGGCGCCCAAGACGGCCCGAGAGGGCCCCGAGACGGCCCCAAGAGAGGCCCAAGAAGGGAAACACGAACTGAGAATCCGAGCTTTCTACCCCGAGAGGGTCTCGGGAAGTACCAAGAAGCCCCCAATCGGATCCAAGAGGCCCCCAAGAAGCTCCCAAGAGGGCCGACGAGGTTCCAAGAGATCTCCCAAGTGGCCCCAAGAGGCACACCACATTGTTTTACGGTTGGGCTTTGACGTTTTTTTCTGCCTTTTGGCATCCCGATGCTCCAAGACGGCCCAAGAGGCTTCCAATACCGCTCCCATATAGAGGAAGAGGCCTCCAAGAAGGCCCCAAGACGGCCCGCGAGGGCCCCAAGACGGTGCTTGAGGCGCCCAAGACGGCCCGAGAGGGCCCCAAGAGCCCCAAGAGCCCCAAGAGAGGCCCAAGAAGGGGAACGCGACCCAACAGCAGAGCGGTCCCCCCACAAGGCCCACAGGAGGCTGCAAGAGGCCCCCAAGTGGTCCGACGAGGACCCCAAAAGCTTCCCCGAGGGCCCACAAGGCCCCTGAGAGACGTCCAAGAGGTTTTAAAATAGCCCAAGAGTGCCCCAAATGCATCAAAACTGCTTCCAGGAGGCCCCTGGGAGGCTTCCGGATTGCCTCAATCTGGCCGCAGGTGGCCTCAAGTCGGGCCTCCACGCAGCCAAGACGGCCAATGACGGCTTCAGATTGCAGAACCGATGCCCCCAAGGGACCCTCAGACGCCCCCCCAAGAAGCACCCAAGAGGTGCCTCCAACAGCCAGTTGACGAAGCATGCGGAACACCCCAGAAGATCCTCAGATGCCGTCGCGCGCCTGTGCTTGATAGCGTTGTCCAAGATCGTCCAGCGCCCCCCCGGCCTGGGCTAGAACCTGAGCGCGCGCGAAGCGCGCGCGATGGTTCTAACCCAGGGGCCCGAAAACAGCTGCCCGACCCTCCATGCGAGTACCGGGGCTCATTTTCGCTGTGTTTTCACGGGGTTTCGGCGTCCCGGGCCTCGGAGGCCGCCGCGATGGTCCCGGACATTTTCCAGATCCTCGGCGCGGGCTCCAAGACCATTCCGCAGAGGGCTCCAACAGGCTCCAGGGCAGCCCAAGAGGGCTCCAAGACGGCTCCAGGAACGACTGCAGGGTCTTTTTTTTTTGTTTTCTGCAAGACGGCTCCAGGAAGACTGCATGTCTTCTGAGGATGGCTTCCGCCTCTTGCCCCGAGCATCCCAAACTGCCTGAACGGTTCCCACTCGCCTTCCTCAAACCCAGCGCTTGCCCAAGCGCGTTCCGGACGGTCTTCGCCGGAACGCGCTGGAATGATCACGCGCTGCGGTTTCCCATGCCAACGTCCTCGGACGTGGGCGCCCTGCCACGAGCGCGTTCCGGGAAGATGCTCCTGGAACGCGCTGAAAAGATATGGCCACATCTCGGGGACGCTCCCGGCACTGCTGCCCCAGCCTTTCTGGGCAGCCTCCACAGCGCTCCAGGAGGGCCCAAGACGCCCCCTAGGAGCCCCCAGAATGCGAAAGGATGGCCCAAGACGCTCCCGAGCAGCCCAAGTCAGCCTTCCGACGGCTCTCGAGGCTCCCAGGTGGCCTCCAAGAGACCCCAAGAAGTCTGATAGGTATCGCGGTACGGCCCGGAGAGGCCAAAGTCGTACATGTTCAATGTTCTTTTTAATGTTTTTGGTTTCTCGCGTTTTCGAGCTCCCATCGGTACAAGAGCGCCGAAAGCCTCCATGGGGGTACTGGGGCTAATTTTCCCTGTGCTTTTAAAAGGGTTTCCGCGTCCTGGGCCTCGGAGGGCGCCGCCTCCGACCCCCCATGGGAGGAGGGGCGGTCGGGGAGGTCCAAAATAGTCCAGGAGGGCCTCCAGAGGCCCCCAAGACGGCCCAAGCGGGCCCCGAGTCGCCGAAGGAC
Source organism: Prorocentrum cordatum (assembly GCA_963575745.1). Classification (NCBI taxonomy): domain Eukaryota; class Dinophyceae; order Prorocentrales; family Prorocentraceae; genus Prorocentrum; species Prorocentrum cordatum. The sequence goes on along the minus strand of CAUYUJ010016172.1, from coordinate 719,358 downwards.
CGCTCCAGGACGCCCAAGATAGGCCCAAGACGGCCCGAGAGGCGCCCCAAGGCACTCCACGACGCTTCAAGACGCCTCCCCAGAGCGCTTCCAGAGGCCGAAATCGTCAATTTTAGTAAGGTTTTCGACCGATTTTGGCCTTCCAGCCTTTTCGGCTGTCCGACGTTCCAAGATGGCTCAATAGGCCCCCAAGAGCGCCCCAAGACGGCCCAAGAGGGCCCCAAGACGGCCCCAGAGTCGCCCAAGACAACCCAACAGAGCCCCAAGACGGCCCCAAGATGCGCCCAAGAGGGGGCCACGACTCCAAAATTCGACCCTCCGGCTTGAAGAGTGCCCCAGGAGGCCCCAAGGAGCCCCCAAGAGGCCCCAGGAGGCCCCCAACAGGCACCCAGGAGGCCCAAACGAGGCCTACGGAGGCCACAAAACAGCCCCGAGGAGGCCCCACAACGGTCCCAAAACGGCTACCGAGAAGCTGCGAAACTGCCTTCACGACGTCCCCGACAGGCCAACCACGAGATCCAAACCAACACCCATGAGGCCTCTGACCCACCACCCAGGGCACGGTGGCGGGAGCAGTGACAGCACTTGTGCACAGCATGTTCCGGCGGGAGCCTTCCGGAACACGCTGCAGGAGGAGGAAGATCAGGAGAGAGAGAGAGAGAGCTGGAGTGGGAGGAGGAGGAGGGGGACGAGGAGGAGGAAGAGGCCTCCCAGACAGCTCCAAGATAGCCGAAGAGGCTTCCAAGAGGGCCCTGGGCGGCCCACGAGGGCCCCAAGGCGGTGCCTGAGGCGCCCAAGACGGCCCGAGAGGGCCCCAAGACGGCCCCAAGAGAGGCCCAAGAAGGGAAACATGAACCGAGAATCCGAGCTTTCTACCCCGAGAGGTTCTCGGGAAGTCCCAGGAGGCCCCCAATCGGATCCAAGAGGCCCCCAAGAAGCTCCCAAGAGGGCCGACGAGGCTCCAAGAGATCTCCCAAGGTGGCCCCAAGAGGCACAACTCATTGTTTTACGATTGGGCTTTGACGTTTTTTTTTCGGCCTTCTGGCATCCCGATGCTCCAAGACGGCCCCAAAGGCTTCCAATACCGCTCCCACATAGAGGAAGAGGCCTCCAAGAGGGCCCCAAGACGGCCCGCGAGGGCCCCAAGACGGTGCTTGAGGCGCCCAAGACGGCCCGAGAGGGCCCCAAGAGCCCCAAGAGAGGCCCGAGAAGGGGAACGCGACCCAACAGCAGAGCGGTCCCCCCACAAGGCCCACAGGAGGCTGCAAGAGGCCCCAAGTGGTCCGACGAGGACCCCAAAAGCTCCCCGAGGGCCCAAAAGGCCCCTGGGAGACGTCCAAGAGGTTTTAAAATAGCCCAAGAGTGCCCCAAATGCATCAAAACTGCTTCCAGGAGGCCCCTGGGAGGCTTCCGGATTGCCTCAATCTGGCCGCAGGTGGCCTCAAGTCGGGCCTCCACGCAGCCAAGACGGCCAATGACGGCTTCAGATTGCAGAACCGATGCCCCCAAGGGACCCTCAGACGCCGCCCCAAGAGGCACCCAAGAGGTGCCTCCAACAACCAGTTGACGAAGCATGCGAAACACCCCAGAAGCTCCTCAGATGCCGTCGCGCGCCTGTGCTTGATAGCGTTGTCCAAGATCGTCCAGCGCCCCCCCGGCCTGGGCTAGAACCTGAGCGCGCGCGAAGCGCGCGCGATGGTTCTAGCATATATATATATATACATGTATAGGTACACATATGTATATATATCCAGTCTATCAACAGTCTTATATGTTTTATGTCTATGCAGATTCAGATCTCAGTGTATGTATACATACACGTGTACATGTATATGTACACACACATATATACATATATACACATATATACATATATACACATGAGGAGGGGGGGCCGGGGAGCCCTGATTTCAGTACTTGGCCTGCGTCCCCTTCCCAAGGCGGCTCTTTGCCCTCCCGGGTACGTGCGGCAGGCTTTCAAATTGTTCCTGGGCGGTTCGACGTCGCCAAACTATGATTCCAAGACTGATCGGATTGTATACGGTCTGATGTTTTTTTTCATGTGGCTCTGATTGAAGCCAGACATGGCTGCATTTTAATTTCCCTCTGCTCTGCTCCTCTGCTTGCTACACTTGGGATAGAAATTGCCAGTCCTCTAGCACCTGGTCCAGACGGTTCTTCGCGCACGTTGCTTCCACGAAGCTTTAGGTAGGGGAGCAAACGTCTAACTCGTGTCTTCCGCCTCGGGCGGCTTAGCCGAGCTTCTTGCATAATTTGTCTAATTTTGGTATGTCCAGGCACTCTGTCATGTGATTTCCTGGGTTCATGTAAATGTCGATGCTTTGGATGACGAAGTCGTTGTTTACGAATTTTTCTTGAACCCGCGAGTACGGGGCGTGAAGGTGTTTCACTTCACCCAGTCCCAGCTTGGATGCGACCCCTTTGCCTGCTGAGCTGTTTGTGCTCAAACGCCCTTTTAAAGCAATGTCAAATTCAGATGCTCAATACAAAGTTCCTAACAACACACTCGCACCTGTCACTATTCCGAAACATTCTGCTTCTGCAGAGTTCAGTGCGATGACGCTCTGTGCGTTGCTCCATCTTTTGATATTGTGCAGACCAACAGTCAATGCTCCTCCATTGGTGCTCTTTTTCTGGGTTTTTTAACAACCCGCGTGGTCTGTGTCAACAAGCACGTCGAAGAAATAGCATGACTCTTGACATGGGTACCCGAGCACGCAACGTGAACGCACTTTTAAGCAGCGTGCGAGTCTTTTCATGTTGTTCTAGTGTCCTACTGTTGATTGTTGCGTCCATCGTGCAAATTCCTTTGCTGCGTGCTGGATGTCGCTGCGGTCTTGTGCAATGTAGTTGATACGCGTGCACAGTGATCTGAATTTCGTAAGCGTGCCTGGCGACAAAGAACTTGAGATCTCCATCTGAATCGAGTGCCTCTCTCACGCCAGGAGTGGAGCGCGCTTTCGACCGCTCATCCTGGATGCCGCTGTCTCCCACGAGGCGCGGGGCAGCCGTTTCGGCACGAGGACGCCTGGAGCGCGCGGGGCGGGGCCTCTCCAGCCTCGGCGCCTCGGGCGCGCCCGCGCGCCCTCTCGGGGTCGCCTCCTCCGCGTCGGGGCCGGAGGGTCCCAGAGGATCCAGGGTCGGGCGGGTGGTAAGGGCGGGTGACCCAAATGAGGGGTGAAGAGAAGGGCCCTAGAGAGACCCTTGAGGGCCCATCTTCGAGCCAGCAGGGGCCTAAAAGGAACCCTAGAGGGCCCCTGTAGGGTCCTTCTCTTTACCCCACATTTGGGACACACCCCATGCAAACCCGCCCGACAGGGCTTCTCCGGACGGGGCTAGGACGAGGATAGATCCGTTCCAGAGCGTTCCGGAACGCGCTCAGAACGGTCCAGAACGCTCTGAGAAGGCCGTGGCGCCCGAGACAGTTGCCAGAGCCGCCAGATCTCAGAGATTCTCGGTTTAGCTGCACCCGATGTGTCCTCGTCCTGGCTTTTGTTTTAATTATTGAAGCGGCGAGCGGGGGGGGGGAAGTGAGAAGTAGAAGGCTTTCTCAGAAGGCGGCGGGATTTCTCAGAGACCCTCCCGCCCTTTTGAGAGCCAAGGGAGGAAACACCATGCGGACCGGACACTTGGCGTTTACTGAACGGCATTGGGTGTTTTGCTAACAGCCCTGCCCTGTTTGATTCCTTCTTTCGCCGCGTTTACGGAACGACTTCGGGTGCCAGGGTGGTTATTATATTATCAGGGTGGATGTTCTGCCCTTCTGAGAGGTTTGTTTCTGTCCCCGAAGCAAAGGCTCCGAACACTTCTTAAGGGGGCCGGGGATCGTCGGAGCCTGCTCTGAGAAAAGGCCAGCCCCGGGCGCGCCGCCGTTCCTCCGCGTCGGGGCCGGAGGATCCCGGAGGATCCAGGGCCTTTTTCGTGTCGTGGAGCCAACAGGCCACGTGCTGAGTACGAAACTCGGGCCCGACGAAACGGGGGGGATAGGGAAAGGGGGGGACGAAATCTGTTGCATGCAGCTGGTTTCGGTCCCGCCGCCGGGCTCATTCCTCGATGCATGACCGCCTCCGGCGCTGGGAGGCGCCGGGAAAATCAGCTACGTGAGTTGATTATCAAAACCCCCGTTTGCTATCCCCCCCTTTCGCCCAGCCCGAGGAACGTGCAAGAGCACGCGTAGAATCGCAAGACTTTATGACTGCGACTCGCCAGGCCGTGGAGGCCGAGATGTCGGGGCCAGAAACATGTCCAGTAGTTGCAAGGGGCGGCACAACGCACAGTGCATATTTTTTACACGCGTGTGTATATAACATGTGTACATGTATACATGTATGCACATATGTGTAATAAGAAGACAGATCTATGTTTGGACGCCTGTCGCCCAGGGAACCTGCCAGAAACGTATACTCCTCACGTTGTCTTGGAGCATCGAAGCCCCATGGGACAGGACCCAGATACCTTAAAGTATATATTCGCGGTTATCAAGATGGTGTCCTAACATAGCGCCACAGGGGCCTCCCCACCCCCCGCCCAAAGCTGCTTCGCAGGCATGCCGCTAACCTTCCTGGAGCCCCACTGCTCGTCGGCGCCGTCTCTTTCTCGTGAACCAGCCAGGTGTCCTGGAGCTCCGAGCGGGTTTCTTGGATCGACTCCTGGCCCCCCCCGCCCCCAGCGGCGCCTTTGGCGCCACCCCTGGCGCGCTCCGCGCGCTGGGCATTTGGGGGATCAGTGCCGATCCAATCCGCGCGGACCTTCAGAAGTAAATATTCAGGCAAGTTCTTATTGCTAAGGCCTTACGGCCGGTGCCGCCGACCCTGGAGGCCTCGGCCCTCGACGGAAATGGGAGGGAGAGGGCGGGCCACGGGCCCCGGGAGGTTGGTATTCTGACCCGGGACCACCAAGCAAACCGCGCGGACGTCCAGAAGTTAATGTTTGGGCACATTCGCATTTTTCCAAAATCCGAGGGGGGGGGCGAGTTGAGACAACGCCTTCGGTGGGGCGGGCCCTTGTCGCCACGGCTGGCCGCAGCTCGGAACACCGATGCGTTTGGTCTCTGGATGAGCCCGGGAGGGGTCCAGGGACCGATTTTGGGGTTGCTGTTGTCTCAACTCGCTTTGCTCCGAGAAAAGTGGGTCGCCGCGGGAGGTGTTCGGGAAGGAAGTGGGGTATCAAGTGCACGCTGCCCTTGGGGTCCCGCCCTCGTGCTACTCCTTCGTTTTTTACCGAATGCCTGGTCTTTCTTCAGCGGTGGCACGCATATGGGTTCTCCACGGCGGCGGCGTGCCATGGACCTTGTGTTTGCTCCCCCCATGTGTTTTTTTGGCCGTGTTCGGGCCGGACACTCGGGGGGATCCCCACCTGGCCCCAGTGTTGTCAGAAGCCACGGCCTCGACGAAGCGCCGGTCCTTGGGGAGGAGTCGTGACTTCGAGGTCCTGGAAGTCCCGATTATTTCCCCATGTGCCCCCGAAGTACTGGCAAAAAGGCAACCAGGAGAGCAACTACTCATGCAATCGTTTATCATCCAACTTTCAGCCAACCCCAAACCGAATACTTTGTCCTGGCAGCTACCACGCGAAGACCATCATAGTCATGCCAATTATGAGGGCCCCGTGTTGAAAAGATAGTGATGCTGGAGGCTTGGTTTTCTGTCAGCCAGGATGTGTGTGTGTGTGTTTTTCCCAACCATCCTGTGGTGTTGGGTCCTCGTTTTGAAGAGACGGTGCCCCGCGTCTCCTTCCTCCTTCCTCCTCCTCCGCCTCCCTCCTCCCCCTCTTCCTTGCGTTTCACCCGCCCAGTACAGCGTTTCGTAGCCCCATAGGGAGCTCCGCCGAAGGCCCCATGGCTGCCGTCCGCATGCGTCCCGCACACCCATTTCGGCACACCCCTCACACGTTTCGTGGCCCCACAGGGAGCTCCACCGAAGGCCCCAGTGCTGCCGTCCGCATGCGTCCCGCACACCCATTTCGGCACACCCCTCACACGTTTCGTGGCCCCACAGGGAGCTCCACCGAAGGCCCCATGGCTGCCGTCCGCATGCGTCCCGCACACCCATTTCGGCACACCCCTCACACGTTTCGTGGCCCCACAGGGAGCTCCACCGAAGGCCCCAGTGCTGCCGTCCGCATGCGTCCCGCACACCCATTTCGGCACACCCCTCACACGTTTCGTGGCCCCATAGGGAGCTCCACCGAAGGCCCCATGGCTGCCGTCCGCATGCGTCCCGCACACCCATTTCGGCACACCCCTCACACGTTTCGTGGCCCCACAGGGAGCTCCACCGAAGGCCCCAGTGCTGCCGTCCGCATGCGTCCCGCACACCCATTTCGGCACACCCCTCACACGTTTCGTGGCCCCATAGGGAGCTCCACCGAAGGCCCCATGGCTGCCGTCCGCATGCGTCCCGCACACCCATTTCGGCACACCCCTCACACGTTTCGTGGCCCCACAGGGAGCTCCACCGAAGGCCCCAGTGCTGCCGTCCGCATGCGTCCCGCACACCCATTTCGGCACACCCCTCACACGTTTCGTGGCCCCACAGGGAGCTCCACCGAAGGCCCCATGGCTGCCGTCCGCATGCGTCCCGCACACCCATTTCGGCACACCCCTCACACGTTTCGTGGCCCCACAGGGAGCTCCACCGAAGGCCCCAGTGCTGCCGTCCGCATGCGTCCCGCACACCCATTTCGGCACACCCCTCACACGTTTCGTGGCCCCATAGGGAGCTCCACCGAAGCCCCGCTGCCGTCCGCACAACCCATTTCGGCACACCCCTCACACGTTTCGTGGCCCCACAGGGAGCTCCACCGAAGGCCCCAGTGCTGCCGTCCGCATGCGTCCCG